>JAZHRO010000056.1:55750000-56230000 GCA_037157565.1 Thalassia testudinum | reverse complement strand
TCGGGTCCCCATGGGTGGGGATGACTTTGAATTGAAATCTAACATAATTGGCCTGATAAATTTTCACTTCCATGGTCTTGCAAGTGAAGATCCTTTTCTCCACTTGGAAGACCTAACTCGATTGGCTGAAACTGTTAAACCAAGAAATATCGGGTTACCTATAGTCCTCATGAAAATGTTCCCATTTTCATTGCGGGATAAAGCATCGCAGTGGTTATGCACCCTTGGGAGAACCATCCACTCTTGGGAAGAGATGCAAACAGCGTTTCTCAAGAAGTTCTTCCCAATCAGGCGAACCAATGCGCTTTGCCGTGCTATCACTTCATTTACGCAACCAAACGGCGAATAGTTTCATGAGGCATGGGAGAGATATAATGACCTCCTCAGGAAGTGTCCGCACCACGGTCTGCCTAAGTGGCATATAGCCCATATTTTCTACATGGGCTAAATGAGACTTTGAAGCAGATTGCAGATGCTTCCTACGGAGGGAATTTCATGAATAAAGACGAGAATGGAGCATTCGAATTATTTGAAAATATGAGCGAAAACTCAATGAACAATGCTTCCATTGTTGCCTTTAATCGTACCAGCCTACCCCGTAATGCCCACGAAGTTGACACGGGACCCTCCCATTCATCCACAGATCTCAACTTTATCACACAAAAATTGGATGAAGTCTCCGTCGTGCATAAGAAGCTGGACGAGCTTCTAGCCAACCCCGCCCGTTCTATGGCAAACACCCCCACCTCACCACTTTGTCATAATCCCAATTCTTCCAACACTAGGCTTATCCCGAGAAACCCCGTGAGACCTTCCTTACCGAGTGTCGCACTGAGTAATTCGGTAAGTCATGTGGATCTGGCTTCTGCAAGCCAGTATTTTGACACGGAGGACCAAGCCTCCGTGTGCTCGGATGCGTATTTACTTGCAGACGCATCTTCTGGCATAGAAGATGCTTGTGCCCTGGGGAACAACTTGTTCTTTGCCACTTATAACCCAAGGAGGCAAAATCATCCGAACTTCGCATGGTCCAACAACCCGCAGCGCCAAAACCCCACGGGTGGACCAATGCGATCGTCCGCACCTGTCATCCCAAGGGCCCAGTCTAATCCTATGGCAAATCCGCCATCAGGCCCTTGCGTATCGCAAATAGAACACGCATCAAGTCCTCTTGACAAATTGATGCGAATGATGACGGAAATGTCAAAGCGCCATGAAGAGAACATGACCTCTCTTCAGCACCAATTGGCGCAGCAGAATGTTGAGATCAGTCAACTATGCATGGCGACTCGATCTCAGGGCACTCTTCCAGCCCAACCTGTTCCAAACCCGTGAAATTTCGTTCCCCGTGGTCCTCAACCATAGGCACGACCTTCTCAGTGGCAGGTTCATCAGATTCTACAAGCTCCGAGCATTCCACCGGGATTTTAGGCTAATTCCGCTGCAGCACCTCACTCTTATGTCCCTATTGCAAACCCTCCTCCGCTGTATGATCCCACTGGACCCGCATCGTCCAATGCGATCACTACGAGGAGCGGCAAGCAGACTGTCGATCCGCCTCAACCTGATCTTGGTCCATCTTCTTCATCGCCCTCTCATTCGAGATGCGTACTGCATTCGCGAGAGGACGATACACCCAAATTGGTGCCAGAATCAGTCCCATTCCCTGAGGCTCTACTGAGGGAGCCAAAAGGCAAGAAGAAAGATATGCAGGCCTTTGATAACCTGCGTAATTTATTCAGGGATGTTGAAATCAAGGTACCCTTGCTAGAGGCTATCAACCACATACCTACCGTTGCCCGATTTTTCAAAGACTACACAACACCCAGGCGACAGTCAAAGAAAACTAAGAATCCCGTGGTTCTCTCGCCTCATGCAAGTTGTGCTATACTGTTAAATCTACCACCAAAGCAGAAAGATCCGGGCACACTGCTTATTTCCTGTAGCATCCAAGACTGCAATTTTAACCGTGCCCTTCTTGATCTAGGATCTTCCATCAATCTTGTACCAACCATCATGCTCGAAAAATTTTCCTTGGAAAATATGAAACCCACCCCTGTCATGTTACAGTTGGCAGATCGTTCTGTCAAAATTCCAAAGGGTGTGGTGGAAGATATGGTGGTTAGGGTCAACAGTCTCTGTTTTCCTGTTGACTTTCTTGTTTTAGATATGGAAGTTCCTAGCTCACTTTTTGATTGTCCAATCATCCTTGGTCGACCTTTCTTGGCCACAGCCCGCGTCCATATCAACTGCGAGTCAGGCTGTATCGAGATTGCCGTTGGATCTAAAAAGCTCAAGCTTAACATCTTCAAGGCAGCCAAGAACTTTGATTGCGATTGCATCGAGGATGACACATCTGACGAGGACATGGCCGTCAGCACGTGTATCGGACTAATTGGGACCTATTCTGACTGCTGCGGACTGCCTTTAAACACTGACGATTGCCTGACCAACACATATTGTGACATTTCCCCATCCCTCCCTATTCCCGTAGATTCCCCTGACCAGACTTCCCATACCTCGTGGTCTGAGTCATATCCGAGCTACTCACCGCCGGTCCACACTCTTGAAGATCAGATTGCCCTTTCTTTCCTGCCAAATTAGGCGGAATTGCAACTCCACACTGGGACCTTGAGCCCATATACTACTCACTGGGGCTATTCCTTTTTAGATCCATCTATCCAAGAAGCCCCCCCTCTTGGCCAATCTGAGGGCCAATTTCTTCCTCCTGACTTGTTTTCCGATCCGCCTAGGACACTCTCATCCCAAGAAATGCCAAATCTTTCACCATCCACTCCCGAGCTGAAATAGCTGCCTAGTACACTTAAGTATGTTTTCTTGGGACCAAATGAAATGCTCCCCGTAATCATCAGTTCAAAATTGACCAAGGAGCAAGAGTGTAAACTAACGAAGGTCCTTATGGAACACAAGGCAGCCATTGGATGGTCTTTATCAGACTTAACTAGCATTAGCCCCTCCTACTGCACTCACCATATATATACGGAGGAGGAGGATCGACCTTCCTGTGAGATGCAGCGACGTCTCAACACTAACATGTGGGAGGTCGTTAAAAAGGAAATTATTAAGTGGCTAAATGCGGGTATAATCTACCCGATCAGCAATAGCCCTTGGGTGAGCCCGATTCACGTCGTACCCAAAAAGGTAGGACTCACCATCCGTGTCAATGACAGGGGCAAATCCATCCCTACACGCACTCCTACATCTTGGAGAGTGTGTGTAGATTATAAGAAACTCAATGCTGCAACTAAGAAAGATCACTTTCCGCTACATTTCATTGACCAAATCCTGGAGCAGTTAACAGGAAATAAATTTTTCTGTTTCCTGGATGGGTTCTCAGGATATAACCAGGTGGCAATTAACCCCTGGGACCAAGAGAAAACCACTTTTACTTGCCCCTTCAGCACCTTTGCATTTAGAAGGATGCCGTTCGAACTGTGTAACGCACCAGCAACTTTCCAGAGATGTATGCTGGCAATATTTCATGACATGGTGGGTGACTTTCTCGAGGTCTTCATGGATGACTTTTCGGTCTTTGGACCATCTTTCGATGACTGTCTTGCCAACCTGACCTGTATCCTTAGGAGATGTATTGACGTAAACCTCGTGCTTTCCTGGGAAAAAAGTCATTTTATGGTACATGAGGGAATTGTTCTCGGGCATATCATCTCTGATAGGGGTATCGAGGTTGACAGAGCTAAGCTTGATGTAATTGCTGATTTACCTGTGCCTGCCTCTGTTAAACAAATCTGCTCCTTCCTGGGACACGTCGATTTCTATAGAAGATTCATCAAAGATTTCTCCAAGATTTCTCGACCTTTAACTCATATCCTATCGACCGACGTACCCTTCGATATGGGCCCCGACTGCATACAAGCATTCACGCAGCTGCATAATGCTGTCACCAAGGCCCCTGTCCTCCAGCCACCTGATTGGTCCCTCGACTTTGAATTCATGTGTGATGCTTCTGACCTTGCAGTTGGAGCCATCCTGGGACAAAGACGCGATAGACACCCCTTCGTGGTGTACTACGCCAGAAAGACGTTAGATGAGGCCCAGCGTAATTATACTACCACTGAGAAAGAACTACTGGCGGTCATCTTTGGGCTGGAGAAATTCCCATCTTACCTTGTAGGCTCACATGTTATTGTTTTCACTGATCACGCGGCCATTCGCCATCTTATGCATAAGAAGGATGCCAAGCCTAGACTGATTCGTTGGATCCTTCTGCTCCAAGAATTTGACATTGAGATCCGCGATAAGGCCGGAACCCAGAATGTTGTGGCTGATCATCTTTCTAGACTGGACGCTGACCATATTGGACTTACTCTGCCGATTAATGAGATTTTTCCTGATGAGCACCTATTGGCAATTAATGTGGCAAGTGGACCTTGGTATGCCGACATTGCCATTTACCTTGCTTCTGGATCCCTTCCACGTGGCAAGCCTAGAAACCAGCGCAAGCGCCTCATGGCAGAAGCAAAGTATTATTTTTGGGATAATCCACTTCTTTTTCGGATAGGTGCTGATCAAATCATCCATCGCTGTATTCTTGACAGCGAATTCCCCAGTGTGCTATCCTTCTGTCACAATCAGGCCTGCAGAGGCCATTTCTCTGGGAGGAAAACTGTAGCCAAGGTGTTGCAGTGCGGTTTCTTTTGGCCCTCCCTTCACCAGGATGCACACAAGTATGCCAAGTATTGCACTAGATGCCAGTCGTTAGGGTCAATGTCATGCCGTGACATGATGCCCTTGCAACCCATCCTAGCTGCAGAAATCTTCGACATTTGAGGAATTGATTTTATGGGTCCCTTTCCTCCTTCCAACGGCTTCGAATTCATTCTCGTGGCCGTTGATTATGTTTCGAAATGGATCAAGGCTATTCCCACGCGACGTGCTGACCATGTTATATCCACTCGATTTGTCAAAGACCACATTTTTGCGTGCTTTAGGATCCCTCGAGCCATTATCTCAGATGGAGGAAGCCACTTCACCCATGCTTCTTTTCGGGCACTTCTGAGGAAATACGGAGTTCACCATCGTATCGCATCTCCGTATCATCCTCAGACGAACGGCCAGGCAGAGGTGTCGAACCAGCAAATCAAGCAAATTCTCCAGAAAATGGTTCGGCCTGACCGTAAGGATTGGTCCGACAAGCTGATTGACGCACTTTGGGCATATCGGACCGCCTTCAAGGCTCCCCTTGGTATGTCTCCTTATAGAATCATTTACGGGAAGCCTTGTCATTTGCCCGTGGAATTGGAGCACCGTGCTTATTGGGCTGTTCACCAATGTAACTTCGACCTAGACCTATGTGGTCGAGAAAGAAAACTCCAACTCCAGGAGCTGGAAGAGCTCCGTCGTGAAGCCTATGATTCTGCCTTAACTTTCAAGCAACACACTGAGGCTTTTCATGGTAGCCGTATTCGACGGAAGGAATTTGAGCCATCTCAGCAAGTTTGGCTCTATAAGGCCAAGCTCAAATTCTTTCCTGGGAAATTGAAGTCCAAATGGACTGGTCCTTTCCTGGTCTCAAGACCATTTCCCAACGGGGCCGTTGAGATTGAAGATCCCAAATTTGGGCATAAATTTACGGTCAATGGGCAGTGTTTGAGACCCTATCTTACTCATGAACCTGCCCCCGTTGGAGAAACTATTGCCTTGCTGGAGGGTAACTAATGTCGTGCCTCATTCTGAGTCCAGCTGGGGATATTAAATTCAGCGCTCGTTGGGAGGCACCCCAACAACACTCCGCCACTGTCACGCTCACTTCACTTTTCACTTCACCACCCACCATCTACCCACCCTACCACCCTGCTGTTTACCTTGCACCTCAGCTCTCGTTACCCGATCTTTCAACCTTCCTCTACCCTACCCTGCATACATATGAGGACATAGCATCATTTGGCATGGGAGGGTGGATAGGCATCCATAGGATCTGGGTATTTTATGGTATCATGCAATCTCCATCTATCTATAAATATGTAAAAAAAAAAAATGTGTTTAGTAATGATTAGAAGGCTGAAACAAAAATACAATAAGTGTTTATGGATATTCAACCACTGTTTTGAAGACTTTCCAGGCCACAGAAGCTTGATTCACTCGGGCTCGGCTTAATTCACTTGAGCATTGACAAGATAGATCAGAATCTCTCCTAACTAATGATGTATTCTTGTACCTGAGACACCAGTACAAGATTCGTTGGTATGCTTCTACTCGAGAGCCTAAGTAATCTTGGTTCACACTACACATATCAAGAAAGACCAAGTGAACATAAGATCCAACCCTAGTGTTCATTAGGGAAGGTGGAGTCCTTACCTGTGCGTGTAGGTAGACTTTTTATCCTAGGCTTTAGTCTTGTGTTTAGGAGAGACTCTTTCCACCAAAAAGGAACTCTCCCACCGAAAGAAAAGTGTGCTCCTCCAAATAAAGTTGTAAGAGATATATTGACACATGTTTCAAAAAAAAAAAAAAGAAGCAAATAAGTCAGTATGTCTCGCAAATATCTATAAAGTCTTCCCCCTACAAAGGTTCTTTAGGGCAAGTTACAAATACCCTATTTTCTTTGAGCCACAAATGTCATAAAATGGGAGTTGAGTTTTCCATCATCTTTTTAAGGGTCAATCCGAAGACATGAGCTGAAACTGGGACCAACCTGCACTTAAAAATTCTTGAAACCCTGGGCTTGAGTCTTAATGTTGATCTGGTCAGTCTTGATCCTTCACTATGCACAAGCCATAATCTCTTGAGCTCTCGAGTACGGCAAAAACCTCCTGGGTCCTGGAAATCGTACTTAAGGTTTAAATATCAAGAGTCCAGGTTAGTTGAGAGATGGTCTATGTCATGTAAGACTTAAAGTATTGGTAGTCTTCTCTACAATTGGTTCTCACAATATCCAACAAATAAACACACCTATGTCGCCTCAGAAGAAAATCTTCAGCTTAAGATCATTTCTAAATACAATGCAAAAATGTTTTGCTAGGGACTAGCAAAAGATAGGCATAGGGGTATGATTGCACAGCAAAAATGCACCAACAATTGTGCCATCTTGTGCTATTTCCAAGCATTGTCTGTGTATATTAGGTAGCCATAGTCGCATTTGTAAAAATAAACGCATGCATGCATTTATTTGAGAGGGGAGGAGAGTGAATAAAATGGCCTTGAAATTTACGTATTCCTCAAGTGCTTCCTCGCAAATTCACCATCTTTATTTTTATTTTCATTTTGGATTTGAATTTCTTCTCCGCAGCTGCAGGGCATGGTGTGCTCTTCACGCCACTCTTTGCGCCAGTTTGCTCTGTACAGCCATGCACAGCCATGCATAGCCTAGGGCATGGCTGTGCTTTCCTCCATCCTCTTTAAAAAGGGCATAGCTATCTTCTTTGCAGAGAGCCTGGTCCAACACCACACAGACAACATCTTCTTCTTCCAGGCCGTCTCCTGCCCTCTCCCCTCCATACGCACCTCTCTTCCTCTTGAAGAGCTACGCTGCGGGCAGGAGTAGCTCACAGTGGTACACAACCACCACTGTGAGTCCCACCACCGCCCAGCTCATCAAAGAGCCGGTGGGCGTGGTGGTTCACTGCTCTTATTTCGTCGTTCTAGCCATTTCTGCCATTGCCGCAGAGTCAAGCTTTGAAGCTCAACTATAGCTGTAGCAAGGCGCTGGCCACCTCTCGCCCACATGAAGGCCATCATGTGCCCTTGCAGTAGCTGGCGTAGCTCTTTCCGCGTGCGCGGGCTCGCTCCGCAGCGCCCGCACACGCAGAACCGCCAGCACCCGGTCGCGCGAGCCGAGCGCTCATTGTAGCCACTGTTCACGCTAGAGAGTGCGACACTGTGGCTACAATGCGGTGACCGGAAAGTTTCTCACTTATCCGATCACCGTGCGCTCTCTCTACGTGCCGCAACAGTCGCCAGCCTATCCGCGCACGCCCGTGCCCGCTCTCGCATTTGCACCCGCCCGCTTCAGTGCCCGCTTCTTCGCCTGCGTTCACCTCAGCAACGCACTGCACTACACCTTCCCCGTGCCCACTCCCTCCAGCATGCTTGCGTGCCTTCGTGCGCCTACGTGCCTACACCTGCTCATGGACCACCAGACGTCGGCCGCTGCATCCAGACGACTTAACTCACCGTGCCTTTTCCTCTAGCAGACGATCTCTCTCTCTCTCTCTCTCTCTCTCTCTCTCCCTCTCTCTCACAGACACTCACCTTACACATACACACACACACTCTCTCATACACACACACTCTCACTTGTACACGCCTATATACACTTATATATATATATACACACATATATATTTACATATATACATATATTTATATACGTATAAATATATATATATGTCTATACATATATTATTACCCATACAACTAAGTATAAGTATATATACATATATATATATACACATATAAATATACAACATATATACATTTATACAAATATACAAATATACATACATATATACATATATATATATATATATATTTACATATCTATATATATATATACATATATATATACATATATAACTACATATACACCTATATAATTATAACCATATATATATATACATATAGATATATATTTTCATATATACATACATATATATATATTTTCATATCACCTACCACACGTTGTATCGTGGGAATATCTGCACTAGTTGCTGATATTCCCCGATACACGCATACAGAAAGCGTCTTCGCAAACATCTTCCACCCATCCATCCTACACTCCACGCGGCACTTCATCCTGTTGGTTGCATCTTCCTAGACGACGACCGACTCGACATCGTGCTACACGCCATTTCCACCCCTACCCCTATATACATAAATAATATATACATATATATATAATATATTTATCTTATTTCTATTTCTCTTTCCTACCATTAAAAAAATTAAAAAAAACATACAAAAGAGAAAAGATAATCCTTGACTTGCAGGTACTCAGTCTTGCGAATAGCAAGACCAGTTTTGAAACCCTAATTTGGCTCAAAGCAAAGAACCTAATTTTGAGGGTGTACCTCAAGGACAAAAATTATCAGAAGAAAATCTTAAATAGAAAAACACCAAAAACATAATAAACAAGCGGAAGAGATTCGTTGTAGGAAAGGCGTAGAAACTTATTCACCTCTAATCCCGCTTCCCTGAGTTCGACCCTGGGCCTAAAAGTGACCAAGATAAAATCAAGTAGGCCAGGTTAAAAAAATTTTGTAAAAAGATGGTTAGGCTCGATTTAGGTTAACCATTATACTCATTTCAACGATTAAATCACCATATTAACACAACCTATCCAGGTCTACACCAATCGTCCACGTTGAAGTGCCACTATTTGACTTGTTGGTTGTAGTACTTGGTGATAGTCTCCTTATAGCCTACTAACTTGTTTCCCTCCTTGTCTCTTGCAACTTTGAGGAGATCCAAGGCTACCTTTATCTATTTCTTGTTCTTGGTGGGATCAAAGAAATGGACTTGGTAGGATGGTAGGTTTACTTCTAGCATAATTCAAGCCTCTACTCCATATACCATGATGAAGGGGATCTCACCCATGCTGGTTCTCTAGCCCATTCTATACCCAAAGGAGATAGGGTAGCTCCTCCACCCGCTTTCCTTTGGTATCGTAGAGCTTTCTTTTGAGCACTGCCATAATCGTCCTATTGGTCACTTCTGCTAGGTCGTTGGCTTGAGGGTCAACCACAAAGGTGAACTTTCACTGAATGCCCCAATTGACACAAAAGTCCTCAAACCACTCAAATGAGAATTGAGCCCATTATCTGCCATGATTATTTGGATGACTCTATAGCGGCATGTGATATCCTTACATACAAAGCAGATGACCCACTTGACGTTAGGGCTTGCCATTGTCTCCACTTTGACCTACTTCAAGAAGTAATCTACAACCATGATGATGAATTTCTTCTAGGTAGGGGCATTGGAAAAGGCCTTATGAAGTCCATACCACACTACGTAAATTGGATAGGTGAAGTAGTAGGGACCATTTCTTATGGTGATGCTCGAGGTATGTTGGAGAACCTTTGGCACTTGTCACTAGAATTCCAAGTCATCTAAGGCTAAAGGTAGTCATACCGAAGGATCTTAGTAGCTAGGGCCTTTGGGCCTTCATGATTTCCACATATTCTTGTGTGAACATCCTCAAGGCCGGGTGGGCTTCACTAGACTCACACAACTAGGCAAGGAGTTCGGGTGCCCTCTCTTGTATAACATGTCATCCAGGATAATGTAGCAGGCAACCTTTAGGCAAAAATCCTTTGGGTTAGTGATTTCGAGCGAGATTTGGCCATGCTAGAGGTAATTTAGGATGGGGTCCATCTAGGAACTACCAAAATCTATATCCATCCCATCGTTTTGCCAGATAAAAGGGTTTGTCAAGTCCTTAAGGTTGATGTTGTCATCTTCAATAGACTAGATGGTAGAGGTTAGTTTAGCTAAAGCATCTACGAGCGGGTCTTGGGGTACTCAATTGATGTCAACATGTTGGAAATTCATTATAGCTACCTAGGCCTTCTTAGTGTATTGTGCCACCATATGATCCCTCATTTGGAATTCCCACTAGACTTGGTTTGCGACCAACTCAAAGTCTGTGAATGTGTCAAGGCTAGTGGCTCCCATCACCTTGGTGAGGGGGAGACCCACCAAGAGAGCCTTGTATTCCATCACGTTTATGGCAGGAAAAACTAGATAGATGGTGTACTTCCCCATTAATCCATTTAGGAATGCTAAAACTTCTCTAGCACCTGCCCCATTTGAATTTGAGGAGCCATTAACGAGTAGCTACCAAGTTCCTCTACCTAATTGATGGGTATATTCCACCAAAAAATTTGCAAGGACTTGCCCCTTGATTTCTAGGAGTGACTAGTATTAAATGTCGAATTGCACCAACTCTAGGGTCCATCTCGTTTGGCAAGGGGAGCCTAAGGGCCTGTGTAACACCTTCCTTAGTGGCTAATCTGTTAAGATGATGATGGTGTGTTCTTGGAAGTATGGCCTTAATTTTTTGACAACGTTTACTAGGGCTAGACTTTTGATTAGGGGGTACTTGGCCTCTGGCCTTGGAATGTATTGCTTACAAAATAGACTACCTTCTACAACCCCTCTTCTTTTACAAAGGTGGAGTTGACAACTAACTTTGAGGTGGCCAGGTATAAAAATAAGGGCTCGCCTAGTGTTGGTTTCACATGAACAAGAAAAAACTGAAGATAGTATTTGATTGTATCAAGGGCCTCTTGGTATTAAGCACCTAGTGCTTGATCACATAGCCCTTCCTATTTTTAGGAACTCGAAGAATGGGAGGCATCTATCAGATGCCTTCATTAGGAAACACCCCAACTAGCAAATAGACAGGTTGAAGGTTCTTCGAAGGACGAAAGTCCATGACCACTTGAATCTTGTCGAGGTTGGGTCTGATTCCCCAATTTGATACTACAAATCCCAAAAACTTTCTAGAAGAAACAACAAAAGTGCACTTCTCAAGGTTTAGCATCATTAGTAATTCACATAATATAGAAAAGACCTCCACCAGTTTCTCTAAGTGATTTCAAAGCTAGTACCCTTAACTAAGATATCAACAATGTGGACTTCAAGGGATTTCTGACTAATTTAAAAGAAAACAAAGCTTACAAGATGCTGGTAGGTAGCCCCAACATTTTTAAACTCAACGGGCATTACCCAAAGGGCATTACACAATATTGGAACAACCCTCTGTCTATTACAAAAGAAGTGTAGGGCATCTCCACCTAGGCTAAGATAATTTGATGATAACCATTGTAGCATCTAGGAAGGACATATGGCTTTAGACAGACCAGGTGTCAACCAACGCATCAATCTTTCGGAGTGGGAACTCGTTTGAATAAGAAGTGTTCTAATTGGTGAAGTCAACACACATACACCACTTGTCATTCGCCTATCTCACCATCACCACACTCGACACCCAGTCAAGGTAGACTACCTTCTCATTGAAGCCTGCTTGGAAGAGTTTGTTGACCTCCTCCATTGCTATTACACCTTGAATTTTAAATCCGAACCTAAGGCTAGATTAAATGTGTCAAGGTGAACCTGTTGGTGCTTGTCGGGCCTGATTCGGATCCCCATAACCCGAAAATGAGAAATTTTGGGTTTGGTCAACTTCAATCAACCTTGACGAAAATTTGTGCGGATATTGTCATTCTTGGTATTGTTGGTTTCCCATCGTCGCAAGTGTTCCAACGAGACTTTTTCTGTAAAAATCTAAAGTCATTTGTTATGATTTCAAAAAGATGCGGTAGTTATTAGAATAAAATAAATCATATTTCTATCCTCTATTCTAACAACCTTCTCTCTCTTTTCCCTCTTTAAATACCCCCACCAAAAACCTAAAATCAAAAACCCTCTTCCGTGCCATCAGATAACTTCTGTGCATCTCCCCTAAGAGAGAGAGAGAGCGAGGGAGAAGGAGATCTCTCTCCTTTCCCTTCGATCTTCACCCTCCTCCTTCGACCCTCTTGCACGTTGCTAAGGGAAGGTCGGACAATGACCGAACGTTGACGGTGGTACGCGCAAGCAATAGCGAGCGACTCCTCTTCTTTTTTTTTTTCTTTTTCTTTATTTTGTGCATGCATGGTGTTGGTTAGGAGAAGAAAAATAGTGGGAGGCAAGAGGAGAGATGGAGGAGGAAGTGGGTCATCAAAGTTGGGGGGGATCGCCAGCAAGGCTGCCATAGCCAACTGGTAGGAGGGGTCACGACCACCATGGCCAGGCATGCCTCGCATGATTGGGTCTTGATGACAAAGCAAAGATGAAAAAGGGAGGAAAGGAAGAGAAGCTATCATCTGGTGAGGCTGCCAGAAGGACCTAGGGTGGCTAGCATGATTCATGTGGCTGGAGCAGCCATGGTGACGAACAAAGGGCCGCACCTGGGTTGCACACAAGATAGGGAAGGTTTGTAGGGAGGATAAAGAGAGAAGGAAAGGAGGAAGGAGGAGGGTCATCAGAGACCACCGGTAGGGTGACGGTGGCTGGGCGTGGCCGGTGGCCGCCCGCAAGGGGCCTGCGTGGTTGGTGTGCATGGGTTCTCCATGCACGTGAATAGTGTTACGGTAGGAAGCGCTGAGGCATGGGGAAGGAGGAAAGGATAGGTAACTAGAAAACTTGCAAATATAAGATATTGAGTTTTGATTATTGTACTTAGGCCCCAGAAAATAGCCTTCTTAATTAATTGATTCAGGGAGCATTTAAGACCCAATTTCAATGAGCTACCAATCTTTGGAATCGTGTCGAGGTGTATGATAGCGAAAAAGTGTGATTTTGTAAAATTAGGTTTTTAAGTGTCGTAACACGTGAATCCGCAATTGCTTTAAATTTATAACCTAGATAGAATGGGTATCTAGGGTTGTCCAAGGAGGCAAGATTGCAATTTTGAAATCTCACTTGACAAGATGGAAATCAACTTTCTTTTCGAAATTTTGAATATAAGATTTGTTTATATTTTTGAAATAAAAGGGCAACGGAAGTGCGAAAAGAGATTACGCCTACTAAAATCTAAGTGATAGGAAGAGCCTCTCTCCAAGCTCACCTTAGGTATGTGGAGACCTAGGGTAATCAAAGAGAGGGTGAGTGCACTAACTAACAAGAAAGCAAGTAAATAAGTGCAACAAAATAGAAAGGCAGCTTTTATATAGGAAGAAAAATTATTTTACAAGAATGGTAGGGGAATGCTTCTACTACAAAAATTTAATATGCAAGTAAAATGAAATTTCTCTCGAAGATGATGGTGAAGAGGAAAGGGTCATTTCTCCAAGCTCAGCTGCTCTTGGGCTTAGAAAGGACCTTCCAACTCCTTCCTTGAAGTGCTCCTCCAATAGATGATGATTCTCCTCCTTGGCAAACCTTGGATAGGGTGTGCCTTGCTCCTTCTACAGTGGAAGGATTCCACTCTAAAAACTCCTCCTAGGGTGGACGTGGACCACCCTAAAAGTCCTCCTCTTTGACCATCCTCCTACCTAGCTTGACTTCTTAGTTTGGTGTGGGTACAAGGTAGAAGAAGGGAAGAAGTTGAAGGCACCAAGAGGGCAAGAGCACCCCCTTAATCTTCTTCTTCTCCTCCTCTTCTCCTTGGCCATGGGTTATGGTGGAGTGTGGGTGGAAGAATGCTTGTATATGTGTAGCCAAGGGTGGAATTTTTGGTGGTAGTTAATGGTGTTTTTATAGGAGTAGGGGGAAGGTTAGTTGGCGTGGAGATGAATGGATGGTTAGGATGAGATCAAAGAGGTGGTTGGGTGATCCTATGGCTAGGGTTTGTTGGAACCACTTGAAGAGGTTTGAAGGGGGAATAGGTGGCTTAGGATGGATGGTTAGGATAGGTTTTAGGGTGGTTAGTTGATCCTAAGGCCACCAAAAATTGGCATCACTTGAAGGGGTATTATGGGTGGTGCTTACCTCCCTTGGTGCCTCTTGAGTTGGTGCCAAGATGGCTTATAGAAGAAGGCTTTAGGTGGCGCCAACTTAGAAGGGTGGTGATGGCCTTTAAGGGTAGATGGATGGTCAAGATGGCAGGGTTTTTGGAGGGAAGAATTGGCACCATTTCTAGGTGGTTTTGGAGGGAAATTGATGGTGTCTCTTGGTGGTGATTGAGAGGTCAAGGGATCTTAGGTTGGTGCCAAAAATAGGTAGGAGTAGGAGTAGCTTAGGTGGAGCTAAGTAGGGTTATTTGGCGAAGTTAGGTTGTGTGAGTTAGGGTTAGGTTTTTGTGACATGGAGGTGAACTTAGTTAAGCTAAGCTAGCTTAGCTTATAGGTAGTAGGGTAGAGAGGTAGAGGGAGCTAGGGTTTTGGAGGTAAGGAGCTAGAATGGAGCTACATGGAGCTACACTGGAGTTGATGGTTGCTGAAGAGAATTGCAAGGAGCTACCTTAGTTGGCTTAGCTTGCTAGTTCTTTGCTAGCTGCTAAGTTAAGCTAAGATGAGCTGGCTTCTACCGGTATGAGCTAAGGTGAGCTGGGTCTAATCTTCCAGGAGATTACCTAGCTAGCTGGAGTAGCTAGCTTAGGTCAAGTAGCTCAACTCAACTAAGTTGAGCTGAGTTGAGGCTCCGGGAACTAGACTTAAGATGGCCTGAGCTAGTTGAGGTCATCTTCAGCTAACTAGATCTAGCTAGTTGATGGCAATAGCTAGTCCTAGTCAGGTTGATCTCCCAGTGAACCACTCTGAGTTGAAGGAGGTAGAATGGAGCAGGGATCAACTATCTTGAGCTAGTTTGAGTTGCCATCTAGCTGATGTGAGCTGGATGGAGCTAAGGTAAACTACCTTCAGCTACCATTTAGCTGAGATGAGCTAAATGGAGCTAAAGATGAATTGATCCAGCTAGGATGAGCTGAATCTAGTTGGGATCCAACTAGAACGAGATTCCTTTTCACTTGTTACCTTCCTGAATGCTAGGGTTTCAGAGATCTAGATATCTGTTCATCCCTAACACTCAAATAAACATGTCAAAAATTCCAAAAACTATGCAATGCATGCTTAACCTAAGTAATGCCTAAATGCAGCCCAAAACCCCATCTGCGAAGTTAAAACCTTAAGAGCTAGATCAGTTTTAAGGCATAAGAATGATGGTAAACTGGTCTTTATCAGCATACTTCAATGTGGGAAGGTTTGATTTTCTGTTAGATGTGGTAAATATAGTTTTACCCTTGAGATTTCTATTATTTACATTTTAACGTGTTTTCACTTGTCTAATTTAGAAATAGGCACATGAATCGTGCACGAAACCGGGTAAGTTTTTGATGTGCACCTCGGAGTCACCATGACCCCTGGTGACCCCAGGTAGAGTTGCTGCCTTATTCCCCTTATGGCATTTGATGCCATATTTAAATATTTATTTAGTTAAATATTTTTCCATATCTTACACCCTATCCTTCCTCTTGCTAAGTATATAAGTCCTGCATGAGAAGATCACATTTTACCTCGAGTACTTGAACCACTTAATTGATAAATGCTACGGATGACGAATTAAATGAATATGCATGTTCGATTAATGAATTGAAGTACATGAGTTCTTATTTACATCAAGGTTTTTTTCCCTCTTATTAAGTGTTGAGTTCTTGGTGCCTATATTCCACGAAACTTGGGTACTTAAGCCATATATTGATTAAGTGAGAATCAAATGGTTAATTACACCTATAGTTATAACTTGGGAATTAAGTGAAGAGAAATTAATAAATGGAAATTGATTTTTGCATGCCTCCTCTATAATTTAGAAGTATATGATAGTTTCTGTGTAAATCATTAAGAGCAATGATCTGTCCTAATTAATCCACTAAAATAGTGATCTTGAGAGAAATAAAGATTAGTGAAAGATTTTACTTATGAAATTTGTGGAAGATAACGTAGAAACCATGGAAATAGATTTGACTAAACCAATGTGAATCACAATAATGCTTCTTGTGCAACACGATGGAAAGAGTTCAAGAAGGATAATTGAAAATAGAAATATATGGTATTTATTGGAAGTTAGTACCCATTCCCGATATCAATAGAGAGGTCGACTATACCTGTTCGGGGTAGAGAATGGCACAAGGAGTGAGTTAGTCTCCCTGCGACTTGTTGACAGGCTATCTGGCCAACCAGGTAGCGAGGTGTTGGGTATGCATGCTGTTACGAGAGTTTGGGCTATTTTCTTCTTGTAACCTGTAGTGGAAAGTGTTGGCTGTGTGCTAATGCAGGGTGACTTCTTGCATGTTTATCATGCATATCATAATCACCACTTCACCTTGTTAGCTAGGGCCCCGGGGGCGATTAACTAAGTGATGGAGAGATACGGGTCATCCACTCGGCCAAGGGGGTGAGCCATATGCAATATATCATTTAGGATATCGCAGCAAGATCTCCTCGTGCCTTCTGAGGAAGTCAATTTGGATAGATAATGATCGTAATTGTAGCAAGGAATGGATAATGGAATTATAAAAGATAAATTAAAATGAATGAGAACAGTACTCGCTTTCCTTGTTTCTTTGTACTTGTTTAGCTTTGCTCTCTTTTTGTTGTTTCTACTACACTCAACATTCACTGACATTTTTGGGGACTCTGTACTCAGGTCCTAGAGAATTACAACCGGGCTATACGGTTGTGGGAGCTGACGATGTCAGCCTGAGCATAGCACTGTAGTTGGTAGATATAGTTTCTATTGATGTTTCTTTCAATATTGATTTCATAGTACTTGTTAGTTATTTAAGTACCTACTTTGTTCTCTTTGATTTTATGTCCACGTTTGTGATGGCTATGAAGATTCTAATAATATCTTTTGTAGTTCAATTTATTCTCGTTATTCATATTTTATGTAATGTGATGTGCTGTGAATGTTTTGTTTATTTTATGTGTATGTAGTGGAAGACTGGATATTGGGTATTTGATGAATCGGCTTGAGTTCCTACCAAGGTAGGGGTTCGAGTCGTAACAACTACAGCTGATCATTGCTCAACTAACTTGTGGTAGCTGACTTGAGGTGGGATCCTGAGAATGTTAAGGCAGTACCTGATCACCCAAGGATCCACTCTCAATAAATCTTGGGCAAACCTACTGATCATATCTGCATTCTGCTAGAGTAATTGTAGCAAGTCCTTGACCTATGCCTCCTCCATGTCCGAGCTAATTTGCATGGTCATACTCAGATCCTTCAGGTAAGGTTGCACCACCATGGTTGTGGAACCTGACATCACTAGTTTAGGTGGATCTCCACCCAACTGTAGCCCTGCTACTATGTCATTTATGGTTGTTTTCTTCTTGCCCCACTTCTAAGGCTTCGGCAATATCTAATGGAGTGTCTATTCTACCTCTAGACGAACATCCGGCTGACTAGTCGCCATGGACTATACTAATGCCAACCGGTGAGACGAAAAGAATCATTTGGAAGTAGGACAAGGTGATAGTCATGAAATCGTACATTATCAGCTGATCAACGATCTTGTTAAAGGTTGTTTGGTTTAGGTAGCAATTCCCAACCCTAATTGTTATTGGGAGATTGATCTCCTCCTTAGGCATTACCTTGTGGTTTCTGAACCCCACTACTCGGTAAGGGGATAAGGTGAGGTTCTTCTCCTCAAAGCCTAAGTGGATCAGGGTCTGAAGGAATAGAACATCCATCATGCTTCCTTCATCGATGAGGAGTTTGGCCTAATTCCACCCAACCACTAAAAGAGTGACCAAAAGGGGGTCATTATGCTAGCTGGGGTTGGGGAGGTGTCGAAAGATGGCTACTGTAGCTCATTCCACTTCTAGTCAAGCGGTCCCTACCCCCACCTTGAGATGGCCATGGTCGCTTAGACCAAGTCCTCTTGGTGCTCCAAAGTTCTGTTCGCACTGACATTAATGTGGAAGACTAGCTTAACGGATGCAAACCCCGCTCCCATTGGTGGTAGACACTCCAACGAGTTTCTGGCACTTCTTAGCTAGCATGCGGATGGCCTTTCAGTGGTACTCCTCAAGCACGAGTTCTCAGCCAAAACCTTCCAGGAGGATATTAGAGACATCTTGCCAATCTAAGGGCTAAATTGAGGTGACCATGTTGCTCCTTCAAAGCATTGGAGCTGAGCCTGATAGAATTCTTCTAGCTTCTGCATTGCGTACTTTCCTTTGTCCACTTCATTGCACCAAATGTATTATGTGAGGTTACCTTCATGGATTTAGGACTCTATCTAATCTCAAAGATCTCGACAGTTCGTCGTCAAGTGGCCCTTAGTTCAAAGAAGGAGGTAGGGGCAAAAGCTCTTAGTTCTTGGCGAGGACCTTCATAAGGATATTTACTTGATTACAAGTGAGGGGGTTGTACTCTTGGTACACTGATGCGATGACAGCCATGTTGCAATAAAAACTGTATTTTAAATGTCGTTGTTGTAGTACATTTCTCACAATGCAAACAGATGTCGTGTCATTTTATTTTTTTACTTAATTTTTACTAATTTATTCCAAGTCGTTCACTGGGAGGTAGTTATTAACATACATCACTCTCTATGTCTAAAAATGTTCTTTTACTCTAAAAATGTCAATCTTATTTACAATATTAATCAATACATCAAATAATGAATGAATCAGTTAATTATTTACAAAAGAATCAATTAATAAGCACTACAATGCCTTAAACAAATTTATAACTAGTAGGCATCAAAAACTAATTAATACTATACTATGTTAATTATGTACAACTATCCTAGATAATGCTTAATTATAGGTACGAATATAGCTACTAATATGTACAATATTAAGTTATATTAGCATACTAATATCTTTAGTAACATATTCTATATATACAGTAACATATGTTTGTGTCAGTATAGACCTTAGTAAAATATGTACATCACATAAGGTAAAAGAATAAGTTTACTAACATATATACATATCTATAGTGACAGATATAACTGTCACTAAAGCCTTAAAGTTATTTATATACATATAAGGGTCAAACAAGTACTTACTACTCTATTTATGCTTATATATAAGTATACTACCTATATACATATTCATTATATACATATATCTTATTTGGTATACATATACATGTACCATTACATTATACTTATACATATTTACATACATATACTTTATATTGTACATATATACAAATACACACATGCTACACACACACGACTCATAGTAAATTCAATTCTCTTAGCTATTTTTTCATGCACACCTCTCCTTTCTTCTCTTCCTTCAACACTTAGCATTTTTTTTAAGGTTTACTCTCTCACCTGTGCATAGCATCATAGAATTTGGATTATCCGATCTTGCTTTTACTATTGTATCACTTGAAACTGCACAAGATACAAAGTTGTTACCATGGCCAGGATGTATACATGGCTCTAAACAATATTGTGAGACATGACCTTCAGAATCCAATAACTCATCAGCAACAATAATCTTGCATCTATGCATAGACTATCTAATTCAAAGGAACCTATGGATTTTGCAATATAGAGAAAAAAAGGTTTAAAAAAATGTAGCATCTAAATCATGTTTAGTCAACTGATTGCCTTCCATGAAGTCACCAAAACAGAGAGAACAAGCAGCAAGCTACTTCAGAATTAATTTTCTTATTATCTATTGAACTTTCTTTTAAAAGAGAACTATCTAAACTTGATAACCACATTGTTTTTTTCTTCAATAGTTGAGATGTTACATGAATAATTCTATTTGATCACTGCATCTACACATTGTTGCATATGCATTTGTACAAGTTGAGGATGCATCTACATGGAAGGGTTACACACACCAAAAAATGCCCAATATTGGGCTTAACTTTAAAAATTAGATTGTTCAAGTGGATTTACTTGAGAAACTAACAAATTCATTTCCCATAAGCAACTCTAAGGATATATAGTTAAGGCCTTGTTGAGCTGCAAATAACCTCCCAGGTTATCCCATTGAAGGAGGTTATCGTTAACAAATGTCAATGAATTTTGTGGTGTCATAAAGTGTGGTATACAATACAATGCAATATTCTCAACCACAACTTTTTCCACATTTGAATATAAAAAGTCTTATAACCACTTCCACTACAATATATATCACATCCACCTCCACCAGCTTTCTCACCACACAAACCCATACTTTTAACTCCACTCATCACACCCACCAACTTATCCTGCTACCAAATGCAACTTAAGACAAATAGCAACACAAGCACATTCTTCTTTTTACCATGCACGACATACAAACTTGCTTTTGTTTCTTTTTGAATAAAAAATTATATTAAAAAGAATGTTTTTGAGGATTGAAAGATCAAAAAATCTAGACGCAATACTGATCTTTGTTAAGAAGATAGAAAGAAGTACTATAACAACACAATGTAGCAATCTATGCTTTTTTTCATCAGATATTCATGCATTGGTGCAATATAAATAAAAAGAATTAGAGAGAGAACACAAGACAAAGATGAATTGCAATAGCAAATTGGGCTATCGTAATAGCTTGCGTATCTGCTTATCTTAAATAAAGCAATATTGAGAAAGAATATTGAGATGTTAATATGATAAAAAAATCAGGTGAGAGTCTAGCCAAGAACTCAAAGGCAAGGTAACAGGATTTGAAAGATAATTTGAGATCTAAGTACTGAAACTGAATTATTTTAGTATAAGAACCATCTTCAACTGCTATTACTCTTTTTCCAACCTTCACCTGGTTATATCATGTGAGATATCATATCCTCTAGGGAAAATCATTGTCCAGCAGTATATTTTTCTCTTCAAAGTGTGAAAGCTAGAAAGATAAGTTATTTTAAAGATGATCTTTGAAATCAAAAAATAAGTTAAACTCTGTGCTCTCTGTCTATCATGGAAGCCCTCAATAAGGATGAGTTATGGCACCATACACATTATTCCAAAGTTATAAATTTAGAACTAAGCATTTGTTCAGGGTCAACAACAGGAATCGTGGGTATAATGGTTGAACTTGATCAATACTTCAAAGAATTTGGAATCTACATAATAAACTAAGAAGGTTATCACCTTTCAAAAACAATGTAAGATAAAGTAATTCAAGTTCATGCATACAAGCAATAATATGTAAAATCCAGCACATTTCATAAAATTGCAAATAACTAGGAAGATTCATAAATAATCTGATTTACATAATTTTCAGGGATGTATTTGGCTATGAAAGATGATTCTCGTGTAACAAAAAGATAATTCCTGTGTAACAAGATGTCTCTTGTCCATTTGCAACTTGGATTTGGGGAAGGGTGGGTATGGATCAGATTGGTGGCACATCAAAGAAGTTTTTTAAGGAGATTCATGGTTGCAAGAAGTGACAAAGGGCCCTAATGTTACAAAGCAAAGAATGACCATACAAACCCTTCAATGACAATTCAAGTGATTTGGCTTGAAAAGAATGCTGTCAGCCTTAAAGAAGAGAAACCTTATGCAGAGATGTGATTTGCCTCGTTAATCCTTCTAGGGATTTGTGTTCCTCACTCTAATATCAGTAGTAATATTTTCAACATTAATGTGCTTCGTTCAAAGCTTAAATAAAGGAGGATGATCACCAACCTCAAGTGATCCTCCTTTCTACTTTGAGAGAAAAGGAAGGACCTCTTTATCCCCGAATGAACACTGACATGATTTACCATACTCAAGCCCTTCTTAGACCACAAGCAGTCTATCGACAGCTTCCCGCAGGTCAATTTCTAAATCATAATAAAGAAAGCCGAACATCCTCCCCCTTCCCATGGTTGACCTTCAAGTAGCTATGGAGTGGACAAACTGCATCCAACAATACCCATTCCTGCCCTCATCTCCGCTTAGATCTATCAAATGCAGAATCAGGCTAACAATCCTCTCTACGTTGATTAACACAACCTCTTATGAGTTTTTCTTCACCAGTGGTACAACCCCCAATAAATCGACACTAGATTAGATTCCTCTCCTTAGCAACTACTCTAAAACTAGTAGAACATAAGAGGGCACTTGCTACCCATCAAGACATGGTCAAACAACGAGGGCTCTCCTAATTTTGGCAGAAAAGACTCAGATTTAGGTTTCCATTCCTGCATACACTGGAAGATTTGGTGTGTCGGGAATGCTAAATTTCTTTTCAGTTTGCCCATATGTGATTTTGTGTCATTAATTGAGGGAAAAAAAAAGGGAAGAAATAAAATCACCTGCTTTCCTGCTTACATCACTCCAATCCAGCTGCATCTACCTATAATAACTAGAAACTTACTTATACCATCCAAATTCACCTAGGACGTCAGATGGCATAAAGTTCAAGAGAAGCCTCTGCCTTATCTCCTGGGCGTGGTGCACCTTCCTCAAGAAGATCGCGTTCTCCTTCACCCTCGGGATCCCGAACGTCGATGCCTCCGCCCCCGTCTCTATCACCAGCTTGTCGTACGCCACGCCGAATCTCCACGGCTCCAGCCCCTCCTCCACATCATTCGTAGACGTCTCGCACATCACCTGTAATCGTTCGATCATCCAACACGACCGACCGATCAGGGAAACGATAGAGAGGGAGAGAGAGATGTGGGAATCCATGCAGGCGTTCAAACAACACCGATTGTGTGAGCGACGAGGTCCACCCCAGTGCAGCTAGCAAGGAAGAAGTAGGAGCCCGGTGCGGTGGAGATCGTCGGTTGGATCCGATCAATGGACTTGACGACAGACCAGAACTCGAGGGTCCCCATGCAGGTGGAGGCGAGGAGGGGCGTGAAGACCATGTGGTTTCGCGGGAAGACGCAGACGACGTCGTAGAGGGAGGTGTCCACGACCTTCATGAGGCAGCATGCCGCCCACCCTATCCCGAGCACCACCACTCGCGGCTTCTCGCTCATTGCATCAGGGAGGATCGCGAGGTGGTGGCCGTCCTCCACGGTGTCATGAGAAGGGTTGGAGGAGGAGAAGGAGGAGGAGGAGAGGGGGGAGCGGAGAGGAGAGAAGTGCGAGCGGCGGGAGAGGGTGCAGTGGAGCCAAGACATGGCGAGTTGGCAGAGAGGAGCGGTTGACACGCGATAGTGATGAGGATGGGGGGAGATGGTCGGCGAGGATAGATAGGAGCAAGGCACATGCAACTAAGGAGAGAGAGGGGAAATAGGGTTTCGAGGGGAAGGGAAGGGTTTTAGTTTCTCATGAGGCATTGTGACCTTTTCATGGGAGATGCGGGCGGGGAGTGGGAAAATTTTTGACGGGAGAGTTGAGAAAGAGCGGGAGTAAAACTAAATTGTAGATTTAGGATTTTGCAATGGGAGATTGCCGTCTCTATTTTTTTTTAAATTTGTAATAAATCATCATAAAAAGATATTAATTTTGAGATGATAATACTTACTGTCACAAATCTCTATCACAAAAGATATGTTTTATTGTAGTGTTAGTAGGCAAATAAAGTTTTTCGTGGGATACATAGCATCCAAGAGGGTATGATCAGACCACTACTAGACTCGGTTCTAGTTTCATTAGTGTGCATTTTATCCAATTCAATTCAGACCCAATAACAGGCCCACATTCAGCCCACTACAATGCATGGCCCCTGGTTCATCACTGTTCATCAATATGCTCATGTATCAATATGCTCGAGAGAGGAGAGGGTATGGGTATGTATTAGCGCCTAACGCCTGATGACTGCCTCAGTAACAGACCGAGATCAAGTTATATGCCTTCAAGAGGTTCGTGCCACACGATGTGGCACTATTGCTAGCACCCAATTAAGCATGCTATGGCATTCTAAATTGGTGATTTTGGCCCTCGATTTGAGGGCTATATTAAATTATATTTTACAAATAAATTATATGGATACAAAACCCTTATATAGGACAACATGATTGTACAATTTACTTACAAAAATAAGTTATTTACTTATATTTTACAAATAAATTATATGGATACAAAGCCCTTATATAGGACAACATGATTGTACAATTTATTTACAAAAATAAGTTATTTAAATATATATTAAAATTAGCTAAAGTTAGGGGTTTATACACGTTGAAATTAAGTTTAATTTGCTAATTAATGTACAGATTAATAAATTAATCATGAAATTGACTTTGTACAGAGTTAATTTATATATTAAAGTATTTATTAGACATTTTTTATTTATTTTAGAGTCTTTATTTTAATTTATATACATTTAAATACACGTTTTAAATATATATGTACATATTTAAGTTATAAATACTGTAATATGATACAAGTACAATATAAATAGATTGAATATACTTAAAATTACTATATGTATAGGTACAGTATAAATTACTTCATTAATAACTTAATTTACTAATTTATTTTATTTTAAATTAATAATCTATTTAATTAACTTAATAACTTAATTATCTACTATAATTACATAATTAAATTAATTTACAGGTATGGTACAATATATAATACTTAGATAAATATGTGTGTATAGTATTATAGATGGTTATAGGTATATGCATAAGTGTTTATAATTACTTACGATAATATACATTTAAGTTAATATAAATTAATATCTAATAAATCATCTTAAATACTTAATTTAATATATAGAATACATTCATAAGTTATTTATATACATTATTTACATATTTTACAATATAAACATATAACCTAATATTAAATTATATTTACAAGTATAAATACAATATACAAGGCATTTTTTTGTATTTTTGGATATTTTTTGATTTTTATGATTTTTATATATATAATAGAGGTAGGGGATGAGAAAGAAAGGGTGAGATGAGAGAAGAAGAGATCCCTTTTAGTATTTTGAATTTGGTTCTTTTATTAAATTCCAAAGTATACTGAACTGTCGGCTGGTATGTTCTGCCAAGTCGAGGGTTTAGAATACTTTGAAATTTGGCTTATGGCTAGAAAAATATCTAATCCTACTCAAGACACATTTATTTTATTTTTTTACTATTTTTTTATCAATTTTATTTATATACAAAGTTAACCCAAATTAGGCCTAAAGGGGTGTTGAACAATAGAACCTAAGGCCTAAATAGTAGATTTGAGGTTTGGAATTGAAGTTCAAACACTCACAAATATCCAACACAACACATGAGGTATACTTGTAGCATTAAACTTGATTTTGAATATTATATTATGAAAAATAGCATGTTGGATAGTTAATTCATTTGACATGTTACTGACAAAGGTTTGAAACATTAATTACAAGCAATTCCAACTAAATTAAAATTTATTCCAAGTACATGAATGCTTGTTTTAGACTATTCTACACTATACACAACATGTCAGCTCAATAAACCTTCAAGTTCCAGCTCAAAATTATCTTAAGGTAGGACATGTCAGTTGCTGTTGCTGCTATCAAAGTGGTAGCAATTGGTGCCCAATTCTAGCAGCTGAGAGCTGCTGTTGATTTAGTAGCCACCTAGTGGCAGAATCGGGTAGCTATTCCAGAAGATCTTCTCATGAATTCCTTTGAAATCATCATGTAAACACACTTCCAAATCACTTAAAATTCAACTCGAGAGCTCTTCATTCTGATCAATGTTGGACTGATACATATTGGATCAATCCCTTTTGATTTGTCCATCTTTAAATTCAGATCTAATTAAATCCATTTGTTGAAACCATGAAAAATGTTGCATTCTCAAAATATGACAATCAAACTCTTAGGAACCTCAAGATGAAGATAAAACTTTGTAAATCCAAGTCAATCATTTCAAACTATCGTAGAAATAACTGAAAATCCTTCACAAACCAACTCTGA
Source organism: Thalassia testudinum (assembly GCA_037157565.1). NCBI lineage: Eukaryota > Viridiplantae > Streptophyta > Magnoliopsida > Alismatales > Hydrocharitaceae > Thalassia > Thalassia testudinum. The sequence goes on along the minus strand of JAZHRO010000056.1, from coordinate 56,203,793 downwards.
TTGAACCTTGAAAACTCATTCCTAAGCCAAACTCAATGCTCCAAGCATCAGATTCAGACCAGTGTTAGAGCCTCAAACTAGTGCAATGATTCTCCTTGGCTCTAGCATCTCAATCAAGAACCAAAATTTATCCCTTGAGATGGAAATTGGGCATTTAAAACTCAAACGACATAGATTTAATCATATGACTGTAAGACAATGGCCTTATATCAAATCTAGCTCAAATCCATTTGATTTACTCAATCAAACCCAAGTTAAATGCAATTGTCTATAAATCACTTGATCGACCATCAAATCTAGATCAGATGAAATCCTTGATTAAGATCGATTTGAAATCTTGGAAGGGTCATTTGTGACCAAATGGAATGAGTGAAAAGACCCATAAATGGATTTGAGCACGAATCCAAATCTAAAAGCTAGACAGCTTCCAGATCTTAATTCAACACTAATGGAGGGGTGAAATGTGATTTAAATAGTCGAGAGGGGAATGTGATAGTGATACAGAGTGGTGAGGGAGCTATATGATCAGTACAAATGAGTTGAAAACACATCTCTAATCTGAATTGATCAAAGAAGGCGAACTCATTCCTAAACTACGTTACTCTAATCTAGACTAATCCATCACAAAATTTAGCATCTAACCTACATCTATTGATCTATAGTAAACTAATCACTACTTAAAACTACTCTATAAAGTAGGAAATCCTAATTTAATGAGAAGAACGGGTTGCCTAGATCCACAGCCGGCGGCTGAGGAGGAAGAATGGAGGGAGGCCTCCAATGAGTGAAGAGCCCACGAGAAGAGCTCCAGGGTCACCCTCAGGCTTACGTCATCCTTAGCGGCGAGGAAGAATTGAGGAAGAAGAAATCCACCCCTGTCACTAGTAGAGTGAGTAAATGGCAAGAAGAAGCTGGGGAGGATGAAGGGATCAACCCAAGAAAGTAGGAGGGGGGTCTGATAGAGTGCGTGAGGGGCTGGGACGATGCTTAAGTAGGTGTGGTAGTGGATTAAGTAGATGAGGTAGTGGATCTGAGCATTGTGGGGTGTGATTAGGTGGGTAGGGTTCCAACAGTGGTGATGTGAGGGATGTGCGCACGGGAAGCTCAAACCAAACTTCAGCCACTTGATCAGATCTGGATGAAATTACGATCCTTCATGCAAATGCATGCGCAAAATGGATTTAGATTGACTGCAGGATCATGGGTTCAAGGGAATGACAGGCACGATGGGCCATGTTCTTCGGGTGCACAGTGCACCTCGTGGCCACAGGCATGTTGGGTCAATTGCAAGGAAGCCCTTATAGATGAAATGGTGGAAAAACTGTGTAGAAGCCCATTAGTGAAAGGAAGGTTCTTAGAGTGTTTCCTTGTTGCTTACAGAAAGGCCTCTGCAGTTTACAAATGAGTCCATAAAAGGTTTTATATGCATAAAATGTAAGGGAATAGAGGACCTATATGTAATGACAATAATGCAAGGTCCTAATGATGTCCAAATGCCATGAAGTTTTTATTGAAGCTTAATTAAACATTTACGAACATAATTTCACTTTCAATTTGAACTTTTGAGCCCAAAGATGTGTTCAATTGGCAACTGGATCATCATTTTGCATTTAGTAATAGAATATCTTATTTTTTGACTTAATTATGCATTTTTAACATGAATTGGATGTTTTAGGTCATTTTCCTTAATTCTCACACTTAACTCATTTCTTGTGTTAATAATGTAGTGTTTAACCTAGTTTCTAGCTTAACTTGAGCATTTTAGCTATGATCAGCCACACCTCATCATACACCTCTCACCTCAACTACTACCATCACTCTCTTCATCATCCTAGCAATTCTAATGAAAATTCACTTCTTGGGTTTCGCTTCATCTACCTCGTCAGCCAACTTCTCAGCCTCACACCTGGGCCATACAGTGGTCCTAACCCCACTTGGATTATCTTTCTAGGTTTCCTCAAGAACTTTGGTTGTTCACAGGTAGGAATAGAAAGACTGATCTCTATTGATGTGGTGATTTGCCTGATCCTAAAGCTCCTCCATGTCGAATGGAGGAAGGTCCTACATGTTATTCCAAAAGTCACAATCCAGAAGCCCTTGCTTAAACGTCTAGATCGCAATCTAGTCGTAAGACTGCCTATATCTAAAGTATTAGGCCTTGAACCTATTTAGGTAGTCCTTGAAGTCCTCCCTCTTTCTGTAATTGACCTTTGCCAGCTTGTTAGGGTTTTCCTTAGTTTGTTGTTGCCTGAAAAATATTGGTAGAACTTCTCTGCCAACTCTTGGAATTATTTGATCCATCCAGTTGGCAGGTCACTAGACTGCTCATAAGCACTATCGGTTAGGAGCATATCGAACACCTTGCACATGATTGCATCTGGGCAACTATGGATGACCATGTGCTAGCGGTAATTTTCAACGAATAACAATAGGTTAGTCTTCCCATCGTACTAGGAGAGGTGATGTTAGGTTTTCTTGCATGTATAATAATTGCCGTTGTGTTGTAGTATAGAGAGTAAGAGAACTAACATATTTTATAAGTTTATACTGGGTTGAGTCCAGGTCGTTCGCTGGAAGGCTTATTTAGCTTGATTCACCATATATTTTCTTGAATTATTTTTATTTTCTTAATTAAGTTAATTAAACTTAGATTACTACTTAATAAATTATGCTTACTACTTAACTTATAATATATATAAGTTATAGACTTAGGTTATAATGTATAATATATATATACTATTAACTTGCTAAACTAGTTTAATTATTACTAAATCTAAATTAACTAGTTAAGTTATTAACTTAACTAATATTGAAGCGTCAAAGATCATCGTAGTTTAGGAAAATATAACGTCGTAGTATAGCAATGAAAATCACAACATTTAAATTTATAAGTGCTCGAAAATAAAATATGAGTCTGAGGTCGTTCGTAGGGAGCAAATATGGAATTTACATGCTAATCGCAGTAGTAAACATATGAGCATAATGATTAAACATGACAAAGATATTTAATGAATAATACACTAAAAAATGTATTCAATGATGACAACAATATTTCAAAAGTCAGTGGGATAAAAAGAAGATTAAAAACCCAAAAAATGGTGATTTGAATCACCAATTTAATCTACCATTAAGCACATATCCCAAAGTATCAAGCCAAATCAAAATCGCTACAATGGCTTTTGAACCACTTAACTCATAATATCCATGTAAAATAATACCCAAATAAGTCCATAGTATCAGAGCCAAGGTTAGACGTTAGCACAAGGGCATCAGACAACTTAAACTCGCCAAAGCACAACACAAGCCACAGAGCATAAAGCCTTAGAAATCTCGCTAAGTGTTGGGTGCGTTGGCATGCATCCCGAGGAATGTGTGCATATTTCCCAAATAAAAACCATCCCCCACCCTCAAAATTTCTATTTTTCTTAACCAGGTAAGCAGGTTGAACAGTGTCGAGTAATCGGGTTTGAGCTCAAACCTACAGGCGTGATCGTGAGAGAGAGTGTCTATGAGCACGTGCCAGGGGACCTCATCCCGTGCGTTATGAGAAAACAGGGATGGGTGAAGAATTCCTTTTATGCACTTGTTGGATTCGATCCCCTACGTTGTGGGACTATCACCAAGTTTTCTTCTCTATGTAGTTACAGGTGATATTTGCATGCAATTGAGCAGCTGTTGCTGCTCTGTTCTTCAATCATGAACCCAAGTGGCTTCGTGGTAATGTTCCACAGCAGCACGTGGTCAAAGCAAGGTCGGAGGTTGGCTATCGACGGTGGATGATGATGGTGGAAGGCGGAGCTCCGATAGGTACCTAGCAAGCAAAATATGGGCTGTAAGCCCAAGTTAGAAAGCTCAAGAGCTTTGCCGAGTTGTGTGGAGTGTAATGGAAGTGGTGGTGAGGTGTCTAGAGGACTAAGGCAGTCAGGTGAGGTCACTGGAGGCATCTGGTGGTGGGTTTGTTCGGGAAGGAGTTTTGGTCGGTGGAAGTGTCAATAGGGAGAGCGCTTTTGGTTGGGAGAGCATGGTAGAGCTTTTGGTGGAGTTTGTGGAGTGTTTGGGTGTGTGTGGTGGCAGTGTGGCCTTACCAGAGGCACGGCCGACGTTGGAGAAGATGAAGGGGGAGAGAGGTGGTCGGCGGTCGAATCAAGACGATATGGGGATAGGGAGACTCTAGAAAGGAACAAGAAGGAGAAAAACCTAGCTAAGGGATGAACAAGGGAGAAATTCACTCCAGTGTGATGACTGAATGTGGAGGAGATGAAGTCTTCGACGAGAAGAGCGACGGCGAAGAAGGGGTTGAAGAGGACAGCGCTTTGGCCGACTGTTGTCGGAGGAGGACAAAGAAGAAGGTGGTGCATGGAAGAGGAGGGTTGAGAGGGCCGCTGGAGCTAGTGGAGTTTGTGGTTGGAGAGGAGGAAGAAGAGGGGATTTCGGCACGAAACCTAGCTGAGGGGGAACCTGGGATTTAGAGGAGCTTTTATAAAGCCTCATCCACCCCTCAAGAGCCAATTTAAGCAAGCTTGAAGTCGATTTCAGAGGTTGAGAATTTTGGAATTGCTGGCAGTGAAATTAGCCAAGATTGGCTTTGAGATCTAGCCCAATCTGTAGGGAATCATCTTAGGATCATTCTCTCCAAGTTTGGAGGATTTAGGCGAGGATTGAGCAAGAAATCTTCACTCGATCTTGGCGGTGGAGGTCTGTTCACACCAATGGAGGTAGGGACCATTTTGCAAGAACAAAGATAAAGTTAGGGACCTAAATGCAAGAATCTTAAAAGTTAGAGGCTGATTGTGAGAAGTAGTCTTAGGGACTGAATTGCAAACTAGGTCAAAATGGACTCTGATTGGGCCCAAATTTTGGTCTTAACCACATTTGGACCCAAGAAATCTAATGGTGAACTTAGATTTGAGTTTTAACGACGTTTGATTGGGTAAATTGTAGATAAGCCCAAAATAGGATAGATTCTTGTCTGATTCTATGTTCTAGGTCAAAATGGATTCAGGTGGTCAAACCAAAGGTACCAAACCCCTTAAAATATTTTTCTATCAATTTTAGGAGGTTTAGATAAATTTTATCCTTACTAGAACCTCTTCAATCTAAGTAGGGTTGATAATTAGGGTTTTTGTACTATTTTTGCACTTGAAATGCGTGAAACCTAGTTTCTGTCAGTGTGGATCCAGTTTTTGGTCTTTTATACTCAATTGACATTTAATTAATCCCTAAGTAATCCCATGATTAATCTACATTCATGATATACTATTAAAATTACAGAATTAACCCTATTTTATTATCTTCGTAAAATGGATTAGAGTGAAATTATGGTCCTCAGGTGATCATTTAGGAGCATTTATCTCTTGATTCCTACTAATTCAAGCTAGTTAAAGAGAATGATGGCATTACCATCATACCCCCATGGTTAACTTTTGCTAATCTCTAGCAAAATCCTCTGGAAAGAACTAGATCTCTAGACCATGTTTTTAATGTTCACATGCCTAATTATGCATTTTCTCTAGAAATTAGATTAGAATACCAATAGTAGGCATAGAGGTACTTAAGTAGCAGCCAAGATACAGACCTAACCAGCCTCAGTCGTTGGTCTACTGCGAAGGTTTCTAAGGCCCGTAAAAACTACCTAGGGGTTCATTATCCCCAGCGGTTAAAGCACCCGTGCGTAAATGTATGAAGTTCAGCTTCAGTTTTCCAGTGCATTTTTGGTAAGAGAGATAGAGAGGAATTTTTTATTTTTTAGAGTTCTGTCTTTTCTTTTTATATTCCTCTAAATCCAACATCAGATTGGCCCTAAACACGATTTGTATTGGATTCCTTGTCCCCACCATCAATCATCGAAGGGTTCCTGGCTTTCGATGCTTCAGAATAGCACCACCTATGGCAACCCCTAGGACCCTGGCTTTTAACACTTCAAAATAGTGCCACCCATGGCATTCTGTAGCTAAATTCAAGCCCTAGCAATCGACATTTCGGGATAATCCCACCCATAGCACTTGAACCAACACAAGGTGCTTACATGCCCCTAGTAGGATATTTAGATATCCTAGGAGACAAGAACCAAGGAGATGATATGTTATTACGCATCATCAAGGGGAGTATTTTTTGTTCCACCTCTCTGTGCCGAGAACTCATCCAATCAACTTATCTCTTCAAGCCGCTCCTAAGCTAGATCATCAGGAAAAACCCTTTCAGAATGGACACTTTTGGCATTATTTTTTCGTTAAGAGCATTGAACTAGACTAGTGTGTAAATTTTGGGTGCCTAGGTTACCAAGTCCTGCAAACCAAACAGTAGGCAATGGGGCTGAATAATCCCTAAGCCTTAGACTTAATACATTAGTCTTGCACTTTCCTTAACCTCTTGAGGTTCAATCTGGATCTTAACAAATACATAAGTGTTTAAGCCCTAAAATAGGCCCAAGAGGCCTAAGGTCAATACTCTTTACTAATCTCCTTATCTCTAGTACTTCAAGACTTAGTCCTTATTTTGATTTGGTTTAGAACTTAAGTAGATCCCATAATCAATTACTAAGACTATCAGTTTTTTCTTTGACTTTTGCTCCTTTTAACATTCTATATTTTCTCCTCTTTTCCTCCTTAAGACAAATTTTTCAATCATTTCACAAAATTTTCCCTCCCCTTTCTCCACTTTTTAAAATAATAAATATTTTTTGTGAGAAACCCTCAGAGAATTGAATTTCCCATTTATTTGCACTTTAACACCCCCCCCTATGCCTAAGTTTTACAATGTCTTTATTGTAAACTAAGTGGGTACGAATTCAACTTGGTTCAAAGATTAGAACAAGGTTAAAGGGTGGGTAAACGGGTTGGGATGACTGTTGCAGATGATTTCAAGCTTTGATATAAGTACCAAAGGTAGAGTCGGTTGTTCTAAAGTTGAACCTTAAAGTGCAGTAGGAGTGTAGCTAAAAAATGGATCAGAAGGGTCTCGGGTTTCTGGAATGACGGGTCGCCTCCTGTTAAGCACTAAATTCAATGCTTTCAGTCGAGCAGATGGTGGCCAAGGAGAAGCGGTGGTCAAATTGGAGGAATTTTGTAGGACAAGCACCTTGATGAGTAATCTGGTTGGTCCAACAAGGTGCTTGTTCAGGTCAATAGGCTGATGATGTAGAGCAAACCCAATCAGTCTGGTGGGTTGATGGATGTGAATCAATAAGTGTGGGGCCCACCAAATGCTTTATGGGGCAAAAAGATGTGGAAATGCGAATCTAGGGTTTGGCTGAATCGATTCAGCCTGATCAGAGTAGGGGTCCTCAAATGATAATGGATCTGTGGACAATGAAGGAACCCTACTGGTGGGATCAGAGAAGGACAAAATGTGATTGTCGATCTGATTAGTGTCCAATTCCCTATCAAAAGATGGCGGTAAATCATATGCGACTGGATTAGAAAGAGGTGAGTCATAATAGAAATTGATTCCGATGGTGGGTCAGGGTTGGGAACAGTTTCTGAATGGCTCTATAGTTGGTGTGGCTACTTCAATATCTGGGTGCGGTATGGGGTCCTCTAGAAATGATTCGAAGATTAGCTCATCTAGAGAGTCTTTTTCATGATGTTCATCCCAATTAAATGTAAATGCCTGGAGAGTGCTTATAGGATCATGGAAATCTGAGTCACTGAAACATTCAAACTCTGCATTGCAGACACTCTTGGCACTTATTGTGTTTGATTCCTGCAGATCATAGCTGAATGTTTCTAAATCAATGGAATATGATTTTGAATCAATGATCTCAAGCTCAGGGACCTCAGAGTTAGAATCAAAGAACGGGTCATAATCATCTGGAAATAATGGTTCTCCAAAATTAGAGTATGATTCGAAATCATCGGAGAATTTGCGACAATTAGTTTCTAAACCTAATTCAAGATCAAAATTTCCACCACTGAACAAATCAAAATGCACGGAGTTATCACCCTGACTTTGGTCTAACCTAGCCTCAAATTCCAAGCTTGGAGGGGTATCCTTATTAGGTATAGGCTCGAGCTCAGGGCATTTAGGATAGATCCAATCAAATCCCAACTCTTCCAACACTTTATGTATCGTAAATCAATGTGATTTCTTAAAAATCAATTCGTTCTTCTGAGGAGTCTGGAGGGGTATAATCATCAAATATAGGCCCAAAGTCATAGTTCATATCTAAAATCTAGTTCTCATCACATTGGGCCTCATGATGATCCCAAATAGGCTCAGATCTAGATTCTAGGTCACTGGTAGGAATTGAGTCACCAGAATCTAGACTTGGTTATATTGGGATATCAAAATCATTCTCAAGGAATACCTTAACAGGATAAAGTATGGGAATTACATCCTCAAGAGATTCTGGGTCAGGCTCATCACAGGTGTTTGGTAAATCAAGGCATGATGGACCAACTTCACAGCTTTCTATGGCTAATTCATAATTCTGAACACCTGTAGATAGATCCACCCAACCCACATTTCGATCAAGTATGTCATTCTATACAAAATCCGAATCTGGTTCCATTTGGGTTGGGGGTCCATAACAACCTCCATTTTCGAACTCGGGCTTTGAGAAATTACATTGATTCTCAGCATTGCTCCAAGATGTTTCATCAACCTCTGAGTGGTGATATGGGTATTTCTGATCAATGGCTTGTTGCAATATGCTTAACTTATTCCCACATTTCTCAATGTCATCTTGGTATATCTCCCAAAGTAGTGGATTTGTAAAACATTGTAAACCCTCTGTGCTATACAATTCCCATAATTCACTGAATTCTAATATAAGGGCATCCTTGGTTGAACCACTTATCATTCGAGTTAACATCATATGGGCATGATTCATAATGAGGGTTGTTTCTGATACATTAACTTGAATACTTGTAATGGGATTTGAGGTTATGTAATACTCATCATGATATCTAAGAGCAGCCTCGATCAATTTTTCCTTAATGCTCATACAAGATTCAGGTGTCTTGAATACTCTTCTTATGTTGTCAGGTTGCATTTCCAAATCAAGTGGTGGATTAGGATTCAGGTCCAGATTGAATTGATTAGATCAGATCAGATTCTCGCCAGAAGATCAACTCTAATGGAGGCCTCTAGGTTAGACCTAGGGACCTCTCCTGTGTATGTACACTATAGAATAGATGAGGGACTGGATGTGTATTAGACCCAATGAAGGCACCCAAAAATTTTGGATGACTAAGGCTATTTCGAGGCATATGATATTTCTGGATTAGAAATCCACACACCCAAGAATTACTTGGGCATCCATGAAGGGAGAGTCCCACAATGACCCCTACACGGTAGAGCATCCCTACGGGTTACAGGATTTCTGCCACCCGACCTTCCTTATCACTGAGATTTCAAGTAGACCGGAATGTATGAATTGAGACCTAAGTCTACCAATTTTAGCTCAAATTGTGCCTTGAATTTCACTTGATTTAGAAGTTATTTCAAATTGTGACCTAATTTGTAGGTTGGTTGATTCCCAAAGTGGACCAACTTCACCTAACCTGCCCTAAGGTTGAGGATGAAATTTGGGTCAAGACCCCAAATCGCCCTAAATTGATTCTCAGGTTATTAGGTCTCAAATTTTAGGATTTAAGTGAATTTAGAGCATTGATTTTAGGTTTCACTTGAATAGATCAGCTCAGACAAGGGCTTGGGTGGCACACAAATGTGAGAGGGTCAATTTCCTTAATTGTAGGCAAATGTGCATTAACACTTCAAAACCCTAACGTGGAAACCCTAATTGGCTCTATTTCCAAGTCCAATTTGATTTCAAATGTAACACCTTGGACTCAAACAAGAAAGTGAGTAGTCCAATGTTGACGCTATGAGTTGCTACACTAACATGTTTGGTTTTGAAAATCTGTCGTCGTAGTATGAAAGTGAAGAACTCATGTTCAACAAATAAAATTTATATCGGAATGGAAATCTCGGGTCGAACTCAGGGAGGCAGACGTTTGATTTAAAAACACGTGTTTGTTTTATTTGTCACGAAGTAGATTAATTGATTAAAACTATCCAACTATTTACAATAAATAGAAGAGGGAGAGAGAGAGAGAGAGAATATTACAAACAAAAGCCAAAAAGAGATGTAGAATGAACATGGAATTCATTATCGAAAGGATTATTCATTACACTAAACATTACAACTAGAAAGCGGAAAATGATTACACTAGAAAGCAGTAAATCTACTCTAGAAAGCAGTAAAAAGGATGGGGAGAGAGATATCCTCCTCGACGGTCGCTTGGAGGATGAGCTGGATGGGACGATGCCTGGACGAAGGGGAACGGAGCAGGACGAAGCAGGAAGAACGGGAATGGGGCAGCACGTCATCGTCGTCGCGGGATCCGCTTCCAAAAGGAGGATGAAAAATTAACTTTATCTCGCGAGAAGCATCCCGGATGTGGGACAAGCTTCTCTTGAGATTTGGAGAGGGAGAGAAGAGAAGGAAGGGATGAGAATTTCATGTGGAGGGGGTCTCCTTTTATAGTTGCAAGGAATGAGGGCAAATTGGTCTTTTAAATCTCAAAACATTAAATAAGGGGTATTTAGTGACGGATAAAACCGTTGCTAAAGGCCCATCGTGGGCGACGTGTGGCGGAGCACGCGTGGCCGCTTGCCTGCTCGCGTGTAATGCGTGTTCACGTTCAGCTGATCTCACGATCGGACGGCCTATCTCGCGCCTCCGCCCGCCTCCTCTGCGTGCCCGCCCACGTCTGATCTCGCATGAGGCACGGCATGCGATACGGCATGAGTGCAATTGCACGCGCGCGACCGCTCGATCGCGATCGAGCGGTCAATCATGCCCGCTCGCCCACTCTTTGCGATTCGAACACGTGCCGCCCGCTTGCGATAAGGCGTTCACCCACTGCACTGTGGAGGAGAGATGGTCGCGTGGATGTTTTGAGGTGCGGCTGCCCATAGCCGTTGGATCGCGATCGTGCGGTGGTCTTCAAGATCAGCTGGGCCGGTTTGGGCGGTCGAGATGGAGCCACGTGGTGCCATCTTGGTCGTCCATATTCCGGATGATGTAGATGGTGCCACAGTTGTCGGATTGAGTCGATTTTCATGCCGTTAGGCTACGATCGTCGATCCGAATCCATCCATGTGATCGGATTTGTCATTTGAAGTACAGATTTGCACCATCTTGGCCCTTGCTCTTCTAGGGTTCTCCGATCTCTATTTGATGCTACAGATGTCTGATTAGGGCGATCTTGGAGTCGTTGAACTCCAATCGTCGCCCTGATCATATCTGTACAGTTAGATCTTCGATCCGAGGCCCCAATAAAAAGTTTGCCTTGTCCATGGACATAAAAGGAGACAATTAACCTCCATTTTATTCAAACTACTCTAAATGCAAGATGATGCATGTTATGCAATATTTATAATATGCAATGCAATCCTATGCTTAAGAACATGCATAAATAGACATCTTAAGTAGGGTAAACATGTTTACATCATACCCCCATGCTTATCTTTTGCTAGTCCCTAGCAAAAACTATATGCTATTTATAAAAGAATCAGGTTGGATTATTTGGGCATGAGTTATTTTCAATCATTAAGAAAATGTTTACTTAGGATCTGAACTTTCAAAGACACAATAGTGCCCGAGTATCTGCCAAAATGCAGACCGCCTCAAGCCCACACCTTATTCAAAGAAAATTTTATTTTTCTCTTTTTCCTCTTTTCTAATTTTTTTGGATTTTCGAGTTTTTGGGTTTAAGAGTGACTTTCTACGACCATTCAACTCACCCAAGATTTGATGAGAATCCTAAGTTCTAAGCATCTTATTATGAATGTGAAAGACTCATTGACCGGTAATTAAAACAGACTTCACATTTCTACGCCTTTAGGTGACCTTAAAAAGAGAATTCTGCCTAAAGGTGTATCTTTACAACCGGTAGCTTTCTCTCTCCTTTTATTTTTTACGGAGTCAACACAAGGGTAAATCTAGTGTATATCTCCCCGATTTATTCTACTTCTCCACTTCTTCCTAAGTGTTTTGGGAATTTTCAGTGCATTTATTGAGTTGGGTTCTGGACAACCGGTCGATGAGCTGTTACCACCGACAACTTGCCAGCCATACTCGTGCGGCGAAGTGTGGTTTAATTCTTTTTTTCTTTTCTCCCTTTTTTTTTATTTTCTTTTTCTCTTTTTAAGTAGGTGGCTTCCCTGGTTTAAGATTTACCTAAAGGAAGCAAAAAGAGAAAGGTTCAGTAACTGGGCTTTGGACAACCTACCTATGGGCTGTTACCCATGATAACTTGCTAGCCATATCACCCTAGAAGGTTCATTAGCTGCCCAATTTCTGTTAAAATCGTCGAACAACGATTCAGTGACAAGATAGTGTGTAGATGCTTAAAACTCAAAATTCCCTCAAATCAGATGGCGGGCTGATAAGTCATGTACTTATCACCCAAACTTATTTACTCCAATTAAAATAGAATTCAGGTTGGCGATGACTCGAAAAACAAATCCACATTTTAATGGATACACGAGCTGATTAAGTCCAAAGACCTGAAGGGTCTTTGTGTTCAGATCATAATGTAGTATTTCCTAAGATTGAAAATTTTCTTAAACCCAAGTTCTCTTTCCTAATTCCAATTTTTTTTTCTTTTTTTAATAAAAGAAAATAAAACAAATCTACGGAGCTGACGAATAAATTCGGAGATGAATATTCACCCCCCCATGCCTATCTAATGCAATGTCCTCATTGTATTAAAAAGACATAAAACAGAGTGGAATAGAGTAGAAAGCACCTAAATTGCGTGAATGTCAGGTTCGCTCCGAGATAAAAACTAAAAAGAACTGTATATGTGCTGAATTTAGTACCTTCAGCTTGGCACACTATACAAAGAAGAGAAATAAAGAATTCACAAGTGCAGGTTAGAATCACAATAAAAAGATGAAACCTCAGACTTGTCAGCAAATGTCCACAAATGTGGACCAGATTGTGGTGCTGACCCATACCCCATAATTGAGAATATCTCAGGTTTTGGATAAAAATTACCAAAACCTAAAATCAGTGTGCACGCGGGGTCGAGCCTGCGATTTATGAGGATGCAACCCAAGACCAAAAAAGTCGGGTTACAGAGAATTCAAGCTCAAAAGGATAATCATTGAATGTATGTTTAGGTTCGACATCCTCAGAACAAATGTCGTAAGGGTCTTGGTTTGATGGTTTTAACTTAATAGGAACCCTTCGACTCAGTCTTCCACTTCCTCTGGAACTTACTTCCCAAATCAAAATTTCCCGGCTCCTATCCTCCTCATTTAACATGTCAAATTCCAGGACCTCTTGCATATTAATCACCCCATCTGAAATCTCCAAATCTAAATGATGTGGCTGAATCAGAATTGACTTGGGTCTAATTATCTCAGAAACAGAATCATCGTTAAGCTCAAAGGGGTGTAATTGACAATCAGGGCATGGGATTGGATCCTCCAGAAAATGCGATTCTGGATCCATAATGTGAGCCCCAATAAGATCAGTTTCCTCAATTATTAGGCTATCAAATGATCTATCAGATTCCTCAGGCCCAATCGTCTCACAGAAATCATGTTCTGTAAACTCACGTGAGACTTTGCAACTTGAATTTCACCATCAGAATCAAAGAAATCAAGATCTGTATTAATGTATGTCCCAAAATCATCTGTCACTTTCTGTTTCAAGGAGACATATGTTTCCTCGTACCCTGGCTCAAGGATCTCAGGTGAAGAAATTAGATCTTCCTTAATTGGTTGCTCTAATTCAATATGGTCAGCCTCGTAACACGTATCCCCCCCAACAGGTGCCTAAACGGGTTTTGACCTTAGCTCTCCTGAAGGGAGTTCATCCTGGGAATCATCCCATGATTGAATCAAAGCAACCACAAATCTCATCCTCAATTTCGCTAACTTCCCAAGTAGAAACTCACCCGGGTTCTTATCCTTAACATCCTGGAGCCAATCCAGCAAATACTTGTTCAAATCATCAATCATTTCAATCAGAGGCTCCAATCTTTCAATGCAACGTGTTGGCTAAACTTCTAAAGTTTGTATGATATTCCTCAAGTTAGCCAGAACCTTTTCTTGAACCTTGTTACCCTGAACCAAATGATTTGGTTCAGGGTTGGGTGGGTTTGGGATCAGTGTGGAGGAGTTAACGAATTAAGATTCATTATACCCTTCCTGATAATAGGTCATTTCGGTTTGTTCAAAAGGTGGTGATGACCTAAAGGCAGTGTAATCAGAGGATGGGTAAGGATCAGTGTATCCTTCTTGATTGTAGATCTTTTTAGCTTATTCATGAAAGGTTTGAAGGTTCCCTACTAGGAGGGGTGACGTAAAAATATGCGGAAATAAAATATAAAGCAATCTCACAAAAATCAATCGCACAATGTACACAGGTATTTTTAGGTGGAAACCCAAACCGGGTGAAAACCACCACCTAACCCTCTCGAGTTAGGATTTTCCGATCAACCAAGTTGATCAAAATCCACTAAACGAATCACTTTAAACGAGGGTGATTCAACCTCAGTACAACCACGCTACAAGTACGAGGGTAGCGTTCCTCAACCCCTTCTCTCCACGAGAAGGATTTTGTCCCACGAAGGAGACGGGAATTCGCAAAGCGAATACCCAACCAAAAGGCAAAGATAAAATAAAATAACAGTCCTATAGAGCCAACAAAATTAAACCTAGCTTCTATAGGAAATAGGAAACTCCCCTTTGCAAGGAGTGCGTCGACGATGACGCGGTGCGTGTGCCACGCGATGGCGCTACGTCGCTCTCGTTAACAACGCCGGGAGAGCGGGTGCGTAACGGTTGAATGCTCTCAAGAAAATGGAGCTTGAGCTTGGAGAGCAAGAGAGTCTTTTCTTTGGACACAAAAGGTTTGAACGTGTATTGCAAGGTGTGTGTCTTAGTGTGTATATGTCTCTCTAGGTGTGTATCTTGTGTTATTTGTGTTACAAAGGTTCCCCTTTATTTATAGAGGCCTTAGGAAGGTTTTGGAAGGCTTGGAAAAGCTTCCATAGCCGTTGGGTGCAAAGCCCAAGAGAATCAGGCCGAAATCAGGACAATGATTGCATTTGACAGGGTTATCAGACGTCTAACTCTGGCATCAGATGTCTGGAAGGCCACTTTAAGACGTCTGATTCCAAGGTCAGACGTCTGATTCTATGCGGGTTTCTCCCTGACTTGAATCAGATCTAAACAGGGTTTTTGTGCAAGTCCATCAGACGACATACAGGACGTCTGGTACTATGTCTGGACGTCTGGAAACCTACTTTTACTGTGGGAATTGATTTCCAAACGTTGCAACGGCTAGAAAATCTCTTAGAAGAGATTTTGGGTCAGCCGAGGCAAAACGGTCATTTATCAGACGTCTGTAAAGTCCTATGGACGTCTGATAAGGCTCTAACGGTCATATTCTTGAGTGTCTTCTAAGCCACCCAACGGTCCACTAATTGGACGTCTGGCAAAGTCATCAGACGTCTCCTAAGACGTCTGGTCTAAGGTCTGGACGTCTGATTTCATCAGACAGAACTAACTATGTCCAGCCTAACAGTTATCAGACGTCTGAAACAACAGTCAGACGTCTTAAAAATCTTTATCAGACGTCTGATTTTGGGATTAGACGTCTGGAAATGCTGTTTGAGCCCTATATTGGTTTTCTAAGTATTCTACAGAAAACCTAAGTATCCTAGGGTTGTGCAGGTGTTCCTAGGACTACTTTTAGGGTACTTTGAGGCTCTTTAACATAATGTTCTAAGGAATCAAAAAGAGCAAGAAAATAAATACAAGAGATACATGAAAGGATAAAAAAGAATCTATCATATTCTTCTTGTCTTCCATCTCCAATCTTTCGCTCCACGCGAACCTCCTGTGTTTTCCGTCAAGCTCCTCCAATCCGTCCTGGATGCGAGCTTGAACTCCGTCTAAACACGTCCACATTTGCAATTGACCTGAAATCTAGGACTCAAATTGCAAATGTTAAATAACACGTGTTTTGTTATCATCAAAACAAATGATCGTGGTGCTCTAGCACCAACAAGGTTGACGATCTATAATCGATGTGGCTCTGCGAAGGATAGAAATCACAATCATAGTGTTCAGGGTTAAACCCTAAACACGGAGGTCCAGAACTGTATCCCCAATCCGAGTTATCCCAACCAACTGATGGCTGATTACAGTACAAGTCGGGATAATCGTCATGTTGAGGATAATTCAAAACAGGAGGGAAAGAGCGGGAATGCGTGTAATATGTGGAAGGATTCATGGGAAGAAGAAAGGCGCCCTGCAATACAAGCAATCAAACCTGTCCTTAAGTGGGCTAGCCTAAAGACCTACAGATTCCCAAAACCCGTCTTGAGATAAAGGAACGATTTGATCTACTTCTGTCTGTTCAATCCAACCAGTTGGAAGGAGGGACTGGGGAGAAGGTTCTTCCTTCGGCTTGCACCTTCGGTTCCTAGTGTACCCCCAGCCGTGATCGTTTGATTCTGCTCCCCTAGCTAGACATCAGATTGAACAGTAGAAACAGACTAATCGAAAATAATCTTGTTCTGGGCTCTGACGAGCGAGTTGAATCCTTAAGGCCAACATCTACTCTGTTTTATTTAGGGCTAGGTTTGAATGTGCTTTGGAATGTGATGGGCTCTTTATCTGGGTTGTGCCCTTTATGATTGATTGATTTGTGTGTGCGTGCACAACCAGTGATTTTCAAGAAAGATTATTTTTTGATGCGATGAATTTTAGGGTTCAAATCTTGCTTAGTAGCTTTTAGGATTAAACTTTTGGTGTTTTCAAACAAGTTTTGTTGGCACACCACATTTTGAATGAACGGGTGAAGATGTTTTCCTTTAAAACTTAAAAGAATGTGGAGTGCCTGGTGAATCCCTAAGAGTTGAACCTAATTGGCAGCTATTTGATGAGTTGATTTTAATTGAAGTAGTGCGGCCCGATCAACTCAAACAATTGGCCTGTTGCACCACTTAATTAGGCACACAAGTGATTACCTAATTTGATTTCTACTCAATTATGTGTTTGAATGTGTGTACCGGCTCCAAAGATTGGTTTACCAGTTGAGTTTGAAAATTAGATGAAGTTGTGTACCTCTGTGAGAATTTTTTTTTATTTTTTTATTTTTTTAATGTGGAGGTTGGGGCGGGTGTAGGTGTCAAACAACAAACAATCTAACATTAAAGTTTATAAGAACACCTAGATTGATTGATGTTTGTGTTATTATGTGGTGAAATGAAAGCTAATGGGTAGGAGGTGGGGGATAACTCACAGAATCTTCCACAGCACTTTACTCCAATCTACCGCTTTTGCTTGTCTCAAAAGAGTACCTGCAATCACAATAACAAAGGAGATAAGTGAGGTAAATGATTCGTAAGTAAAAGCACGAAGAAAAATCAAAGAGCGTCGCCTCCCCGGCAACGGCGCCAAAATGTTGAACCTATGAGTTGCTACGCTAACGTGTTTGGTTTTGCAAACCTGTCGTCATAGTGTGAAAGCGAAGAACTCATGTTCAACAAATAAAATTTATACTGGAATGGAAATCCTGGGTCGAACTCAGGGAGGCAGACGTTTAATTTAAAAACACGCATTTGTTTTATTTGTCACGAAGTAGATTAATTGATTAAAAACTATCCAACTATTTATAATAAATAGAAGAGTGAGAGAGAGAATATTACAAACAAAAACCAAAAAGAGATGTAGAATGAACATGGAATTCATTATCGAAAGGATTGTTCATTACACTAAACATTACGACTAGAAAGCGGAAAATGATTACACTAGAAAGCAATAAATCTACTCTAGAAAGTAGTAAATCTATTATAGAAAGCAGTAAAAAGAATGGGGAGAGAGATATCCTCCTCGACGGTTGCTTGGAGGATGAGCCGGATGGGACGACGCCTGGACAAAGGGGAACGGAGCAGGACGAAGTAGGAAGAACGGGAATGAGGCAACACGTCGTCGTTGTCGTGGGATCCGCTTTCGAAAGGGGGACGAAAAATTGACTTTATCTCGCGAGAAGCATCCCGGGTGTGGGACAAGCTTCTCTTGAGCTTTGGAGAGGGAGAGAAGAGAAGGGATGAGAATTTCATGTGGAGGGGGTCTCCTTTTATAGTTGCAAGGAATGAGGGCAAATTGGTCTTTTAAATCTCAAAACATTAAATAAGGGGTCTTTAGTGACGGATAATACCGTCGCTAAAGGCCCATCGTGGGCGACATGTGGCGGAGCGCACACGGTCGCTTGCCTGCTCGCGCGTAATGCACGTTCACATTCAGCTGATCTCAGCCGTCCGATCGTAAGATCGGACAACTTATCTCGCGCCTCCTCCTGCCTGCATCTGATCTCGTGTGAGGCGTGGTGTGCAATATGGCATGAGTGCAATTGCATGTGCGCGACTACTCGATCGCGATCGAGCGGCCAAGTGTTCGCTTGCCCACTCTTTGCGATTCGAACGCGCGTCGCCCGCTTGCGATAAGGCGTTCACTCGCTGCACTGTGGAGGAGAGATGGTCGTGCGGATGTTTTGAGGTGCGGCTGCCCACAGCCGTTGGATCGCGATCGTGTGGTCCAAATCTAACGTGCGGTGGTCTTCAAGATCAGCTGGGCCGATTTGGGCGACCGAGATGGCGCCACGTGGTGCCATCTTGGCCGTCCATATTCCGGATGATGTAGATGGTGCCATGGTTGTCGGATTGAGTCGATTTTCACGCCGTTAGGTTATGATCGTCGATCCGAATCCATCCGTGCAGTCGGATTTGTCGTTTGAAGTGTGGATTCACACCATCTTGGCCCTTTCTCTTCTAGCGTTCCCCAATCTCTATCTGATGCTACAAATGTCTGATTAGGGTAATCTTGGAGTCGTTGAACTCCAATCGTCGCCCTGATCATATCTGTACAGTTAGATCTTTGATCTGAGGCCCCGATAAAAAGTTTGCCTTGTCCATGAACATAAAAGGAGGCAATTAACCTCCATTTTATTCAAACTACTCTAAATGCAAGATGATGCAAGTTATGCAATATTTATAATATGCAATGCAATCCTATGCTAAAGAACATGCATAAAAAGACATCTTAAGTAGTGTAAACATGTTTACATCATCCAAGATGTTGAGAAATTTTAGCATGAATCCCTAATAGGTACAGGAAATCAGGATAGGGAATCTCTAATCAAATCGTCACAACTTCAATCAGATATCAATAAATCTTGCAAATCAAGAAACTCTTGGACTTTAAATGGTGATTACTAGGAAAATAAGGCAACTGGATTGTAATTGATTTTGTTTTCTTTTTCTCTTTCCCAAGATTAAGAGATGATTAGGGAAGAAGGGAAATTTTACCTA
The DNA here is from genome assembly GCA_037157565.1 of Thalassia testudinum. NCBI lineage: Eukaryota > Viridiplantae > Streptophyta > Magnoliopsida > Alismatales > Hydrocharitaceae > Thalassia > Thalassia testudinum. Next base: position 56,184,450 of record JAZHRO010000056.1, on the reverse strand, counting down.
CCCCTGGAGTGGATGATTACGTGAATCTCTTTTTGTGATGTACCTCTCAAACCATGGCAAAGCAGATAGGGAAAGTTAGAAATCAACTCAGTTAATCAAGAAAGATATGACTAGTGGTGAATTGCATGCTGCTCCCCAGCAACGGCGCCAAAATGTTGTAGCATCAAAGATCATCATAGTTTAGGAAAATATTGTGTCGCAGTATAGTGACAAAAATCTCAACAACATTTAAATCTATAAGTGCTCGAAAATAAAATATGAGTCCAAGGTCGTTCACAGAGAGCAAATATGGAATTCACACACTAATCGCAGTAATAAACATATGAGCACAATGATTAAACACAATAAAGATATTCAATGATAACAATAGTATCTCAAAAGTCAATGGGATAAAAAGAAGATTAAAAATCCTAAAAATGGTGATTTGAATCACCAATTTAATCCATCATTAAGCACATATCCCAAGGTATCAAGACAAATCAATATTGCTACAATGGCATTTAAACCACTTAACAAGTAATATCCACATCAAATAATAGCCAAATAAGTCCACAATATCAGAGCCAAGGTTAGATGTCAGCACAAGGACATCAGACGACTTAAAGTCACCAAAGCACAGCACAAGACATGGAGCACAAAGCCTCAGAAATCTCGCTATGTATTGGGTGTGTTGGCACTCATCCCAAGGCACGTGTGCATGTTTCCCAAAGCAAAACCATCCCCCACCCTCCTTGAAATTTCTCTTTTTCTTAACTGAGTAAGCGGGTTGAATAGTATTGGGTAATCAAGTTTGAGCTCAGACCACGGGCATGCTCGCGGGCGAGTGCTTGTACGAGCACGTGTGAGGGGATGTTGCATTGCTTTTATCGAGTTTTAAGAAATGTGCATTGTAGTGTAGCCAACAAAAATGATACAGCGTTTAAAATTGTTAAACTCAAAAACACAAGTGAGTCCGAGGTCATTCGCAGGGAGCAAATTGGAATTCACGCACTAATCGCAATATAAATCAATAAGCACTATTAGATATTCAATGAATAATGAAATTTTACTCAAAATGATGTTCAATAATAGCAAATGTGTCTCAAGAAATAATGGGATAAAAAGAATAAGAAAGAACCATAAAAATGGTGATTTGAATCACCAATTAATCTCCCCCATTAAGCATATATCCCAAGTATCAACCAATCAAATTTTCCAATAGTGGTTAGAACTAATGTAAATATCCATGCCAGATAAGCATCTCAATATTTCAACAGTACCAAGATCAACCACAATCAAACGTTGGGCATAACCCCCAGATGCCTTAAGTATCACCAAACCTCAGAGATGCTAAGTGTGTGTACACATCCCAAGGCACTGGGTACGAATCCAAATGCAAAACCCTCCCCCTCACCTCCTCAGAAATTCCCTTACTTGGGTCACTTATTCGGGTAATTGGATCTGGGCTGGGTCTAGGCTCACCAGGTGTGAACAGTAAGCGAGGATTGCTTGGGTATGTGTGAGAGGGGACCCAACCTCCGTGTTCATGGGCGACAAGGCATGGTGAGGATTTGCATTTATCCACCTCTACAAATTTGTCCCACACGATGTGGGACTAAAGATTCCAGCTTCCTTTGTGTGAAGCTTTTGCCTGCTGTAACTGATTGATGTGAAGAATCGAGGCAGTGGCTCATGCTTCTTCATGCAATTGAAGACCTGGAACCCTTCGTGGTGTTAATCCACACCTGATGGAGGTCATGGTGAGGGCAGTCAACGGCGCACGGTGGTTGATGGTATCGGCATATAGCAGAGCTCCAATGTAACCCAGAAATCAAGAATACGAGCTACAAGCCCCAATTAGAGGGTTCAACAGGGTCATTGTGAGGTGAGGAGTGTGACGATGGTGTTAATTTGGTGGATGGACGTTTATGGTGGCCGAAGGGCGAAGCGATGACTGGCGGAGGGATGGGTTCTCCAGTCAAGATCTCTATAGACCAAAACTCTCAATAAGTCAAGGGCTTTTGGTCACGGGAGTGCGATGGAGGTTTCGGTGAAGGTGGCTTGATGTTTGGTGGTTGGTAGCAATTGCGTGGCCTCGTTGGAGGCTCGACTAGCGTTGGAGAAGACGGAGGGGAGAGAGGTGAACATCGATTGAAATAGAGAACCAGAGGGTGGAACCTAAGCTACGGTGAGAGGAGAGAAGAAACCTAATTTAAGGAGGAATGAAGGGAGGATCGTGCCTACTTTGATTGGTCGGCATCGGGGAAGGTGAAGTCCTCCGGTGATGAGCAGATGGCATGGAAGAAGGGGTCAAGGTAGCTCTTGCTTTGACTGACGAGGAGCGGTAGACGTTAGGGAAGAAGTTCCCTTTGCCTATTGTACATGGCAGAGGGCGACGAAGGAGAATTGAGGAGCTTGTCGAAGTCGCGGCGGAGGCAGCCAGAGGGAGAGAAGGAAGAAGAATTTTATGGCCAAATCGGACTAGGGAGTATGTTGGGACCTTCAGGAGCTTTCATAGAGCTTAAGACTAAGCTTTAATTGAGGAAAGAAGCTCAATTGGATTGCAATTTAGAATCAAGAAACCCAACAATTTTCATGGGGTCGTTGGGGCTCTATGGTGCTAATTTGGATCCAAGATGCTAATCAGATGATTCCCTGTAATGTGAACAACAATCCAACCAAATTTGGTGGGATTTGGTGTAGGTTTGATGAGGTTTTGGGCTTGGTCAAACGGTTGAGTAGGTTGTTTGAGTTAACAATGGTGCCAAGGACTAAAACGTGAATAAGATGAGAAACTAGGGACCTGGATGCAAGAAATTTCAAAAGATAGGGGCTTGGATGTGAAGAATAGAGGTTTTAGGGACTGAAGTGCAAACTAGGTCAAGATTGACTTTGATTGAGCCCAAGTTTTTGTATGAACCTAATTTGGACCCAAGGAATCTGATGGTGAAGTTGGATTTGAGTTTTAATCATATTTGGCTGGGCAAGTTGCATAGAAGCCCAAATTAGAGTAAAATCCTATTTGGAACTCTGTTATAGGTTATAATGGGTTCAAATGGTCAAACCAAAGGTACCAAACTCTTACAATATTTTTTTATGAATGTTAGGAGGCTTAGATGAATTTTTTATTGACCAGAACCTCTTTAATTTAAGCAGATTGATATTAAGGTTTTATGCTCTGATTTGGTTCTCGAAACACGTAAAACCCTACTTTTGTTAGTGTTCACCCACTTTTTGGACTTTAGGGCTCATTTGACCTTTATTTAATCTGTAGGTTAATCTGTATTTGTGATGTGCTGTAAAATTACAGAATTAACCCTGATTTCCCATTCTCTTCTCAAATCAGAATAATATGGAGTTATGACCCTTAGATGATTAGGTAGGAGCTTTTATCAATCAAACCTGACTAAATGTGGCTAGTTAGGATCCATGATGGTGTTCCCTTCAGGGGACCTCACCCCGTGCATTCTGAGGCAATGGGGATGGGTGAAGAGTTCCTCTTATGTGCTTGTTGGATCTTGTCCCTACTATGTGGGACTATCACCAAGTTTTCTTCTTCGCGTAGTTACAAGTGCTATTTGCATGCAATTGAGCTACTTCTGCTACTCTATTCTTCAATCACTAACCCAGGTAGCTTTGTGGTGATGTTCCGCAACCGCTCGTGGTCGAAGCAAGGTCGAAGGTTGGCTGTCGAAGGTGGATGATGACCATGGAAGGAGGAAATCTGATGAGTACCTAGCGAGCAAAATACAGGCTGCACGCCTAAGTTAGAAAGCTCAGGAGCTTCATCGAGTTGTGTGGAGTGTAACGGAGGTGGTAGTGAGGTGTGTGGAGGACTAGGGCAGTCGACGAGGTCACTGGAGGCGTCTAATGGTGGATTTGTTCGAGGATGAGTTTTGGTGGGTGGATGTGTCAATAGGGAAAGGGCTTTTGGTTGGGAGAGCATGGTAGAGCTTTTGGTGGAGTTCGTGGAGTGTTTGGGCGTGTGTGGTGTCAGCGCGGCCTCGTCAGAGGCATGGCCGACGTTGGAGAAGATGAAGGGGGAGAGAGGTGATCGGCGATCGAATCGAGAAGACAAGGGGATAGAGAGACTCTAGAGAGGAAGAGTAAGGAGAACAACCTAGCTAAGGGATGAACGAGGGAGAAATCCACTCTGGTGTGATGGCCAGACCAGAGGAGATGAAGTCTCCAGCGAGAAGAGTGGCGGCGAAGTAGTCAAAGGGGACGACACTTTGGCCGGTTGCCGTCGGAAGAAGACAAGGAAGAAGGTGGTGTGTCCAATTTGATTGTTGGATGCACAAAAGAGGAGGGGCAAGAGGGCTGCTAGAGTTGGTGGAGTTCACGACCGAAGAGGAGGAAGAGGGGATTCTGGCATGTAACATAGTTGAAGGGGGAACTTGGGATTTAGAGGAGCTTTTATAAAGGGCCAATTTAAGCAAGCTTGAAGTCAGTTCTAGAGCTCAAGTATTTTCGAATCGTTGGAGACGAAATCAGCCGACATTGGCTTTAAGATCTAGCCCAATCTGCAGGGAATCATCTTAGGATCATTCTCTCCAAGTTTGGAAAGATTTGGGCGAGGATTGAGCGAGAAATCTTTGCTAGAATCTCGGCGATGGAGTTTTCTTCACACCAATGGAGGTATGGACCTAAATGCAAGAATCTTGAAAGTTAGGGGGCTGATTGTAAGAAACAAACATCTTAGGGACAAAATTACAAACTAGGTCAAGATTGACTTAGATTAGGCCCAAATTTTGGTCTTAGCCTAATTTTGACCTAAGGAATATAATGGTGAACTTGTATTTGAGTTTTAACCATGTTTGATTGGGTAAATTGTAGGGAAGCCCAAAATAGAGTAGATTCCCATTTGAATCTCTGTTTTAGGTCAAAATGGGTTTAGATGGTCAAACCAAACATACCAAACCTCTTAGAATATTTTTCTATGAATTTGAAGAGCTTTAGATAAATTTTATCTTGGCCAGAACCTCTTCAATTTAAGTGGGGTTGATAATTAGGGTTTTGGCGCTATTTTCACCCTCGAAATGCGTGAAATCCTATTTTTGTCAGTGTGGACCCATTTTTTGTATTTTATACTCAATTGAACTTTACTTAACCACTAAGTAATCCCGTGATTAATCTGCATTCATGATATTTTGTTAAAGCTATAGAATTAACCCTATTTTATTATCTTCTCAAAATTGATCAGAGTGGAATTATGGTCCACAGGCAATCATTTAGGAGCATTTATCTCTTGATTCCAACTAGTTCAAGCTAGTTATGGTAAATGATGGCATTACCATCAACTACTATTAAGTTAACTTATAATATTACTTATAAATAGTTATTACTTAACTACTTAAACATAAATTTAACTTTGATAATAAACACATTAATAATAAACATATAACTTAATACACTACTCAATTTATGTAACTAAACTTACTATGTATTTAAATGCTTAACTTAGGCTATTCTTAATTAGTTGACTTAAATTACATTAACTTAATTATGTTATATAATCTACTTAGATTAATTATAATACTTACAAGCCTTCACAATTTCAATTAAGCTCATGTTGAGTCTTAGCACAAGTCTTTTCACGCTAAGTATAGAGCTCAACACTAAGCACAAGAAACACTTAAATTCCTCAATTTCTTTAAAAAAATATTTGGCTGACACAGGTCGAATCAACAACCTTAATGGCTAGTTAGGCCTACAACGCATTGTCCACAGGCCGCCCTCTCTAGATCATAGGATCAATATGTTCAAATAATGCTCAATAAGAATGCTCATATGTATGGTCTAAGGGAGGCTACCCCTGATCGGGCGATAAACCATTGGGCAAGATTGCTTAAGTACATTGTTGGGTGCCTTTCAACAATCGAGGTAGGACTAAAGAATCCCCCTCTTCTTTCTACATGTGCTGAAACATCAACTATTCTTCACAACAACTGCACCAGCATCTCGAATCTTCCAATTTAGATGCATTCTCCTTCGATTAAGCTCTAGGATAGCTTCAGAAACTTGATCGAAGCTCAGATCATCATCTATAATCCTAAACAATTAATTCTTCACTGTAGATCAGCTTAAAACTTAGCTGTGACCATGGCTTTACAGAAGCAGCAACTTCACTTAATACACCTGCGAACTTTGTGCTAAAAACTAAAAACCACTCTCTTCTTCATCCTTAATGCTACTCAGTGCCTACAAAGATCGTAAACACAATCGCCAATCCTAGAGGAAAGCTTCTGAGCTTAAGGACTACCTGGAAATTAACATTGCAAGTTTAGCACAACAGAGGAAGATATCTCAACTTTAAATCAAAGCAGATCCTCATTCTAAACTTCCAGACAATTTCTTAATATTTTCAAGAGATTTAAATGCAACACATACAATAGAGTTCAAAGGAACTCGTCTATAGACCATTTGAACCCAACACATACAATAGAGTTCAACTGACCCAAATGAACTCAAAACTACCTTAAATCATAACAACCTCTAAAGCACACCACACTCCTTAGAGATCAGCTCAAGAGCTCTAAGTTTCAATGGCGACTTCAGTTTGACCAAACCAAGTTAGGATTTGACCTTTTACACCATGATGATTTAGATCAATTTTACTATCTAATCAACTTGAAATGATCTAAGTAACTTGTTAGGATAAAAAATATGGTAAATTAATCATTTTAACAAGCTTCTCAGATCCATCGCCTGAGATTCAAATGTTCTTTGGTTGTTAGAACAATCTAGAGCTTGAATAACCTAGCCAAAGGTTGTGATTTACTTAGGGTATCCTATTGAAGCTTATGGATCTACTTGGAAGCTCCGAGAGTGACGTAGTGTTCAATCATAGCTCTGCCAAAGCTGGAGAAGATAAAGTTGGCCAAAGGTGTAAAGTTAATAAAAGTTCGATGTAAAAGTTGGAAATTAATCTCTAGAAGCCTATGGAGTGAATTGAGGACTTGAGGAACTGATTCAAATACTTTAGCTCAAAGTTGACGTCACTGAAGTTGAAGGAGGTGAGAAGCTTGGTGATTATACTACACCTAATTGATCTAATTGACTAGCTAAATCTACTCTACAAGATTAACTAAAGCAAATAAGAAGGTTACCTGGATGAAATGGTGAGAGGGGCTCCGCAATCGCTTGCTGGAGCTAAGAAATCAGACGAGTTAGGGAAGAACTCTAGTGATGGATTGAAGGCAACTCAAGGCAGGAATGATGCAACTCCGTTGTGCGCCAGTCAGAGTTGAGGAATAGGGGTTAAGAGAGACGATGTCTCCATCGAAGAGCATCCAAGAATGGTGGTGAGAGGTCACTGAAGGTGTTAGAAGAATAACTTATGAGAAACTATGGTGAGAGAAGTTGGAAGGGAGTTGCTAGCAATCATCAAAGGTGTGACGGCCTATTTACAGGCACCAGAGGTGGAAAAGGTCAAGGTATCTAGACAGTTTCTTGTCTAGGTTCATCAGAACCTCATCATCGTCTCCGATGACGGTAAACTATGACACGTTAGAATAGGTTGTTAAAAATTATCTGGACCATTGGATTTAAAAAGTTAGTTGAGTTGTTCCTTGACAACCAAGGAATCATTAATCCATTATCCGATGTGTGCTCATCAGAGAATAAGAGTAATGACCATCACCGGTCGTTGATCATGAGGAAGAAGAGAAGAGAATGTAAAGGGTTGGGTTTGGAGGACCTATGTGCAATAGTGAAAGGACCTAAATGAAATGAAAAGGACCTGATGCAATAATCTATAGGGACTAAAATGTAAACAAATAATTTGAATATGTAATTTAATTTATTTCTTTTCCAAATTTTTATATTAAGTTATATATATGTTAAGGAATATTGTTATGGGTTGAAATTACATTTTCATCCCTTTTTGTATTATTTAATTTAATGATTAATATTAGTACTTATATTATTAACTTATGTTGTAAATTATGTATAAGCTTAATTTACCTTATTTATAGATAATATATTTATAGAATTTAGTCCTTATTATTAAATAAATATAGAGGAAGGCTTATTATCAAAAATTAAGTTATTTTAAGGTATAATTAAGGTCCTTACTCAATATTAACTTATTCAATAATTAACCCTATTTTAATTTTATTACCAATTAATTAACTAGGTAAACTAGCTTATTTAGGTGAATTAGGAGGCATGATGAGTCTCTCATCAAGAGGGTCGAGTGCTTGGAGCATAGGGGAGTAGGGCATTCATTACTTCCTCAGTAAAGGGAAGGTGGTGATGAACGACTTCCTATGGATTCTCCTTATAGCTTGAGTGACCTACTTAATGATATTTAGTACCTATTCGTCCTGATAAGGAGGAAGCACATTCGGGGAGAAGTGAGAGTTTACCTCCAAGACTCTAGGCAGGTCATTGATGGCCTTCCTAGGTTAACGGATGACCAGTTGTTGCAACTCTTCTACTTACTGTTAACGATGAGCATTCTCCTTCCCAATTAGGCGAAGGTGCGCACCATCCTACCATTAGGGCGAGATCCTATCTATTTGATCCCATCTTTGCCTTTAGCGTTACCTTCTTGCGAGATTGCACATCATGAAGGGACTCCACCAATTTTCACTACTCATGGTCAACTTCTAGGCATTCTTGGCATTTCCTCTTGATGGGTTTCAGCTTCACGTTTCATTCTCGCATCCAATTTAAGTAATTTCTAACTTTTCCTAACTAAAATAGTTAAGGCAAGAAAGGGTCAATCCCAAGAGGGGGTGGATTATCTGAAAAACTCCCTTTTATAACTTAATCTAATGATTAGAACCAAGATCTACCTTGGCTGCTCACACCTATTCTAGGGCGCTGACCAAAGCTTCCTGTTGGTCGATTGACCCAGTACCAACATGTTGACTAGGTGTCAACTGGCTTCTTCTATCTGATGTTTCTGCACTATTTTCTAGAAGTCTGATGTAATATCTAACATACTTAAATATTCCTAACCGGTATTTCTTATTCCTAAGCACCTCTAGAGTGTTCCTAAGCCCCTTATAAATACCTATGGACACTCCTACTATTAGATACACATTAGAGAAGAAAGAAACAAGAAGAAACCTTTGCTTGAGACAAATTCTTTTCACCTACATTTATTTAGAGAGAAATCAAAGAAAGAAACTCTACTCTTGCTCTACAAGCTCTACACTTTGCATTTGAGAGCACCATATGATGATAACATCATCATGAGCCATAACTAGCTTTAATTAGCTAGGATTAATTGACAAATGCTGCTACATAATCACCAAAGAGTCATAACTCATTAAAAATCCTTTCTGAGAAGAATACATTAAATCAAGGTTAATTCTACAGTTTTAATAGCATATCATGAATGCAGACTAATCACGTAGTTTCCTAACGGTTAATCTAAGGTCTAATAAGCATTAAAGTCTAACAAGAGGGTCCACACAGATAGAAACGAGTTTTTACGCACTTCGAGAACTGATTCATAACCTAAAACCCTAATTTCAGACCTGCTTAAATAACAAAGGTTCTGATCAAGATAAAATTCATCTAAACCTTGTAAAATTCATATAAAAATATTCCACAAGATTTGGTAACCTTGGTTTGACCATCTGAACCTATTTTGACCTAGAATAGAGCTCAGAGACAATTCTGCCCTAATTTGGATTTCTGCCCAAATTGCCCAGTCAAACTGGTCAAAACTAAAATCCAACTTCACCATTAGATTCCTTGGGTTTAAATTAGGTTTGTACCAAAATTTAGGCCCAATTAGAGTTCATCTTAACCTAGTTTGCATTTTAGTTAAATCAGACTCTTTCTCTCTCACATTCGTCCCTAGCTTTTGAAATCCTTGCAAACTGCCCCCCAACTTTATTGTCTTCTTCACAAAAGAGTGGTTCGTTGATGCGAGATGCGTTTGGAAAGGTAGATATTATCGTCGTAGTGCGAATCGCGACGGAACAAATAAATTTATAAGAACCGGGAGTACCGGGTTATTCACAGGAGGCAATCACGATTTTTTTACGGAAGCTTTTCAGAAAACTTGTTTTAAACAGATATATATATGTATATATGTATAGATTAGATATGCAGAAGATCGAAATTTTATTGCATTCAGAAATAGTTTTTCAAAATAGAGATTGCTATGCTAAACAATAACTAGAGAGAGAGATAAGACGACGCCGCTTGTGGGATTCTTGTGTGAAGCGCGACAGCACTTCAGATCCAGAGTGTCAGGATGAAGGGCAAAGCAGAGTTGCAGAGGGAGAGAGGTCTGGAAGAGAGATGGTGGAAGTTGTATCTGAGATGGAAGAGATGTCTGGAAGATGCCTTCAATAGGGGGCCCTAGGCCTCCTTTTATAGCTTTGATGAGGGGCAAAGTGGGCTTTTAGCCCTTCAACTCGTGTAACAACCCCTAGGTGATCAGATTCGTTGATCGGAAGATCAACGGACCAAATCGTGCCTCAAAATCACTTTCCTCGCACCTTAAACGCTCGGATTCAACCTAGTGGCAACACGTGGCGGCCTCTGGAGCATCTGATCGCGATCGCTTGGCTGTGCACACTCCTCGCCAACACCCGTCTTCTTCTCTCTCTTCACGAGTGTGCCTCAGGTTCGAATCGTGCACCAACACTGCTCAACTATCCGATCTTATGATCTGACGGCTTAAAGAACTCGCCCGCACTGCCTTTTGAAGAGTGCGTGCAATCGCACATTGAGTGCTCGTCTTTTAGCACATGCAACCATGGAGAGCTCTGATTACACCACGCATTCTCTCATCCGCCCCTCGATCGCCATCTGATGGCCAATAGCGTCTACGCCCACTGGCTTTCCCAATTTCGTGCTGAGCGTGAGTCGATCCTACATCGGCTACTTGTGGGTGAAGGCACTAACCACTGTGCTGTGCCACCTTTTATGTCGTGGGTAGGAATTAGGCAACTTCGCATTTTGTCGTTGGATGGAGATCCAATGGCTGAGATGCATTCTTCCTTGATGAGGGCGAGGGGAGATCAGGCGACGTGGCTGCTTCTTGGCCATTGGATGTTGATCCAACAATCCTCGTTTCTTCCTTCAGAGGTTGGGGGTGAGACAAGGGTGGCTACGATGGCATCACGTGGCACCATCGTGGTCGTCCATCTGCTCTTCTTTGTAAATGGTGATGTAGGCCTTCGATCAGGTTGATTTTTGCACCGTCGAACTGCGATTGTTGATCTGGATCCATCCGTGCACTCGAATCTTTCATCTGAGGCTTTGATCTTTGTCATTTGGCTCTGTGGCCTCTGTTCTTTTATGGACTGCTTAGGATGCTATGGTTGTTTGATCAAGATGATTCCAGAAGCATTGGACTCTCGTCGTCATCCTGATCAAATCTGTACGGTCAGATCTGTCATCTGCAGCTTTGAATCATCTGCAATTGATTTCATCTCTTTTAGTGCATAAAATGACAATATTATTTATGTAGCTAACAAACTAATTATTATGCAAATTACAATACTTATGCATGTATTGTTCATAAGTTATGCTAGAATCTAACTTAGTTCAGGTGATTTAGGTTGCATGATTGCTGTGCAATCACACCCCCATGCCTGAATCTTGCTAGTCCATAGCAAGTGCAAGACTAAATGCATAGTGATCCTACATGACTGTTTTCTATCAAGAGTTGGACTAGAGATTTGTTTCTTTTATTTTCATCCAAAACTTTAGAAATCTAGATAACTGTGAAAATGTTTTGTTGTAGCCTTTGTAACAGGTTCAAGTGAAAAAGCCAATCTACATCTAAAGCTCGTACTTGACCTCTTAGTAAAATTCTACTGGGATAGGCAGACTTCTTCTCTCGGGGTTATAACATGATTTGGAAATTTAGCCTTGCCTTTTAGCTTAGGTAGAAGATTTCTGAGTTAAATAGATTCATATTTGATGGCTCACACTCATCCGGTACTGCATATAGACTAGTACTTTAGAACCTAGATTTCCAGACTATTAAATAATTTAACTCAAAGATGAGTGGAGAAACTATGCTTTCTTTAGTTCCTTTGTACTCATTCTCTCTCTCTCTTTCTTTCTTTTTCTTTTTCTTCTTTCTTCTCTTTTCTTTTCTTTCTTTTAGAGCTCACGACCTCACCAGATTTGTCAGTCTATTTGGTGGTCTCTCCTGGCATTAACACTTTGATTAGGTTCAGATAACCCAATGACTAAGTCAGAATTCCTCAGCCCATATTCAGGTGACTAGAAATACAGAAAAGTAGGTCAAGGCTGTATTTGGTGGATCATGAGGGTGGTAGGTGTTGTTGCCTCATTACACTTGAAATAAACTCTAAACTCATAAACTCTTTTTTTTTTCTTTTTCTTTTTTTTCTAATATTTTTATGTATATATATTTTTTTCTTTTCTTTTTCTTTTCTTTTCTTTTTCTATATATATATTTATTTCTTTTCCCTCTTTTTTTCTTTTTCTTTCGTATTCATATATATAGCATACGAACTTTTATTTACGAGGCATTATTTGGGATTGAGGATGTTCAAGAGGATATCGGGTGGCTTATTTGGTGGAAGTGCCTATTCTGGGCACCGGAAAAGGAATGGATAGGACAACATATTTCTGACCTTAACACTAATACCCTCCTTTAGTCGAGGATTCTGTAAAGGACGATCGTGACCATCTACCTTAGTCCTAGTTTTATAAGAACCCGCTCTCTTCTTATTTACCTTATTTGGTGGCTCTCAAAATATTCACACTAAGAATTTGTATGCAGAAATCGAGAGCGAAAACCATGCTTAACTCCTAGTATCATTATCTAATTATCCAGAAGTTAAGATTCCTCATACTATCCTTAGAGCACCAGTAGGCTTTTTACTCACCTCACACTTGTTTGGTGGATCTACTAGAAGATAGTTTGCCTAACTCCCTAATTACTGTCTAAGGGCTCAGGAGAAGAATCATTGCTTCTTCACGACAAACTAAAGATGTTATCAGTCTTCACAGAGAGTCCATTGCAAATTCTACGTGTAAGTGTGAAATTGTACTGGATTCTAAACTAAGGAATCAACTTAAGAATAAATCCCTAATAAAAACCTTTTTTGATAAAAATCTTTATGCATGAATGCAATTTTTTTTTTGTCATAAAGATAAGACATGCAATGTCCACCCCCCATGCCTATTCATTACAATGTCCTCATTGAAATGTATGCAGAAAAAATTAAAAATATAATAAGCAAGAGGAGGGGATATCACCGGACTATGCTTGTTAATCCAGGTCGACATGGATGCAGAAGATGCAAACTACCTATAAAGAATACTAGGTTGCCTCCTAGCTAGTGCTAAGTTTAACGTCATTTGTCGGACCTAAACCCAAAAATGAATGATTGGATTAATGGGTTGAGTTAGGATTAAAATGAAGATATGATCGTTTGGTCTAAGAATCAGTGATCCCCAAATATGGATCAGTTGATGGTGAATACTAAGCCCAAAAGGTCGGAAAAATAAAGTGAATGGGCTTGAAACTATTTGCAACTAGATGCTGTAAAAGAGAGAAACATTAGTGCAGGTGCTAGAGTGGAAAGTAGATAGTGGCAACCTTAAGAAGTGATGCATGACGAAGGCAGATGAGGTGGATAAAGTGTGGTTCGTGGGGAATAAATCATACAAGCCCTGAAAGTGATGGGAAATGAAAGGAGAAACCTGAGTGTAGTCTGAAATGGTATAGGAAACCACTTCGCAAGTCAAGTTAGGTATGAATGGATGTCGAGTAGGTGAGTCAAATAAGATCCAGTGGTTCATCTCAATAGTTCCGGACTTATCAGAATCCTCAATCTTATCCTTGGGGTGATAAAAAATCTTATTTGAGTCGCCCAAATCTTATTTTAATTCATGATGCAAGTCTTCAAATGTAATGGACGGAAATTCATTATTCCTTAGAATCACAGCCCAGGGGGAGTAAGATCAGAATCTAGATTAGTCAAAATCTCAAATTCTGTTAGTTTTGTGGACTTCTGAATTTGATCCCAATTGTCTTTCTCTTAAATTACATCTTCTAAGGGAATGTTTTTCTATTCCTCATCAGTCAAATCAAACTCCTCAGGATTCAATAATTCAGCTAAATTCTTTGCTTCCTCAGATAGATCCTCATAAGTCATCGTCAGTAATTCTACAATTTCTTGAACATCTTTTTCATAAGGGGATTGTCTGTTTTGTTCAATCTTGAGATGTTGGGGATAAGAGTTTGGGTTTCCCTTAGGACTCTAGTGGATGGGAAGAGAAGGGTGCAAATTAGCTAAAACAGAAGTGAAAACAGATTCAACTTCAATATGGAATATCTTAAAATGATTAGTATCGCTAAATCCGGGTATCAAATCGTTTAAGCACATCTGATCATGGTAATCCTCAGACAAGGTGACATCAGAGCCATCCAACCGTAATTGGCTAGGAGTGTCACTATTTCCAATCTTTCTATCTTCTTGATCTTGCTTTGATTCTCCCAAATCATCCATGTAGTCCAATTGTGTGTCCTTAAATATAAAAGACTGATACTCCAGCCCACCATGGATTAGCTCCTCAAAATAGAATGGTTGCAATTCAGGGCCTAAATCAAGATATAATTCCTCAAGTGAGCCTTCCTCCTCAAAGTTAGTTTTTGGGATATCAAAATTATTTATTAGTTTAGCTATAGGCCTAAGTAGGATATGTTCTGCATAATCACAGGGTTGGTGGGTGGGCTCAGTGTATGTAGATGTTGGGATTGGATAAGATGTCATACTTAAGGTTGCATCCTCAACCTTGAGTGGCTTACCAACTTGTGGCATACTGGGACCAGGTTTTTGACCTTGTGTTTTTCAGATTCTATTGATCTATTTTGTCAGATTATCTGTATTTCTTTTATTAGCTTCTCTCATCCCTTGGACTACTTGGAGTAATTGGGTGATCTCCGAATCACTACCATGGTCAGGGATTTGAGCAGGCTGAGGATAATAATTTTTAGAATTTCTAACCTCAGTAAATCAGAATATCTATTATTTGAATACCTAGGGTAAGAATCATATCCTTGGTTGGGTGGTGTAGGGTTATCCCAATAAGAAGGTGAAGTTGTTTGGGTGGAATTGGGATAATTTGCAAAGTGATTTCAAGGATAGGATTGATATTCTAAGTATTGAGATTCTGAGGCATATCCCTGATCCACAGAGAGATGAGTTTGGTTGAACTGGTTAGGATAGTTGGTCATGCCAATCAGGTGCTGGTCCTGCATGGAGAGTGTCTTTTGAGGTTGTAGAGATCCTTGATATCTAGAGTTTCATGTGGGATTCTGTAAGGTAGGCCTAGCTATACCCAGGGAATATGAGGTGTAGGCAAGGGAATCAAGTCCCGGGTGTTGAGGAGAGTTCTCCCATCTTGAAGAAGTTGAAGTAAGGGAAGGGTTGGGATAGGGAGAAAAGGAGGAATAGTGTAAGGCAAAAGAGTATGGGTCCATGGTTTCCTCCTCAATCAGTTCTTCCTTATGGCAATTGGCCATTGGAATGTATTCAGAAAAATTGAGTCTTCTCCTTAGTTTACTCTTAAAGGTGGTACCAAATCAAGGTTCAGAGACCTTTTAGCATCCATGTACCAGAAAAAAGTTAATAGATGAGAGAATCCCTGCCCTCATAATACAAGCAATCAAACTGGACCTTAGAGTGCAACCCTAGATAGACCAAATCCTAGTTCCCCAAAACATGATTGGGTTAGATCAATCCTTGAATTACTTGGCTAGCCAAAATGGTAGGACCCCCTATGACACTCCGCATGGTGAGACACCACTAAGGGTTAACGCAGTTACCGCACCAACCTTTCTTGTCACCAGTGTGTCCAAGTAACAAGGCCTTAACCGTAGCCCAATCTAATTTCAAGTCCCCAAAACTATTAGTCCTACCTAGGCCACATCTACACAGTTTTAGGCTTGGGTTTGATGTGCTTTTGCAATATGATGGGTGTTTTGCCCTTAAAATTGATTTCAGATGTGTGAAGTGCTCAGACAAAGGGTTCACAAGTAATTTTTTATGATGAAGTGAATTTCAAGATTCAAATGCTTGTGTTAATGTGTTTTAGGGTTCACTTGAGTTAATATCTTCAATCAAGGTTATGATGAGGCACACAAGAGTTTTGCAAATCCCAATTGTTGGATAGATTTCCTTTAAATATGGAAATGTAGGTGTGCTCTACCTTTAATGTGAAATCCTAAACACAGATAGTTGCAAGATGTTCTTTTAAGTCCAAAAATCAGATTAGTGGTGCAACCCAAGAAATGCAATCAATTGACTTTATTGCACCACTAACTAGGCACTCAGAAAATATTTTTTCAATAATTTTAATGCACATTTTCTATTTTTTCCTGATTTAAAATGTACTGGGGTTTTGTAGTCTGTTTTAACCCCCAGTTCATTATTGAATAATTCGTACAACCAAATGTATAAGAAATATTCTTTTATATTTTTCCTAAATTATTTATTATCTTAGAAATTCAGTGCCACAAATTTCAAGTCAATTGGAATTGCATAAAAATTCCTATGATATTTTGAACTCTGAAAAATTAGGAACAATAACCGTTTCAATATGTTATTCCTGACTTTACGTAACTCATATTTATGTAAAATTTGAATATGTTATTCCTGACTTTAAAACCCACTTCAATTAAAAATTTGAGAATTTTTACACATGCGGATCTTCAAGAATTGAATTTTTAAGATAAGACTTTATTTCAGCTCGAAGATCAAGAGATTTTTTTTTTTCAAAAAGCAAGTAAATTCTAACTAATCCTATGGTTCAAGCAAATACTAATTTTTCTAAATCTAACTAATCTAAACTATGGGTACTTATCTGAGATTTGAACTTGCGATTTCTCTATTTTTTGTGTCCTATTTAGATTTCCATGCTTACTGAAATCAACGGAAAAATAGCAAGTTAGAGATCTCAAATAAGCATCGAAAAGCTTCAAAAGTTTATGTTGCCTCCCTGGCAACAGCGCCAACTGGTTCGTCGATGAGAGATCCATTTGGAAAGGTAGATATTGTCATCGTAGTGCAAATCACGATGGAACAAATAAATTTATAAGAACCAGGAGTATTGGGTCGTTCGCTGGGAAGTAATCACGATTTTTGTATGAAAGCTTTTCAGAAAACTCATTTTAAACATATATATATATATATATATGTATAGATCAGATATGCAAAAGATCAAAATTTTATTGCATTCATAAATAGTTTGTCAAAATAGAGATTGCTACGCTAAACAATAACTAGAGAGAGAAAGAGATAGAGAGAGATAAGATGACGCTGCTTATGGGATTCTTGTGTGAAGCACGGTAGCACTTCAGATCCAGAGCACCAAGATGAAGGGTGGAGCAAAGTTGCAGAGGGAGAGAGGTCTGGAAGAGAGATGGTGGAAATTATATCTGAGATGGAAGAGATGTCTGGATGATGCCTTCAACAGGGGCCCTAAGCCTCTTTTTATAGCTTTGATGAGGAGCAAAGTAGGCTTTTTAGCCCTCCAACTCATGTAACAACCCCTGGGCGATCAGATCCGTCGATCGGAACATCAACGGACCAAATCGTGCCTCAAAATCACCTTCCTTGTGCCTTAAATGCTCGGATTCAACCTGGTGGCGACACGTGGCGGCCTATGGAGTGTCTGATCGCGATCAGTTGGCTGTGCGCACTCCTCGCCAACGCTCGCTCTTCTTCTCTCTGTTTGCGCGCGTGCCTTAGGTTCTAATCGTGCGCCAACGCTCCTCAGCTGTCCAATCTTACAATCAGATGGATTAAAGAACTCGCCCGCACCGCCTTTTGAAGAGCACGTGTAATCGTGTGTTTGCCCCTATAATTCTTGGAAGACCATTCTTAGCTACTGCTTGCGTAATATTGATTGTGATTCTAGAAAAATGAAGATCATGTGTGGCGGTGAATCTGTAACCCTAGATATTTTCCAAGCTTCTAGGAGGTTCCAAGAACCTGATTTCTTTGATGACTCGAATTCAGAAATGGTAAATATAGTGGAGGAAACCTTGCAGATTTCACATTTGGATTCCTATTTTGCCATTAACACAGTTCCTGAACAATCCACTTCATTCCACCCTCCCACCCTAACCACACATTTAGCTAACACTCTAGCTGACACTTTCACTCTCACTTCACCACTAACACAAAGAGCAGAAATTCTTTCAGAGCCGAGCCCACAACTGGAGTTAAAACCCTTGCCCGACTCCCTTAAATATGTTTTCCTAGGTCTAAATCAGACCCTGCCCCTGATTATAAATTTTGGACTTACTAGGGCACAAGGACACGAACTTCTCCAGGTTTTGAGTAAAACTAGAAAAGCTATTGGCTGGACCCTTTCTGATCTTAAGGGTATTCACCCATCCTATTGTACACATCGTATATATCTCGAGGACAATTCTCGACCCTCCTGCCAACCACAAAGGCGCTTGAACCCTAATATGCAGGAGGTGGTAAAAAAGGAGATTATTAAGTGGCTTGATGCAAATATCATCTACCCCATTTCTGACAGCTCCTAGGTTAGTCCCACACAAGTAGTGCCCAAAAAGGCTAGACTAACAGTTGTCACCAATGAAAATGGGGAGAATATAGCCACTCAAACCGCCTCTTCTTGGCGTGTGTGTATTGATTACAGAAAATTAAACACTACCACCAAGAAGGGCCATTTTCCGCTCCCCTTTGTTGATCAAATCTTGGAGCGCTTAGCTGGACAGGATTTTTACTATTTTCTGGATGATTATTCTAGCTATAATCAGGTAGCGGTTCATCCTGAGGACCAGGACAAAATGACATTCACCTGCCCCTTCGGAACCTTTGCTTTTTGAAGAATGCCCTTCGATCTTTGCAACGCACCTGCGACTTTTCAAAGGTGTATGCTTGTAATATTTTCAAACCTGGTAGGTGAATGTTTAGAAGTCTTTATGGACGACTTCTCTATTTTTGGATATTCTTTTAACCATTGTCTCAAGAACCTTGAAAGAACATTCCAAAAATGCATAGAAGTCAATCGGGTCCTTAGCTGAAAAAAAAGTCATTTCATGGTCCAAGAAGGTATTGTCCTGGGCCATGTTATATCAAAACAAGGAATTGTGGTAGATAAAACAAAAATAGATGCTATATCTAACCTCCCACCACCCACTATTGTAAAACAGATCAAATCTTTTTTGGGTCATGTGGGTTTCTACCGTAGATTCATACAAAATTTTTCTCAAATCTCAAAACCCTTAAGTCAGCTACTTACTAAAGACCAGCCCTTCGATTTCAATGATAAATGCCTGGAGAGTTTTTTGAGGTTAAAGAAGGATGTTACCGAGGCACCAATTTTGCAGGGACCTGATTGGAATAGTCCCTTTGAATTAATGATGAATACCTCAGATTTTGCTGTGGGGGCCATTTTAGGACAAAGAATTGACAAGAAGCCTGTTGTAATCTATTATGCTAGCAAAACTCTTGATGATGCACAACGGAATTACATGGTTACTGAAAAAGAATTTGCCGTTGTATTTGCCCTAGAAAAATTTAGATCTTATCTTTTGGGGTCACATGTCACTGTATATACCAACCACTTAGCACTTAAATATTTGCTGACAAAAACAGATGCGAAACCCCACCTTATCCTTTGGATCTTGCTGCTCTAGGAATTTAACCTGGAAATCAAGGATAAGGCGGGATCTCAAAATGTAGTGGCCAACCATCTCTCTCATCTTACGACGAATGACATGATGACCCCCCCTGATCAATTCCCTGATGAAAGCATTTTAGCTGCTAATACCCTCCCTTGGTTTGCACCCATTGCAAATTATTTAGCAACAAAACGAATCCCCGCTGATTGGCCAAAAACCAAAAGGGATAAGTTCTTTGCTGATATTAAATACTATTTTTGGGAGGAGCCTGACCTTTTCAGCATTTGTGCCGACCAGGTCATTTGACGATGTGTCCTTCATTCAGAAATCCATGATATTCTGACACATGGTCATTCAATGGCCTATGGTGAACATTTTTCGGGCAAAAAAACTGTAGCTAAAATCCTTAATGCAGGATTCTTTTGGCCCAACTTACACAAAGATGCTCATAATTTTGTTCGATCCTATGTGAGTTGCCAGAGCATCAGCAACATGACTCGGAAGGATATGATGCCCCTTAATCCAATTTAGAGGTTGAAATTTTTGATGTATGGGGCATTGACTTCATGGGACCGTTCATCAACTCTGGTGGGTATTTGTATATACTAGTTGCAATCGGCTATGTTTCTAAATGGATTGAAGCAATACCCACCCGTAGTAATGATCACTATGTGGTTATTGAATTTATTAAGAAAAATATTTTCTCAAGATTTGGCATTCCATAGGCCATTATCAGTGACGAAGGCTCACACTTCACTCACTCACAATTCCGTCACCTTATTTCTAAATATGGGGTTAATTATAAAATTTCCACACCTTATCACCCCCAAACAAATGGTCAAGTAGAAGTTTCTAATCAGGAAATCAAAAATATTTTACAAAAGACGGTTAGGTCCGATCGTAAAGACTGGTCCACCAAATTGGACAATGCTTTCTGGGCCTACCATACCGCTTTCAAAACCCCACTTGGCATTCTCCCTTCCATCTGATTTTTGGGAAGGCATGCCATCTCCCGATAGAACTTGAACATAGGACTTTTTGGGCAATAAAGCAATTAAATATGGATTTATCTGACGTCGGTATCCACAGAAAATTACAATTGACTAAACTGGAAAAATTACGTAATTTTTCATATGAAAATGCACTGATTTATAAAGACTGAACAAAGAAATTTCATGATAAATACATTGTTCGGAAACATTTTGACGTTAATCAACGCATTTGGCTTTTTGATGCACAATTATGTATTTTTCCTGGAAAGTTAATATCAAAATGGACCAGCCCCTTTATTGTCCTAAAAATATTTTCATATGGTGCTGTTGATCTTTTTGGTCCTAAAACTAATACGACTTTTCAAGTCAACGACATTCGGGGCGTAGATCGCGTATAAGATTAGCGTGTTGCAGTATATCATAAAATATGTCTCGAGCAAATAAATTAACGGAACTGGTGAGTCCCGATAGATCATAAGGAGGCAAGAAACACTTTTGATTTCATACGTTTGTTCGCAATATAATTACTAAATAGTATAGACACAATATCATAATATATATATCAATCAAAGAGTTTGAATATGAATTGCATACATCTAACTAAACAAATTTTAACATAAACGTAAACTACTTATGTAATAGAACAATGGCACCACGGGTGGTTCGTGGTGGCCTTCTGGAGAGGTTGGGAAGAGCAACAATGATCCATCAGGATGGCCCAACGGATGCTTCAGACGGATATGCAAAGATGGAGGCAGAGAAGACGGGAAGAAGAAGAAGAAGAGAGAGGAGTTGTAGAAGGAAGGAAAACTAAGGGAATCCTTTCAAAGGGGACTCATAGGCCTCTTTTTATAGCTTTTGTGAAGGGCATTTAGGGTATTTAAGCCCTTAATCCCATGTAAAGGCTTCAGATTAATCAAATCCATTAATCAGGAGATCAACGGTCCTAATTAAGCCTTCCAAATCCTTCTTCCATCCACGGCTTGATTTGGTGCTGACACGTGGCACGCTGTGTGCCCTTGGATTCGCATTTGACGGCTCCCGCACGTCCGCCGCTCACTGCTTCACTCGCATGCCCACCGCACAGCGCTTAAACGTGCCTCAAATCTTAACACATCTCAGCCATCCAATCTCTCGATCGGAAGGCTTAAAGAGCATCCTTAGCGCCTGCTGAGTCCTTAGGCGTGCATCATCATGCGCGTCTACATCGGACGCTCCTGCATCCGCCACAGATTCGCCACTGATCCGCCCGATGAAGATCCTACGATGGAATTTCACTCTCGGGCGGCCGATTCCCAATCGCGCCTAGAACCCACGTCATGTGCTATCTATTAAGCGCTCTCTCTACTGAGCTACACATGCGGATTGTCATGTTTTCCAAATCCTGTGCTTTCGCTCTTGACCGTTGGATGGGAATCCAATGGTCGAGATCTCTCCCTAGCTTGATGAGGCGGCTGGAGGCGAGTGTCGTGGTTGCATTGCAGCTGTTGGATGACGATCCAACAGCCCACGACTCTCCTTCCCAGATTAGGGTGCGGTGAGGGGTGGCTGCGATGGCACCACGTGGCACCATCGTGGCCATCCATCTTCTTCTCCTTGTATCTAATGATGTAGGCCTCCGATTGAGTTGATTTCTGCACCGTTGGATTGCGAACATCGATCCGGATCCATCCGTGCAGTTAGATTTGTCATTTAAGATTTGGATATTCTTCAATTTGCTCCTTGGCTCCTGCTTCTTCTACGGACTCCCAAGGGTGCTATGGGAGTTTGATTGATGCGCTCTTGGAAGCGTTGGACTCCTGTCATCATTTCAAACAGATCCATAAGGTTGGATCAATCATCTGCAGCCCTGGATTACACAATTATTAATACCTCTCAATGTATAAAACATATAAATCATCTAAGATGCAAAGTATGATGTGTATGCATGCAGAATGCCCATGTTAAACTAGGTTCTACCTTAATTCAGGTAGATTAGGGCCTATGATTGTTACGTAATCCAACGGCCAATGTTTAAAGTCCTATTTTGATCATGCCCCAAATCTTTCGTTTAAATCTTTCGATTTAATTGAACCAACCACAACTAATCACTGATGCACACTACGCCCAGCTAAATGACGTAAAAGATAGCACTGGATGAGAAGTAACCCATCATTTTTCCTGCTTTCTTTTTCCCTTTCTTTTTTCCATGTTTTGACCATCATAAACCCAACCACCTTTCATTAAGGTGATCCCTTCTCCCTCCTAATGCATGAGGACATTACATATCTTAATCATGGGGGTGTTTTTAAAATTTTAACGATCGATTTAGGATTTTCAAAACCTAAAAATATGCATTTTTTTCTTTTGTCATTTTCTTTTTTTCTGCTTGCATACCCAAAAAAATAAAAATATTGAAAACTTTTTGAGGAAAATTTTGAAATCGGGACTAAGGTTGAAAACTCACTTTCGGTACAATGGGATTTAATCTTTAACAAACTGGGGATGAGGATATGGATCTAATTATTAGAATTTCAAGGTATATCTTTAGACTAGATCAGATATCCTTCTCCAAAATTTCACCTGAACTCATGATAGTTTAGGTGACTTGATCCTCTTTGTAATATGGAAAGTATCTGGCTTAGTTTCTGATTCAAAAACTTGCATTTCATGCGAAACTTCCTGTGTCAAATTTCACACACAAGCCAACACCTAAAAACTACTAAAAATTAGAAAAACCCCTTGTTTGGCCTTAGTAAAAGTCTGAAGCAGATCATTGGTTTGAGTTCCCACCGCCGAGAAGGAGGAAAATGCCTCCTTTGAGGATGCGATGTCAACATGTTACCACATCAACGTTGCTCCATATCTATATTTCATATCTTTAGATGGAGCGCTAAAGTGCATTTTTGCAGCTCAAGTGTCTTGGACGGTGCTCTACCTATAGTGTCAGAGCAAAAGCTTGAGTTTTCTTGGAGCGCTCTTTTACACCGCATTGTATTTTGGGGTTGTGAGCTAAGTCATCTGAATTAACAAGGGGTTAATTTGTGAATATTTTGGAGGATATATTGATCCCATTTTTATCTAATTTTTGGATCCGAAAATAAATCTCGATGTTTATCCTTAACAAATCCTATACCTCTTGTGTTTAGACCATCCAAGGTCCCATAATCTCTTTCTCCTCAAAAGTTGAAAAAATTAGATTTCCCCAAAATTTTGCTTTGTAAAAATTAAAGTTTTACTAAGAGACTAGCAAAAGATAAGCATGGCGGCGTGATAAACGTCAGTTTATCATCATTCTTGTGCATTAAAATAAATCTAGTTCTTAGGATTTTGCTCCGCAAACGGGTTGTTGGGTTGCATGTAGGCATAAATTAGGTTAGGCATGCATTGCATTTTTTATTGTATTTTTACGTGTTTCTTGGAGTGTTAGGGATAAGCAAATTGACAGATCCCTAAAAACCTAGCACTCTTAGAGGCAATTGATGAAGAGGAAGCTCAATCTGGCTAGGATTCAGCTAATTCCAACTTATCATGGCTGGATACCAGCTCCCTTTGACTAGGGTTAGCTCCATTCAGCTCCATTCACCTTCATTCACCTCACCTTAGCTAAATGGTAGCTCAAGACAGCTCATCTCAGCTCAACCCAGCTCAAGTCAGCCCAGATCCAGCTCAACTTAGTTGAGTCTAGCTCATCTCAGCTCCCATCAGTTCACTAGGAGCTATAGCTAGCTCAACTAGGTTGACAGGAGCCCATCTCAGCTCAACCCCAGCTCATTCCAGCTCCACCCAGCTCATGGTAGCTAGACTCCAAGCTAGCTGAGCTACTACTTGTCAACTAGTAGCTTAGCTAGTTCTAGAGTTCTCATCAGAGGCAGTTCTAGCTCAACCTAGCTCCAACCAGGTTGAGGTCAGCTCAACTGAGCTCAACTACCTAAGCTTGGCTACTTGCATAAGAACTAAGTAGTTGAGCTCAGTAGTTGAGCTCCCCTTGAAGTTGCCTTACCAGACCCAACTCTAGCATAGCTTCCATTAGCTCCAAAGTCTTCTCTCCCAGCTCCTCCTTCATGAAACCCTAGCTCGTCCATCTCTACTTTACTATCTAAACTAGCTTAGCTAGCTTAGCTAAGCTCCAGCTCCACCTAAAAATCCATGGCCATCCACTCCTCCACCTTAACCCTAACTAACCTTAACCTAACCCAACCCTTTTTGGTGCCAACCCACCATAACCACCACCCTAGACACCCATTCATGTTGGTGCCAAAAAGCCCTAGGCATCCCTTCATTTTGGCGCCAACATGAACCCCCATCCTAGCCCTACACCTCTCCCTCTATCCCCATCTAAACCCTACACCTAACCCCTTCTAGAAGCCCACTAGTGGTGCCAACCCTAAGCCACCATAACCAACCCAAAATCACCACTATTTTGGCGCCAAAACACCCCCCACACCCTTCCATCTTGGCACCACCTATATCTACCCTTAATCCCATAACCACCACCATAAAAAGCCATCCTAGCCTTCCCTTATGTCCACGCCAACCCTACCCCTTTAACCACACTAAAGTTGGCGCCAACTCTCCCCCAACCACACCTACTCATACCTCTTCAAGTGGAGCCAACACACCCTAGCCCTTCATCTCATAACCATCACCACATAACTCCATCTCCACCCTACAACACACCTAACCAAACCCTTAACCCTAGCAACCACCTAGGGTTGGTGCCAACCACAAAGTACCCTTCCATTTTGGTGCCAACAAACCTAGCCCTAGGATCCTATAACCACCATCTAACCCCCATCATAACCGTCCATCCTATAACCAACCCTACCCCCTCCTACTCCTAATAAAACCCCCTACCACCACCACCATTAAAATCCACCCTTGGCTACATTTTTTCTACCTATATTTCCACGTACATAGAAGGTCAAGAGAAGAAGAAGAAGAAGAAGAAGAAGAAGAAGATTAAGGGGATACTCTGTCCCCTTGGTGCCTTCCCCTCTTCTCTTCTTTCTTGACCCCACGCTAGCCATAGGAAGAAGCCAGGCACTGGAAGGAAACCTAGGGTGCATGCCTACCCTAGGAGGAGGATTGAAGGGTGGTACACAACCACCTTTAGAGGAGGAATCAAAGGTGCTCCATGCCACCTTAGGAGCTTTCGAAGGTGCAATTCCATCCACCTTGGAGAAGTTTAAGGCATGCCCCCCTTTGGGTTTGCCTTGGAGGGCATTGATATAGACACATCTATCTAGGTTAAAATGTCTATTTATGCATGTTCTTAGGCTTAGATTTGCAGTCCATATTATAAATATTGCATAGCATGCATCATTCTACATTTAGAGTAGTTATGTATATTTTAGGTTAATTGCGTCCTTTTTGTGGTCAGGAGAAAAAGAGATTTATTTTAGAGCCTCAGATTGATGATCTGACCATATGGATCTGATCAGGATGACGATCGGAGTCCAACGCCTCTGAAATCGCCTTGATCAGAGTCCCGTAGCACCATATGCAGTCCGAGGAAGATCAACGGCCAAGGGGCTAGGTGACATAAATCGAACTTCAAACGACAAATCTGACCACGGGGATGGATTCAGGTCAATGTTTGCAGCCCAACAGCGTGAAAATAGACTCAATCCAACCTCTATGGTAGCCCCTACAATGAAAAGAAGATGGACGGCTCACATCACGCCACGTGGCGCAACCTAGGCCGCCCATGCGCATGCACGCGCCACTGCATGCACACAACAGCGCGGGCATGCTCTCGCGAGCAGAGGCACGCAAGCTCAGCAGCGGCAGCGCATGGGGGCGCGTAGTGCGTGGAGGTGCTCGACACGGGCGCATGGAGCGTGCGCCAGCGCAACAGTAGTGTGAGCGCATGGGCTGTCTTCAGTGACGTTTGTGTCGAACCTTCAGTGACATTTATGACCATTGCTAAATGTCCTATATACGAATTTGATTCTTTCCTCCATTATAAAAGGACCACTACCCCTCCCATTTTTCTTCATCTCTTCCTTTCTTCCTCTCACCACCTCAAAGGCTCTAGAGAGCTTGTCCCAAGCCTAGGATGCTCCTCTAGAGTAGAAAACAAATATTTGTTCCTGCCTCTCATCCCCCTTCATGGAGCATCCCATGGCCGTCTTCTCACCTCCCTTTGGGAAGAAGATCCTCGCCGCAACGCCATCCTACCCCACCCTTCGTCCTCCGACTCCATCCTCGTTCTTCCCGCTCCTTACCACCTTTCTCTAGGTGACGTCAGAGTGAGTCGTCCTCCAAGCTACCCTCGAGGGGGATTTCTCTCACCTATCACTATCTTTATTGCTTTCGTAATATAGTTTTCCTGCTTTCCTAGTTATAATAAACATTTCATTATAAAAATACATGATTGTCTCTTTTTATTTTGCAAGTAGATTAGCTAGATTTCATCGACCTGATCTCTTACCCTATTAAAAATACCAAAAAAATTAGGAAAGACAAAAATGGCAAAAACAAATAAAAGTGAAACGCAGATTTTCAAAACCAAATGTTCACCTCCCCGTGTTCGACCCGGAACTCACTTTTTGATGATTATAAATTTTATCTGATCGACGGATTTTCTTATGAATCGAACTATGACGATGGGTTTTCCAATATCTAATCCTTTCCGCGTGTGAATCCATCGTGATCATTTTGGCACCGTTGCCGGGGAAGCAATGCTCTTTATTTTTTTTTGTCACGTTTTCCCGCATTACTTACATATTTTTCTAACCTATCTTTCTTCTTTGATTTATTGTCTTGCAAGAACCCGATCAAGGAGCCGAAGGCTATAGATTGGAGTAAAGTGCAGGTAGAGACATTTGTAAGTTTTCCCCCATCATCCCCACCCTAGATTTCATTTCACTATACTAATAACTAAAACCCAAATCAACTTAGGTGATTTTTATAAATCCTAGGATAGATCTGGTTGTTTGTTTGCCACCTCCACCCATCTCATCCCCGCATATATAAAAAAAAAAAGACTCTTCTCTGGTGGGATTTACTGAAAGTGACACACATTAAACACCCACAACTCTCGACTTAAGATGCACCACTTCACATCGATTCTTCCACTTAATCGAAATCTGACCTGTGAATCCGGTACACCCAAACTCAACACACTAATAAGTGAGTAGAAAAATTGACTAGGTTAAGACTTTTTGTGTGCCTTAACTAAGTGGTGCAACAGGCCAATTGATTGAGCTTTTTGGGCCGCACCACTCAAATTAAAATTGATTCATCAAGTAGCTTGCCACTTAGGGTTGATTTTTAGGATTGAACCAGGCACTCCACATTTTATTTCTGATTTTTAATGGAATATATCTACACCCATGTTTTCAAAACTTGGAGTGTTCTCCTAAACTTAATTAAATACACCTAAGATTAAACCCTAAAGCTACTAAACAAGGTTAAACCCTAAAAGACACTTCATCAAATAACCTTGTTTGCAACCCTTGGTTGTGCACGTACACACATTTGAATTGATCATTAAGGGCATAACCCATCTAAAGGGCCCATCACATTCCAAGAGTACAATCATCCCAAGCTTAATTAAAATTGAGTAAATGTTGGCCTTAAGGATTGATTCGACTTCGGGGCTCAGAATGAGATTTTTTTTTTATTAATCTGCTTCTGCTGGTCCATCTGATGTCTAGCTAGGTGAGTAGTGTCAAACAACTGTGGCTGGGGAGTACACTAGGAACCAGAGGCGCAAGCCAAAGGAAGACCTTCTCCCCAACCCCTCCTTCTACCTGGTTAGATTGACCGGATAAAAGTAGACCAAATCAGTTATAATCTCAAGATGGGTCTTGGGAGTCTGTAGGTCTTTAGGCTAACCCACCTAAGGACAAGGTTGATAGCTTGTACTGTAGGGAACCTTTCTCTCTTCTTATTTCCCTCCTACTCAACCATGTATCCTTCCACATCTTTCACACATTTTCAATCCGGTCCTCCTACCACCACTTATCCTCAAGATGATTACTATCCCGACTTGACTTGTAATTACCCATCCACTAGCCGGGATAACTTTGATTGGGGATATGAATACGGACCTCAGTGTCCAAGGCCTAACCATGGACAACAAGACTATGATTACTATCCTTCCAAGAGCTACAATGATTATAGATCTTCATCCTTTTATCACTAAACCAACCCAATCTACAATCAGGAAGGATATAATGATTATAACACCTACCATTCCTAGTATTCAACTGAATATAAGTCGCCACCATCCTTTAAACAACCTGAAACGACCTACGATCAGGGAGGGACTCGAGAACCTCGATATCTTGACTCCCCTAGATTTAACCTAAACCCACCCAAACTAGAACTGAACCATTCGATTCAGGTGAACCATGTCTAAGACAAGGTGTTGGCTAACTTGAGGAACACCATCCAATCTTTAGAAGCTCAACAAATACCATGCACTGAAGCATTAAAGCCTATGATTAAAATGATTGATGAGATGAATAGCTCTTTATTGGATCTGCTCCAAAATGTTAAGGATAGGGGTCTGGGTGAGTTTCTACTTGGGAAATTGTCGAGGTTGAGGATGAAATTTATGGTTGCCCAAGTCCAATCTTAGGATGATTCTCAAGATGAACCTCCTTCAGGAGAGCCAATGGCTAAACCTACTCAGGCGCTTGTCGGGGGGGATATATTTTCTGAGGTCAAGGATGACCAAGTTGGGCTAGAGCAACCCATTGACGATGAATCAATTGATTCACCCAAGATCCTTAAGCTAGGGAGCGAGGAAAAATATGTCTCTTTGAACCAGGAAATGACAATCGATTTTGAGACATATATAAATGAGGATCATGAATTCTTTGACTCTGAGGATGAAGAATCTCTTAGTGAAGTCTCACGTGAGTGTAAGGAAGATGATTTTAGTGAGACAAATGGACTTAAGGAATCTAATGAACCATTTGATAGCCCAATCATTGAAGAGTATGATCATGTTGGGGCTAACTTCGATGATTCAAATCCTGATGATTCAATCAGTAGCCCCATTCCTCAACCACACCTTAAAGAATTGAATGATGATACTTTTGAGATCACCAGACCCAAGTCAATCCTGATTCAGTCATAATTGTTGGACTTGGGTACTTTAGATGGGGTGTAAAATGATTTGGAGGTCCTGAGAACATTGATTTCGGAGGGGAGAAATGTGGAAATGAAAATTTGGGAAGCTACTTTTGAGGGAAATACGATTTTGGATCTAAGGGTTCCTGTTAACCTGAAACCACCTACCTTCTATCAGGACCCTTACGATATCTTTCACGTGCGACCCAAGCTTGGAGTAATTATTGAGATCGGAAAACTACGTGATTGAAATTTGATTTTGAAAACCCATCGTTGTAGTTTGATTTGCAAAGCAATCCATCAACAGATAAAATTTATACCGAAACTCTAAGAATTCCGGGTCAAATATAGGGAGGCAGACGTTTGATTCAAAATTACGTTTGTTTAATTGTCACAATGCAGATTAGCTAGTCGACTTGAATCTAAACTAACTATCTACTTAAAGAATAGAGAATAGAAGACAGAGAGAGAATATTACAAATAAAGGCAAAAGAGTGGTAGAATAAACATGGATATCTTTATCACAAGCTGATGTTCATTACAATTACAACTACCAACTACACTAGAAAGAAGGAAATCTATACTACAAAGTGGGAAATCTACACTATAAAGTGATAAAAGAGAAGGTAGAGAGAAGTTATCCACCTCGATGACTGCTTGGAGAACGAGCCGAACAAGGTGACACCTGGAAGACGGAGGATGGAGTGGGAAGAAGGAGGATGAAGCAAGAAGAATTGAGGGTGAGGTAGGACATCATCATCGTCGTCGGATTTGCTTCCCGAATGGAGTGAGAGGACAGCCGCGGGATGTTCCATGAAGGGGGGAGAAGGTGGAAAATTTCTAATTTTTACTCTAGAGGAGCATCTCGGGTTTAGGACAAGCTCTTAGAGCTTTGGAGAGGGAGAGAGGTGAAGGAAGGGATTAGAATTTCGTAGGGTAGGGATTTCCTTTTATAGTTGTAAGGATTAGGGGCAATTTGGTCATTCTATATTCAAAAACATTAAAATCAAGTCTAATCGTGGGCGATGTGCACATGCCGCGTGCGCCTCCTCCTCTCCTGCGCCTTAATGCCAAGCGCACGTCCAAGAAATCTCAGTCGTCTGATCGCGAGATTGGATGGCTCAAATCGCTCACTTGCTTCAGCTTCACGTGCCTGTGCATGCGATCAAGCATGAGGCAGCACATTTGATCGTGCGTGCGCCCGATTGGGTGATCTGGGTCGTCCACAGCTGATCGTGCGGTCGAGATAAAACATGCGCATGCCTCTAATTGCGAGTTGAACCCACGCCTCGCACTTGTGGAAGGGCGCTCGATCATTGTGCTATGACCGGTTCCTCGTCGTGCTTATGTTTTAAGCACACACGCCCTGTGGCCGTTAGATCAAGATCCAACAGCCCAGATCTTGCCTCGCCTGTGCCTTCAGAGGATGAGAAGTGATGCTGCGGCCAATTTGGGCGGCTGTGATGGCACCACGTGGTGCCGTCATGGCCATCCATCTTTTGTGACATGTAGAAGGTGCCACGGATGTCGGATTGAG
The DNA here is from genome assembly GCA_037157565.1 of Thalassia testudinum. Taxonomy (NCBI): domain Eukaryota; kingdom Viridiplantae; phylum Streptophyta; class Magnoliopsida; order Alismatales; family Hydrocharitaceae; genus Thalassia; species Thalassia testudinum. The sequence continues at coordinate 56,153,252 of JAZHRO010000056.1, read as the reverse complement.
CCGATTTTCATGCCGTTAGGCTACGATCATCGATCTGAACCCATCTATGTGGTTGGATTTGTCATCTGAAGTGTGGATTGACACCATCTTGGCCCTTGATCTCTAGGCTTCCTCAGACTATATCTAATGCTACGGATGTCCGATCAGGGAGATTTTGGAGTCATTGAACTCCCGTTGTCTCCTTGATCAGATCTATACGGTTGGATCTTCCGTCCGAAGCCCCGATTAAAAATCACCCTATCCTTGACCATAAAAGGAGACAATTGCTATACAATTTATACAATTTGACCTAAATGCATGATTATGCATGTTATGCAATATTTACAATGCATGATGCTAATATGACACTTAGAACATGCATTAATAGACATTTTTGGCTATTTAGATGTATGCACATCAGTAATTGACTATTTTCCTGAGCTAAACTATGAGTGAACACCTAATTTTAATGAATCAGATCAATCTGTTGTCCGACACTTTAGTCTTGGGTTGCACACCACCAAGCCGTAGGCCTAGCCCCATAAATACAGCAATCTTCGATTCTAGGTTATTTTCATTTAGAACCTTAGAACCACTCGACCCTAGGACATGGGTTTGCACCACAACTTGGTCCACATTCGTGGACATCTTCTACTGGCGGGTCTAAGGATCAATCTTTTGATTTTGATTCTAACCAGTACTTGTGAATTCTCCATTTCTTCCTTGTATGTATTTTATGCCTAGGTAAAGGCATTAAACTTAGCATGTGTGTATACTCTCTTTTCTCTGCGGAGCTGACCAGATTTTCACGAAATTCAGGTGATATTCTGTTTACTCCACCCTTTTCATGTCTTTATTTTTACAATGAGGCCATTGCATCATTTAGGCACGGGAGGGTGGATACCTAATCCTGAAATCATTTTGTTAACTCCGTAAAATTTCTTTTAGTTTCTTTAAAAAAAAATTGAAAACTCAAAAAGATAAAAAAAATAGAATTAGGAGAAGAGAACTTAGGCATTAGGCATTATTAACTTTAGAAAATGATACGAGAGGACCTAAACACTTAGACTCTTCAGGTCTTCGGACTTAATTAGCCTAGGTGTCCACTCAAATGTGCAATTAGTCTCAAGTCCTCGCCAAGTATTTCTATTTTAATTTGGTCAATAAATTGGGGTGATAAGTATATGACTTATCAACCCGTCCTCTGATTTGATAAGACTTTAAGCCTAAGCATCTACACACTAATTGCACTGACTCACTTTTTGGTGGTTTCTTCGAAAATTGAGTAGCTAATGAACTGTCTAGGATGGTATAGCTAGCAAGTTGTCGGTGGTAACAACTCATCGGTCAGTTGTCCAGAGACCAGCCACAGGACCATTTTCTTCGTACTGCCTTTAGGTAAATCTTAGATCAAGGAAGCCACCTACTTAAAAAAAAAAAAAGAATTGAAAAAGGAGAAACTAAAAAATGAAAAAATAAAACTACACTTCACCGCACGAGTATGGCTGGCAAGTTACCCTAGGTAACAGCCCATTGGCCGGTTATCCAGAGCCCAGCTCATAAAAATGCACAATAATTCCCAAAACACTTAGGGAAGAAGCAGGGAAGTAGAATAAACAGGGGAGATATACACTGGGTTGGCCCCATAAATAAAAGAAGTAAGGAGAAAGCTATCGTTCGAAAAGATAAGCCTCTAGGCAAGGTCACCTAGGGTCGTAGAAACCTAAAGTCCATTTTAATTGCTGCCTAGTGAATCTTTCACTCTTTTCACTAGATGCTTAGCACTTAGAGTCCTTTTCGAATCTTGGATGGGTTGGATAGTCGTAAGAAGTTATCCTGAAACTCTCAAACTCCAAAAGTCCAAAAAAATTAGAAAAGAAGAAAAAAAATGTATCTTCCCTTTTCAAATAAGGTGAGAACTTGGGTGGTCTGCATTTTAGTAGACACCCTAGTACTATTGAGTCTTCCTAGTTTAGGACCTTAGTTGATAATTTCTATTGTTAATAAACAACTTAGTTCTAAGCGATCGAATCCTAATTTTAATTTTGCTAGGGATTAGCAAAAGATAGGCATGGGGTTATGATATAGACACATCTATCAAGGTTAAAATGCCTACTTATGCATGTTCATATGCTTAGATTTGCATTCAATATTATAAATATTGCATGGCATGCATCATTCTACATTTAGAGTAGTTGTGTATATTTTAAGTTAATTGCATCCTTTTTGTGGTCAGGAGATAAGGAGATTTATTTTGGAGCCTCAAATTGATGATCTGACCATACGGATCTGATCAGGATGACAATCGGAGTCCAATGCTTCTGAAATCGCCATGATCGGAGTCCCGTAACACCATATGCAATCCGAGGAAGATCAACGGCAAGGGGCTAGGTGACATAAGTCAGAGCTTCAAACGACAAATCCAACTACGCAGATGGATTCGGGTCAACGATCGCAGCCCAACGGCGTGAAAATCGACTCAATCCGACCTTTGTAGCAACCCTTTCATTGAAAAGAAGATGGACGGCCCAGATCACGCCACGTGGCGTAACCTAGGCCGCCCATGCACAAGCACGTGCCACCACACGGGCACAACAGTGTAGGCGTGCGTGCATGCATAGAGGCACGCACATGCAGTAGTAGCAGCGCATGCAGACGCGTAGCGCGCGAAGGCACACAACACGAGCGAGCGGAGCATGCACCAGCATAGCGGCAGCGTGGGCACGTGGGTTGTCTTCAACGATGTTTGCAGTGGACCTTTAGCAACGTTTATGACCGTCACTAAATATCCTGTATACAAATTTGATTCTTTCCTCCACTATAAAAGGACCCCTACCCCTCCCATTTTTCTTCATCTCTTCCTTTCTTCCTCTCACTACCTCCAAGGCTCTAGAGAGAGCTTGTCCCATGTCCGGGATGCTCCTCTAGAGTAAAAAGCAAATATTTGTTCCCACCTCTCATCCCCCTTCATGGAGCAATCCGTGATCGTCTTCTCACCTCCCTTCGAGAAAAAGATCCTCGCCACGATGCCATCCTACCTCGCCCTCCATCATCCAGCTCCATCCTCATTCGTCCCGCTCCTCACGACCTTGCTTTAGGCGATGTCAGAGCGAGTCGTCCTCCAAGCGACCGTCGAGAGGGATTTCTCTCACCTGTCTCTATCTTTATTACTTTCGTAGTATAGTTTTCCCGCTTTCCTAGTTGTAATAAACATTTCATTATAAAAATACAAGATTATTTCTCTCTCTCTCTGTCTCTCCATTTATTTTGCAAGTAGATTAGCTAGATTCCATCAACCTGATCACTTGCTCTATTAAAAATACCAAAAAAATTAGAAAAGACAAAAACGATAAAAACAAATAAAAGTGAAACGCGAATTTTCAAAACCAAATGTTTGCCTCCCCGTATTCGACCCGGGACTCACTTTTTGAGTTTCTATTATAAATTTTATATGATCGATGAATTTTCTCGTGAATCGAACTACGCCGACGGGTTTTCCAAAATCCAATCCTTTCCGCGTGCGAATCCGCCATGATCAGACATCAGCTAGGAGGAGCTCTAGTAAAGAGAACGAGAAGGAAGGAGCTCTTTCTAACTACGGGAGCAGCCGTAGTTGGAGCAAGAGCATCTCTTCTTCACCAACATAATCAAGATTTTTTGTTTCATTTGTCTTTAGTTTCAATTGTTTTTTTAGAAGCTTTCCTCTATAAGTGTAAACAAGAATCTATTTTTTATAAAATTGCCTTTTTAAATTTGGTACATCTTCTTCTCGCTTTAATTTGTTTTAGCATTTTCACACCTTCTTCCTAATTATCCTAGGCCCTCACTTACCTAGGGTGAGCTTGGGAAGAAGACATTCTTGTTAGTGCTAAGATAGGTTTAGTCTTTTCTGCTACCAATCTTTGTATTGCCTTGTTAAGTCAAAAACCCTAAAAAACATATATTAAAAAATACTAAAAAGAAAGGTGATTTCCATGTTTTCAAGCAAGGGATTTATAATTGCAACAATTGCCTCTTTGGATGAACCTAGATACACCACTATCTAGGTTATAAATTTTAAAAGCGAAACAGATTTACGCATTACAATGATTTCCAAAACCCTAATTAACAAATCACATATTTTCGCTATCAGTCCGTCCAAGCCCGACCTTGCTTCCATTTCCAAGAGGTGCGGACTTCACCTACATAGCCAGTTGCAACGCCAATTGAAGACGTGAGGCCCTTAGCAGCTCCAATCAAACCGCATCCCCTGCTGCTAGCACAAACAAAAGAAGCCTATGGGAATAATCCCACATCGTGTGCGAACAACCTGCCTGCAGTGAATATTAGAGATTTGTGAACTGAGCACTCTACCCAGTAACACGAGGGCCCGGGTCCCTCATCACCCTCACACCAGCTTACCCAACCTATGCTCACTCCTCGCCTGCGATATACTCCCGTAGGCCTAGTCCATGCTCTTGATCCGATAACCCGTATCCGGATCCGATTACACCTGGGTCTTTGAGAGAGAGGAGAAAGGAAGGAATTGTGAGAGGGGGGGAGGGTTTTGTTGCATGTTCCTCTACCTTGTGTTGAAGAGAAGAAAGAGGCGTACCCTTAGCCTCTGAAGAAGAGAGTTCGTGCCCTTTGAGAAGAAAGAAAAGGCTTGAAAGAAGAAAAGAAGGAAAGGCTTGGAAGGAAGATCAGAAAGGGAAGGCTTCTGAAAAAGGAAAGAAATAGAAGAAGAAAAGAAGGACAGGCTTAAAGGATGAAAGAAGAAAAGAAGAAAGGTGATGATAATGTCATCATCAGCCATATCTAGCTTTAATTAGTCATAATCAAGAAAACTACTCCTACATAACCACCAGAGAGACGTAATTTACTACATAATCATTCTGAGAGAATAACAAGAAAACAGGGGTAAAATTGTAGTTTAAAATTGTAGTTTAATAGTATATCTCAATTGCAGTACAATCACAGGTTTTCTTAGGGGTTAATTAAAGGTCAAATGGTCTTAAATGTCTAACAAGTAGGTCCGTGCAAACAGAAATGGGTTTTCGCATATTTTAGGAATTAAATGACAACTGAAACCCTAAAAACAGACTTGCTTAATCTACTGAGGTTCTGGTCAGGATAAAATTCACATGAACCCTCTAAAAATCATAGAAAAATATTCTCTAGGAATTGGTACCTTCAATTTGACCATCAGACCTCGTCTTGACCTAAAATAGAGCCACAGATAGACTTGCCCTAATTTAGGTAATTGTGCAATTTCTCCAGTGAAAATTGGTCAAAACCTAAATCCAACTTTACCATTAGATTCCTTGGGACTAACTTAGGTTTCTATCAAAATTTGGACCCAATCTGAGATCTTCTTGACCTAGTTTGCAATTTGGTCATGTCTAAATCTTTTCTTTCACACACATGCCCCTAACTTTTGAATTGCTTACAAAAAGCCCCCTATATTTGTCATCTTCTTCTTCAAATAGGTCCTTACCACCCTAGAATCCTAATCCTACAACTTTGGCGAGCTTCAAATAGGAAAATCTCCCTAATTTCTCGCTCAATCCCTTCCAAGATTGGAAGGGAGATTCCTAAGAAGATCTCCTACAATTTGAGCCACGCATTGGACCCTAATTCACACTAGCATCCTCATGCGAATCCTTCAAAGAATTGGGTTGCCAATTTTGGTGAGCTTTCCAAGCTCGAAAGCTTGGTTTGCAAGCTTTAACCTCTCTCTAAAGGCCTATAAAAGGATCCCCAGGGCTTGCCCATTCTCCTAAGCAAGGTTTAGGGCCAAAACCCTCTTCAAAACTCCGCCTCTAGCCCCGCTCCACCTTAGCTCTGGCGAGCTCCTCCCTCCATCACTCTCCAGCCTCCCAACAGCCAAATTGGGAGCACCAATATCTCCCTCTCCTTCGTCTACTCTTCGAGGGCCAAATCAGGGGCGTCTCTACCTCGTTCTTCGTCACTACTACCTCACGGAGTAGTTCCCTTCTCCGGTGCCAGCCTACCAACGCCGACGTCGTTCTCCTTCCTTTCGTCCACTTAGAATAGGTAGTTAGTTTCCTTAGATCCTTAGGTTAGTTTTACACCCCAAAAACCCAAAAAGACACCGTGAGTCACCCTCATCTTCTCCGTCTCCGACCGAACCTCCGGCGAGGTGTTTCCACCGCTACGCACCTCCATCCACCTCGCCAACAAGCCCGTGACCTCCGCCACATCCACCCACACAAAAGCCCTAACATAGTTAGGTTGATTGTCCCTCCAAACTCTCCACCCAACTCACACACCTCCGGCCACCCTTATCAAGGTCATCGGACCTCACACATGCTCACAGTGCACCACCGCCACCATTGCACTCCACGACGTCTGGTGATACTTCTTGAATTGTTTTGAAGAGGCCAAGAGGCCATATTTTGATTTCAGTATCAGGTCTTCATCTGCCATTGCCGCAGAGCTTTGAAGGAAGCTTAAAGCTTTCTTCAGGTCTCACAGCTCCAGATTTTGGTCCCAGGTGCTGCGGAGCCTTCTCAGCAACACACGCAGTAGGTCAATTGGGAACATTGATTGCTTCCCTGACCTCAACCGAAGCTATTGACTATAGCTACCAGCGCATGAACAAAGTTGGGATGCTTAGTCCCATCTTGGAAACAACAAAACAACTGAAGCGATATAAATTGAATTCCTATTTAAGGCTTATCGCCTGAAATCACTAGGGGTTGGGTCCCCTCGCACCCTTCACACCTCACTCGTGACACTACACGCGGGTCTGGCACTGACCCAATTACCCACCTAATCTGTACTCACAACTTGGTTGTGACCCATGCCCGCAACCCTTGTCCTAGGTATGCGGATCCCCGTTTACCTGATTACCCATTACTGTGGAAGGCTCTAGGAGAGTGTGTGTGTGGGATAGGGGAGGGTTTTGCTCTGTGCGCAAGGACCTTGGGCTAAACACTTAGCTGCTAAAGAGTTGTGAAAAAGAAGAAGAACAGAAGGCTGAAGAGAAGAGAAGACAAGGCAGGAGAAGAGGAGGATCGTAGAAGAAGAGGAGAAGTGAAGAAGATATAGCAGAAAGAAGAGGAGGCTGAAGAAGAAGTATAGATTGCTTGCCTACTGTTGGTTGATTTGAGATAATTGATGGTTGAATGCATGCTTAAACTTTAGAGGATATAATTGGTGATTCAAATCACCATTGTCTTTTATTCTTTTTTCTTTTTATCCTCATATTCTTGAGATACATTGGATTTCACTGAATATTTAATGTGACAGTTTATTATTCATTGAAAATATATATTTTACTCAATTTCTTATGCTCATTTAGATTATTTGTTGAGATTAGCGATTGAATTCTATATTTGCTCCCAGTGAATGACCTCAGACTTTCATTCGAGTAATAAATATTATCTATTTTAAGTATTTTATCCTATACTATGACGCATCTCTTAAACAACGAAAAATTCACCCCAGTAAACAAAAGGCTTCTGAAGAGCCTTGTGCCTACATAAGTCATCTGATCTGATTTGGCTATTGAATGATTTATAGTAATAAAGTTAACATTGAATATTGTGTTCCCATCAAGTATCTATTGAATAATTGAATGCATGATTAATTAAGAGAATAAGTGGTGATTCAAATCATCATTGTTTTGATTCTCTTTTCTTTTTGATTCCATGATCTGTTGAGTTTCAATGAATAGTAATTTGATCAATTTCATTCATTGGCTATCTATTTTTATGCTCAATTAATTGTGCTCATTAATTCTAAATAAAGTTTGATATGTGAATTCCATTATTACTCCCTGTGTTCAACATCGGACTCTTGTGATTTTGAGTTATAAATTTAAATGATTTGAGCGATTTTGTCCTATACTACGATGCATCTTTTAAATGAAGAATTTGATTAAACACTAGACACTTCATGCTTCCATGCCAATCCACTTCCAACTCAAGGAAGTCTCTTTTCCTATAGGAGCAAGTTATTTACTTTGTATTTAGGCTTTATAGGACTATTGTATTTTGTTTTTATTTTGTTTGGGTGTCCATTTTTTTGGGTTCTCATCTCCGTTGGGGATAAAATTATCTTTATAGAGAAGAGAGGTTTCAAGGTACACTTCCCTTATTAAGGTTCTATCACCCTCGTTTAAGTAGTACTTTAGTTGATTTAATTGACTCGGTTGATCAGGAAATCCTAAGTTGAGGTGACTTAGGTGATGGTTTTCCCCATGTTGGGTTTTCACCTTAAAATAGATTGTCTTTGTCGTGAAATCTTTTTGTGTGATAGAATTAATTTTTATTTACTATAATCATACTATTCACCCACCTTAGTGCAATCTATAGTTGGTATTAGATCCACATTCTTGTGCACACAAAGTTGCACCTAGTGAGGATCCATTGGAGGGGAAGATATTTACTATAGGATGAAGCAAAGGACAATCAACCATTCGGTCGTCATACTTTGAAGGTAAAAATTACGCATATTGGAAATTACGCACGATAATGGGGTTGTGAACGAATAACTACGCGATTTGGGAAAGATGTGAGACCCCCTACAAGATTTTAGAGAAACCTGCGGGAGGGTATTCAGAAGTGCAAATCAAAGAACTCTAGCTGAATGTGAAGGCAATAAATGCAATCTATTGTGCACTCAGTCCAAAGGGGTTCAACTACATTTTCCAATGCCAAACCACCTACGAAATATGGCACACATTATAGGTAACTCATGAAGGTACGAATATAGTTAAATCCTAAAAAATTAACTTGTTATTGCAGGAATTCGAGTCATTCTTTATGAAGGAGGATCAAAAATTGAGTGAGATGTACACAAGGTTCACTTAGATTGTGAACAACCTCAATTCTTTGGCAAAGGCATTCATTCAAGGTGAACAACAATCAAAGCTCTTACATTCCCTTGGTCCGGAGTGGAAATAAAAGGTGACCACAATAGAAGAAGCTCATCAAATCAAGGAGCTAAACATGTGGGATCTACATGGAAATCTCCTAGCCTATGAAAATGAGACAGAGCAAAAGGGAAAAAGTGCACATTAGAGCGGAAAAAGAAAACACTCGCATTAAAAGCGAGTTTCGACAGTGAGGTAAGTTTCGACAACAAGAAACTTCATTTTCTTAGTAAAAAGTTTTACAAGTTTCTTAAGAACAGGGAATGCTAAAAGAAGGAAGAAGATCCGATTTGTTGCTACCATTGCAAGAAGAAAGGACATCTTAGATTAGAATGTCCTCTCTTAAAGGAGAACCAGAAGGAGAAGAAATACAAACAAGAGTTCCAAGCAACTTAGGATGAACATAGCTCAAAGGAAGAAGAACCCAAGAAGCCAAAGAACGAAACCACTTGCCTTGATTTCATCACCATAAAGAAGAAGATGATGATAAGGAGGTAAACCCCTTTACTTCAAAAGAATTACAAGAAGCATTAGAAGAACCTTATGTGTAAAGCCCTAAACTTGGATTCTAGAGTCTTTTTGAGCTTAAGCATGCTAAGAGGAACCCATCAACGTTTACTATGTGCAAATCAGAGCCCGCACGAATTAAAAGAGTGTAATAGAAACAAAAATTCATGTGTTTTTCATTTTTGCGATTTGAGCCTCAAATTGATGATCCAAGGTACAATTAGTTTTGTGGTGTCACGATGATTCTGATTGTATGTTTCATGTTGAGATTAGACCTTGGATATGCGAAACATGTGTGAATTGCAAGCAAACCCGCATGTAGTCCACCTTGGGAATCACACTGTGCAAATCACCTCCATTTTAAAATCCTTAAATTTTATCGGATTCCTATCTCGTAAAGATTCTGACAATGCGTGTTTCATGGAAATCCAAGTTGTGTAGCACAAGTTATGAGTAAAATGCAAACAAACCCATGTATGATCTGCCTAGGAACTGCACCACGCAAATGACCTCGATTCAAAATTCGCAAAATTTGTCAGATTCCCCATCTTGTAACAAAATCTGACAGTATGTGTCTCACAGAAATCGAATGCCATTTGACCTAGTTACGAGAACCATGTGTAGTTAAAAAAAAGTGTGTGATCACCTTCCTATTCTACCTCCTCCTCTCCCCTACCCTCTCTCTTTCCTCCCTTTATAAACCTCATGTACGTAAACCCCAAATGTCATCGCCGCATCTCCCTTCCCCTTCCCTTTATGTGACTCCTCTTATGCAAGAGAAAAAGAAAGAGAGAGAGAGAGAGTAACCAAGAAAGAAGAGATTGGGGGAGGAAGAGTAGCGGTGGCTGATGAGTCTAATTTATTAGACTTCTATTACACCTAAGAACACTTAAGTTGGGAATTGAACTATATTTCAAGCACGCATTATACTGGGATATTAATTAAACTTGAGTTTCGACATTGTTGTTTTTAACTCGATATATATGCTCCATGGATCATTCATTGATATATTACTTATATATATATTTATTTTATGTAATTTGATTTTATCATGAAAATTGAGGTGCTCGGTTGAAACAACCTCCTTAACCTCCTCCCCTTTTCTCTCAACACATGATTTTTTTTCTAAAAAGAGTATCTTCTCCCAGGCATCATCATCCTCTCGAGGGGGGGAAGCAAAACCTCTACCGTGCACCCAACGAACACTGTGGAAGCTGCTTACACCGTGGGCCAATGCTCTCATCGTCTATCCTCTGCTCGCCTTGACGCAGTGGTGCTCAGTGACAGAGAGCACCACCACCACCAGCCGTGCACCCAACTTCCTCTTCCTTACCACCTTAGTCCTTGTTCATCCCCTCCACATAGCAGAATAACCCAAACACACCATCCTCACCCTCACCCATTCTCACCGCACACCACCGTTCACCATAGCCACCACCATCATCACCCCTGCCTACTCCCCTACGCAGTCGGCCATGCCAACACCCCTCCCCTGTTTTTCAACAATGGATGTGGTATTAGATGCAATGAAATGTTGAGGAGGTGATTGAGGTTGTGGATTTTTATTTATATATATTTATGTTGCTGAACTTGCTCTCTAGCCCCTCTCGTTCCCTCTATTCTACGACAAGCTCTCTCTACTTCTCATGACTAAGATGCTTATGAAGTAAGGGAATATTTATTAGGTGAAAAGAATAGGGTGTTTACCCTAATTTTTGAAGTGGCAATTGCATGCAATATCCTTTAACTCTCTCATCTTTTATTATTTCATCTAACAAAAAGTATTGATGGGAACAAGAGACATTTAAAGAATAATCTTGCTAAGCATTTTTCTATGAAATCCAGACTAATGTAGAAACATTTGTGACTTTATTTGGTTCGTACCTTCCTGTGGATGCAACAACTTTATTGTGGTTTATTTTGATATCTGTTTTAATTTTTAATTGAGATATTTTCCACCACATAAAATACAACAACGAATAATTTTATTGCTATCATCTCTATAAATAAGCGAAATTCTCTCTATCAAATGGCGCCATTGCCGGGGAGGTAACGTGCCTAATAAACTTGCACACTTTTCCTGTTCACATTGATTTGTTATTGATGCTATATATATTGATCTATTATCTTAATTTGGGTGCGAGGTGAATCACGTGGAATAGGGAGAGCCGTATTAGATGCATTTTGGTGGGCCTTGATTCCACCTAGCAAGGAGACGAGAAGCTGAGAGATCGAGAAACCTGGAGTTTCATTAAGGAGGACTTCTCCTATCCTCCCATTTAATTAGGTGCTAGAATAAACTTTAGTCTCAAAATTTTTATTCATTGTTTTCTCACCCTTGTTCATTAGGGCTGGTTTGCAGGGTTTGTTCCCCAATTTTGTTGGATTGATTGGGCCCTTGTTCTGGGGTAGTTTTCTCACCCTTGTTCAAAACGTGTACATGTGTTGCACACCTGATACACTATGCACATCACACATAAGGTCATTAGATAAATTTCTACCTCTCCTCTTTGCACCACAAGAGAAGTTAGTCGGAAATCAACAAGCCTATCCACCAAATTACTTCTATTCCTCGTGCGTGGGCTCGATTCGAGACTTTCATCCCTTGCGAGTAGGTTGTAGGCACCAACGAAAGTTGGCCTAGGAAGCTTAATTCTTGCAAAACTTGTTTGGTCACCAACTGAATACTTAATTCTAAGACCTAGAATCTACTAAAAATAGATCCCATTGTATTTATGCTTGTTTTGATAGTGGTAGAACTCTCTAGGAAGTTTCTATTTTTATTTTGATTTCTTCTAAGTCCCAAGGGAGTTAAACCTATTTGGCTTAAAAGGAAATGGATTACCCTTACTCCTATCAGCTAGATTATCAGAACCCATACTGCCCATCTTTTAATCATGATCCCATGCCCCGAGCATATCCATCCTTTGATGGGTACAATGACAATTCATGGGATCAATCCTATTCCTATCCTGAGAGTACTGGCCTGATAACTCCCACTTTGAGTAGAGCCTAGGATTGGAATTTTCCAGTTTGCAAACACCCAACCCTCCCACCCTTCATGTTTTTCCTTATCGAGGTTGGACTAATACCCTAGGCAACCAGAGCCTGAGATTGACTATCCTCCCCAATCTGATAGCAATAGCCTCTCCTATTTTATGATAGAAATGCAAAAGCAACAAAAAGAAATGGCGTCTATGGGAGAGATGTTGAGGAATAGTCAACAATTGAACAAGGAAATTAGACAACTTAGCTACTCTCTTACTATTGATTCTAATCCCTACTCGTACAACTGTGATCATCAAAATAATTCTGAGGAAACCAATGACAATAGGGACCCCATTTTGAGTAGCTATCACTTAGACTCTCCACATGAGACACGGCCATAAGAGGAGAATGACCGTAGCGATTATCCACCCGAGCTATATTGGAGTCAAAAAAAAGGGAAGATGGTACCTCTTAAGGACCTTAACCCCAATGATAGTATTTTTCTTACCCCTGATAACCCGGGTCAAGGTTGTATTGTTCATGCCACTTCTCCTATTAATCATGTGGTGGAACCCCATTCTACCCTTAGTGAGCCTAATCCCAACCCTCCACTTAAGGAATCAACACCTACCATTCAGCATTCTAAGGATTTAAATACGCCCAATGAAGGTGACCCTAAGGGAAGGTAGGATGAATTGGATCAATTTTGGTCTCAAGGATACAAAGACTCTATTTTAGAGAAGGATGATAACCCAATAGAGGAACCCAAACTTAGAGTTTGGAGTGAATCTCGAGGGGATTATGTGTTATTTGAGGACTTACCCCCTGAGGATATTAATGATTTGGTGAAATCCGGATTCCTTCCTACTTTTGATTTTGAAAAGCATCCTTCACAAAATCAGGAAGATATAGAGTTGAGATTGGAGGAGGACGAACACAATAGTGAGAAGCCTAGAAGAGACTCTCAGGGACATTTTATATCAGTTGAGGATTTATGCCCGGAGGAGAATAAAGAATTGAGCGATATAGGCTTTCTCCATTCGTATAACATTGAGAATGATCATCCTCCTAAAGATATTAAAAATAATGAAGTAGCACAAAAACTCCCCGGAAAGGAAGTAATTAACAAAAAAGAACTCGAAGATGGACTTGATAATAATTCTGATATCGCTACTTCCCAGGAAACCTAACTGTCATCAAAGCATGTTGATCATGAGTCTACTAATGAGATATTGAATTCTGTGCATGACTCATCTATTATAGAGAAGCAGTTGGAGATTCATCAAACAATGAAGTTATGAAAGGATATGGAAGAAGAATTCTTATTGGGAATGAAACCTAAACAGACTAAGTCCTCTTTGGACTTAATAATTACCACCCAATCACTCAAGAAAACTGTAGATTCCTTACCTAATCCTTGGCTCAGGTCTCTACTCACATACATTCTTTCTGGGGAGCATATTAGGCCAGTACATGCTCACGTAGAATGGAGAGTGTGGATTGATGCTTGTACTTTAGTCTCGTCATTCAAGGGTTTGAAATTATTATGTTTATATCTTTTAAAACCCTTCCTACCCTAGGGGACCCTTGTTATCCTCCACTTATTCTATTTCAAGAGGTCCCTTCTTCTGTTACTCTTTTCCCTAGACCTCTCTAGCTAGCTTGCGAGATTGTTTGCTATCATGTCTTCTGGCGAGCATTTGGAATCACGCTACATCATCAGCTTGCCAACATCCGTGGCTACCTATTTTCTAGGCCCGCACTGTTACACATATTCTTAGGGCCTGGCTCTTTCTGTCTGGAACCAGACTTACAGGTTCCCTATAAGTCTAGCTGCCGACAGAAAATGCAGCGCTGGTTGGGAGGCAACCCAACGTCTAGAATAACGCCTTCATCAGGTGATTTCCTTCGTTTCTTCTCCTGTTTTAATTTTACAATAAGGACATTGTAGGATTTAGGCATGGGGGGGTGTATTTTGCATTTTTAGGCAGTATACATGAATTTAGGTTAGGTGAATTAGCATAAAAAAAAAATCTCTCTTTTTCTTGAGCTGAATTGGTTAGCTCTAGCAAAACATCTTTGTCAAGGAGGTGTCATTGAAGATTTTCTTCTTAAATTATTTCTTAAGTTTAGAATCTAATACATTTACTTCACTTGCACGTAGACTGTGTAATGGATCTTTGAAGAAAATCGATAAGCATTTTTAGTCTACTAAACCCTTGGACAATTAATAGGGAGTCAAGCATACTATCTTCTATTAGATCCACCTCATATTTGTGAGAAGAAAGTAGAGAGCCTATTGGTGCACTAAGTCTAGTGCAAGGACTCTTAAGTTCTAGATAATAAGACGATGATACCTCCGAGTTAGGCATAGTTTTCTCTCTCTGTTCTTATGTGCATACATTGTGTGAATTCCTGAGAGTCACCAAATAAGACAGATACACAGAGATTGAGTCCTAATAAAACTATGACTATGGTGGATGATTACTCCCATCCTTCATAGAGTCCTCGACTGAAGGAGGGTAGTAATGTCAAAGGTCAGAAATACACATGTCATATCCATTCCTTCCTAGTGCCAAGGGTAGGCACCTCCACCAAATAAGCCACACAATATCCTCTCGACCATCATCATCCCTAATAATGCCTCATGAATAAAGGTTGCATCATTTTGTGTCGATAGTTTAAAAAAAAAAAAAGGAAAGAAAAAGGAAAAGGAAAAGAAAAAAATATATCTCTTTAAAAAAAAAGAAGAAAGAAAGAAGAGTTCAAGTTTATTTTCGTGTCATTTTGAATCATATATCAATGTCTTTGAGGCAACAAAAACACCCATTGTGATCCACCAAATATCACCCACGCCTACTTTTCAGTATTTCTGATCACGCGAATACTGGCTGAGGACTTCTAAGTTAGTTGTCGGGTTATTAGGACTTTAATTGAAGTGTGAATACCATGGGAAGTCACCAAACATTGAGTACATTTGCAAAATCTAGTGAAATATGTGATCTTAGAAAAGAGAGAAGAAAAAGAAAAGAGAGAGTAAGTGAGTGCAAAGGAACACAAAGAGAGCACAGTTTTTAGCCTCTTTCTGGGGTGACTTGTTTGATAGTCTAGAGATTTAGAGTTTGCAGTACTAAACTACATGTAGCACCAGATGAGTGTGAGCCACCAAATATAAATTCATTCAACTCAATATCTCCTACCTAAGCTAAAAAACCAGGGTCAAATTATAGATCATTTTCAGCTTTATCCCTGAAGGAAGAAGTTTCCTATCCTAATAGAAGTTTTACCAAGGGTTAAGTATGAATTTTAAATGTAGGTTGGCTTTTCACTTGATCCATTTCTTAGGCTACTATTACTTTATTTTCACAATTGTCTGGATTTCTAAATTTTTGGAATAAGGAAAGAAGAAATCTTGTCACATCTTGATAACATCATCCACCTTGCATTCAGTTTTCAATTTTGCTAGGGACTAGCAAAACTTAGGCATGAGGGTATTTAATGAGTCTAATTTATTGGACTTCTATTACTATTAAGAACACTTAAGTTGGGAATTGAACTATATTTCGAGCACGTATTATACTGGGATATTAATTATACTTGAGTTTCGACATTTTTATTTTTAACTCAATATATATGCTCCATGGATCATTTATTGATATATTACTTATATATATATATTTTATGTAATTTGATTTTATCATGAAAATTGAGGTGCTCAGTTGAAACAACCTCCTTAACCTCCTCCCCTTTGCTCTCAACAGCATGATGTTTTTTTCTAAAAAGAGTATCTTCTCCCAAGCATCATCATCCTCTCAAGGGGGGGAAGCAAAACCTCTACCGTGCACCCAACGAACACTGTGGAAGTTACTTACACCATCGGCCGACGTTCTCCTCGCCTATCCTCTACTCACCTTGATGCGGTGGTGCTCAGTGACAGAGAGCACCACCATCGCCAGCTGTGCACCCAACTTCCTCTTCCTCACCACCTTAGTCCATGTTCATGCCCTTCACGCGCAGAATAACCCAAACACACCATCCTCTCCCTCACCCGTTCTCACTGCACACCACTGTTCACCACAGCCACCACCATCATCACCCCTGCCTACTCCCCTACGTCTTCTTCTTCTTCTTGTTCACCACTTACAACTCACAAAAGGACCCAAAGCCGCCGATCATCCCCGCGCGCCACCAGCCACTTCCAGCTGCTCCACTCACCGCCAACACCTTCAAGAGGACCGCCACCCTCGAGCACACCTCATCGACATTCATGAAGCAGCGACAGAGGCTTTACCGCCGCATGCCACCCACACATCGATAGACTCAAGGCCATGCCACCTTGCCACTGTAAACCATCTCAGCCTGCGTCGTCATCGCCACAGTGAAGCTCCACCTTTGATCCACCACCACCAGCAGCCACACCCCCATCCATTGCCTCCACGATGCAGCCGGCCACACCAACACCCCTCCCCTATTTTTCAACAGTGGATGTGGTATTAGATGCAATGAAATGCTGAGGAGGTGATTGAGGTTGTGGATTTTTATTTATATATATTTATGTTGTTGAATTTGCTCTCTAGCCCCTCTCGTTCCCTCTATTCTGCGACAAGCTCTCTCTACCTCTCATGACTATGATACTTATGAAGCAAGGGAATATTTATTAGGTCAAAAGCATAGGGTGTTTACCCAAATTTTTGAAGTGGAAATTGCATGCAATATCCTTTAACTCTCTCATACTCTATTATTTCATCTAACGAACAGTATTGATGGGAAGAGACATTTAAAGAATAATCTTGCTAAGCATTTTCTATGAAATCAAGACTAATGTGGAAACATTTGTGAGTTTATTTGGTTCGTACCTCCCTGTGGATGCAACATCTTTATTATGGTTTATTTTGATATCTATTTTAATTTTTGATTGAGAGATTACCTAGTCAAAACCTAAATCCGACTTCACCATTAGATTCCTTGAGTCCAAATTAGGTTTGTACCAAAATTTGGGCCCAACCAGAGATCATCTTGACCTAGTTTGCAGTTTGGTACAATCAAACTCTTTCTCTCTCACTTAAACCCCTAGCTTTCAAAATCTATTGCAAGGACCCCCTAACTTTGTCATCTTCACCAACAGGTCCTTACTGCCATGAATGTGCGAACGCATCAAGTAGCTAACCTTCAAGCAGGTAGATCTCCCTGATTTCACACCTAAACCCTTCCAAAATTGGAAGGGAGACTCATGAGAGAATCCTCTATGATCTAAACCTAATCCTAGACCGTGATTCTTTCCCAAAAGATCATGCGAATCCTTTGAAGTTTACGGTTTCCTTATGCGAGAAGCTTCCAAGCTTGGTTTCCAAGCTTGGAATGCCCTCCTAAGCCCTATAAAAGAATCCAGGACAACTACCTTACCTCCTTAGCTTGTTTTTGGCCGGAAAACCTCCTTCTTCCCTCCTCTCCAGTCGAATGCTCCACGAGCTCCGGCGACCTTCTCTGACCACCTTCCTCATCCACCCTCACAGACCATAGCAGATGGATTCCTCTTCCTGAACTTCTGCGCATCGCAGTACTAGTGGCCGCCGCCTACGTCCTCTCGTCATCGACTCTCCTATCACCGGAGAGTTCATCTTCCCCACATCCGATGTACCACCGACGTGGGAATCCCTCCCTTTCATATGTTAGATTAGGGTTAGTTAGGTTCCTTTAGATCCTTAGGTTAATTCCCCATATTCAAAACCCAAAAATAACCCCTCAACACACTGTTCACCGTCATCTTCCTCCGCTCTGGCTGCACCTCCAGCGAGATCCTCCGCACGCTACACACCTCCAAACTCCTCGCCGACAAGTCCACAAGCTCCGCCGTTCCACCACAACCAAAACCCCTCTCCTATTTCACCCTATCGCTCATCCAAACACGCCATTGATGAGACCACATTTGTGGATTAATTAAATACTTAAAAGCCTAGTTACTAGATTAAGATTTTCATGTACATAGCATACTCTAATATGTAAATAGCTTAGCTTATAAAATTGCTTGCATGCATATTTCATGCATATATAAACATAATTAAGGATAGTATGCATTAGAATATAAGTAGATTAGATTATAATTTAGTTGACATTGGCATGCATACATTAGTTACAAAAATAAATTAAAACATTCTGTTGGGTTTTTATATAAACAACTACTTTTCTTTATTATTTTTCTTTGCAAGAGCCACCATCAATTACAACTTTTAAGATGTCTAGAACTTAATCTGGATGTCTAATAAAGTTAGTGCCAGGCTTATCTTGCTGTTTCAACCACTCACTATCTGCAGCGAGTGGTTGGAGAAGTTTGTGGCCAATGGAAAAATAGATAGAGAAGCTATTTTAAAGGGACGGCCGACCATCCGCAAGGGGAATCATCTTCTTCCTCGCTCTCCATCGTGGCCTTCTCAACCTTCACTGTGCATAGAGCTTGCACCGTTGAAGGAGCCAACGCTTTGGTTTAAGAGTGCGTAACATCTCCTCCAACCCATCACCATGCCACTATCGACCGCCATCCACTTGCAAACCTTCCACGCCCCCAACAACTCCCCCATCCTCCTCTTCTTCAACCAACCTTCACCACCTTCTCCCTGCCCACCGCCATCACAACACCCACGCGCATGCACAGCAGTAGCAACAGCCACCACGTGCATACCTCTCCGCTCTCCCTCGCACAGCCTGCACATACTAGAGCTACTGCTCCAACAGCATATAGAACCTCCTCTCGAAAGCACTATTCATCATCTTCTCCAAAAGAACCCAAACCCACGTCTGCTTCTCCACACGCAGCTGGCTCCATGGACCTCCAATCTTCGCTCCATTGACGCCGTTGCACTCGCCTCACCCTCACGAGGCCACCCACATCCACGATTGCTGCCGTCAACCACCTGCAAAATCACCGGCCGAACCACCATCGCCGGCTCCTCACCGTCCGGCAACCTCCGACCGCCACCGTCAACACCACCACCATCATCGAACTCCCAATGCGCCTGCCAACCTTCCCGCAAAGCATCTCTGACCACCGTGCTTCTTCTCATGTGCGAAAAAGAGAGACTCAATCTTCTATTTTCATCCGAATTAATATTTACATTCGACTGCCATTAAGAATAATTTTTGGTGGATTTTCGTTATTATATATTGATAAACACACATGAATTCATGATAAAATGCTTATTTATGATAGTTCCTAAGATTAGCATTGCATATCATGTTATAAATACTACATAACATCCATTGCATGGCATTTAGGATAGTTGTGTATTATGTACATTAATTCTTCCATTTTATATGGCTAGGAGGTAGTGCAACATCTTTATGGGCTTCGGATGAAGAATCCAACTATATGGATGAATCTGGAGCGACAATCGCAATCCGTCAACGTGAAAATCACCCCGATCAGAGCTCTGTAGCACCCTCTACAAGAAGATGAAGGCATACGGCCCAGATGGCGCCATGTGGCGCCATCCAGGCCGCCCCCCACCTAAGCCATTGCGCCCGACCTCAAGCAAGGATGCACCTCGACCGATGGATCTTCATCCAACGGTCAAGGCATGCACGACTACACTGCCCTCCACTCGACAAAGCATCACTTTGGCATAACAGTGAAGACAAGCGCTCGCAAACCACGAGCGCGAGTTCAAGCAACAATTTATCGTGCCCGCTACAGCGCCAGCTAAAATAGGGCCGCTCGATCTTGATCGAGCGGTCAAGATTCTCCACACGCGATCCGACGCCGCCCACCGATGCGAGGACGCATGTCTGATCGCACGGACGCAATCAAAGGTGCTCATTTAAGTTGAACGGATGCGCTGTCCACCGTAGGATTTCTACGAGGGCACAAGGCGCACGATTCAAATCAAGGCGTGCACGATCTGTAGGCGAGTCTCAGCCATGCGATGCATATCTGACGACTGCCAACGCACGTGCCAGCGATGCGGATTTCAAACGCGGGTGAGCACGCATTCTCCTCTCACGATCATAGCCATCCACGCCTGATCCAACAGCCGACGATCGTCGTGCCCTATGCCAGCTGCGACCAAGCTTCCAAGTGCTAGCCAAGGCACATGAATGCTTTAGCAACGTCTCTGGTAGGTCTTTAGTGACATCTTAAATGTCACTAAAGGCCTGTGCACGCTAACCACCTCCATTCCACCACTATATAAACACCCCTACACCCCCCATTCCTCTCCATCTCTACCTACTCTACTCCCACCTACTCCTAAGCTCTAGTAGCCTACCAAAGCTCCATTAGAGCTTACTCTCAAGCTCCAAAGGCCTCCTATTAGTGTAGCATTCCTTTATCCCACCAAATATTCGCCCATCATCCCATCACCTTCATAGGTTGCCTTGGAGCCATCCTCCCACCTTCATTCCGATAGTAGATCACCTCCGCCTCCTTACCTCCATTCCAGAGCCTCGGTGAAGCATTCCTCTACCCAACGTTCTCCTACATCTCACCTTCATCGTCTCGCTCCTCAACTCTTTCGTCCAAGCTTCCGCCAGGCACCGTTGTCTGGCAAACAACCGATTCGGGAGATTCCTTCTCACCTCTCTCTTTTATGCTTTCGTAGATTATTGTAATAGACATTTGTGCAATATATCATATTTGATTCCATCTATATTGTGATCCATCTTGTTTGCATCCTTTATAAAAACAAAAATATATATATATAACAAAACACCAAAAAGAAACAAAACGAAGCATGGTTTTCAAACAAAGTAAACGTCGTCTCCCTGTGTTCGACCTAGGATTCCCTTTGAGTTTCGGTAAAATTGTATTTGATAATGAGTTTTGTGACTACGACGACGGGTTCCTCCAAACCCCGATTTCTACCACGCGAAACACGTTCATCATTTTGGCACCATTGCTAGGGAAAGAACGGAATTTACTTGTTTTCTACGCTTCTTTGCATTTACATATTACTAACCCTGGTTATCTCTAATCTATTGTCTTGCAGGTACCCTAGCATGAAGATTCAAGTGCAGTAGACCAAAGTAAAGTGTGGGTAAAGTACTTTGTAAGTGTCCCCCACATCCCCCCCACTAGTTTCATTTCACCACACTCATAATCAAGACCAAATCTACTTAGGTGCTTGCATAAACCCTAGGATGGACTTTGGTTGACTTGTGTGCCACCTCCACTCATCTCACCCCCGCATTTTATAAAAAAAAATAAAAAGATACCTTCTGTGGGATGAATCAATATACACACTTTATACACCCACATTTGAGGCACATAACCTAACTTGATTTTCTTCTACTCAACTGAGATTTCGACCTGTGGAACTGGTACACAATTCAACACATTAAAGGAGCAGAAATCATATTAGGTTAATCACCTTTCTGTGTGCCTTAATCGGTGGTGTATTTAGGCCAATTGATTGAATTGTTTGGGCCACACTACTTAATTTAAAAGAAATTTATTTTGTAGCTGCCCCATAGGATTCAATATTTAGGTCAAGCCTGGTACTCCATATTTCTTCTTGATTTATAAAGGAAAAACACTTGAACTCGTGCTTTCAAAACTTAGTTTTCCTCACAAAACTTTGTTGAATATACCTAATATTTGAATCCTAAAAGCTACTAAACAAGATTCGAACCCTAAAATTCACCTCATCCTCAATAATCTTACTTGAAAATGGTTTGGCTGTGCACATACACACATTCTCAAACAAATCATTAAGTGCACAACCCTTTAAGAGCCCATCACATTTCAGAAGCACCAATATCCCAAGCCTAACTAAAATTGATTAGATGTTGGCCCTAAGGATTGGTTTACTCCTCGGGATCCAAATTGAGATTATTCATGATTAACTTGCTTATACTAGTCAATCGGATGTCTAGCTAAGGTAGTAGCATCAAACGACTACGGCTGGGGGGTACACTAGGAATTGGAGGCATAAGCCAAAGGAAGAACCTTCTCCCCAGTCCCTCCTTCTAATTGGTTGGATTGCCTAGATATAAGTAGAGTAAATCATCCATAATCTTAGGACAGATTTTGAGAGTCTGCAAACCTTTAGGCTACCCAACCTAAGGACAGGATTGTATTTTTTTTGTGCTGTAGGGTTCTTCCTTCTCTTCCCCGTCCTTCTGACTTCCTTCTGTAGACTTTCGGCCCTACCAGGAGGGGGTGACGTAATAATTGCGGAAATAAAATAAACAATCTTCACAAAATAAGCAATCACACAAGTACACAAGAATTTTTAGGTGGAAACCCAAATCGAGTGAAAACCACCACCTAACCCTCTCGAGTTAGGATTTTCCGATCAACCAAGTTGATCAAAATCCACTAAACCGAATCACTTTAAACGAGGGTGATTCAACCCCAATACAACCACGCTACTTACACGAGGGTAGCGTACCTCAACCCCTTCTCTCCACGAGAAGGATTTTGTCTCGCGAAGGAGACGGGAATTCGCAAAGCGAACACCCAACCAAATAACAAAGATAAAATAAATAAGTAATCCTATAGAGCCAACAAAGTAATTTTAAACCTAGCTTCTATAGGAATTAGGAAACTCCCCTTTGCAAGGAGTGCGTCGAGTTGATGACGCGGTGTGTGAGCCACGCGACGGCGCAACTTCGCTCTCGTGAACTACGGCGGGAGAGCGGGTGCACAACAGCTTGATGCTCTCAAGAGAATGGAGCTTGAGCTTGGAGAGCAAGAGCTAGCTAAGACACAAGAGAGTGGAAAGTGTATTACAAAGTGTTTCTTATGTATCTTGGTGTCTCTTGGTGTGTCTTAGTGTGTTTTTGTGTTGCAAAGGTTCCCCTCTATTTATAGAGGCCTTAGGAAGGCTTTGCAAGGCTTAGGAAATGTTCTATAGCCGTTGGGAACAAAGCCCAAGAGAATCAGCCCGAAATCAGGAACAATCATTGTTCTGACAGGCTTATCAGACGTCTAATTCTAGCATCAGACGTCTGGAAGTTCACTTTAAGACGTCTGATTTCAAGGTTAGACGTCTGATTTTGGGCGGGTCTCTCCCTGACTTGAATCAGATCTAAACAGGGTTCTAGCGCAAGTCCATCAGACGACATATAGGACGTCTGGCACTGTGTCTGGACGTCTGGAAACCTACTTTTTCTGTGGGAATGGATTTCCAAACGTTGCAACAGCTAGAAAATCTCTGAGAAGAGATTTTGGGTCAGACGAGGCAAAACGGTCAATTATCAGACGTCTGGACAATCCTATGGACGTCTGATAAGGCTCTAACGGTCATATCCTGAGTGTTTGGTAAGCCAGCCAACGGTCCACTAATTGGACGTCTGGCAAATCCATCAGACGTCTCCTAAGACGTCTGGACTAAGGTCTGGACGTCTGATTTCATCAGACATAACTAACTATGTCCAGCCTAATAGTTATCAGACGTCTGAAACAACAGTCAGACGTCTTAAAATACTTTATCAGACGTCTGATTTGGGAATTAGACGTCTGGAGACTCTGTTTGAACCCTATATTGGTTTTCTAAGTGTTTTACAGAAAACCTAAGTATCCTAGGGTTGTGCGGGTGTTCCTAGGACTACTGTTAGGGTACTTTGAGGCTCTTTAACAGAAATCTAAGTAACAAAAATAAAGAGCAACAAAAGAAACGAAAAATACAATGAGTACAAGAGAAGGAAATCTATCATATTCTTCATCTCCTTCCTTCTTCAATATATCGCTCCTCTCGAATCTCTTCTGCTCTCCATCGAGCTCCTCCAATCCGTCCTGGATGCGAGCTCGAACTCCGTCTAATCACGTATCCATTTGCGATTGACCTGAAATCTAGGACTCAAAGCGCAAATATTAAATGACACGTGTTTTGTTATCATCAAAACAAATGATCGTGGTGCTCTAGCACCAACAATCTCCCCCTTTTTGATGATGACAAAATCATAAATAATAATGCAGAAAATCCTCCCCCTTTTTGACATTATTAAAAAGGTTTAATTGATTTTACATTTCCTATAACTCCCCCTTAAAACATGCTCTTCTATAAATTTCTTTTGACAAAGGTAATGCCTCCCCCTTTTTTTATAACAACAAGATAGCTATTATCTTTCTCCCCCTTTCTAAAGGAAATTTAGCTACCTTATATCTCCCCCTTAAAAATTGACAATTAGCTTATAATTTTTTAACTCCCCCTATCTAAGTGCTTATGATAAAAAGATAGGGTAAAGGGTTTTACCTCACCTACCATGGCCAATAAAATGGGCCAAATGGTGGTGGTGGATGCCACATCGGATGGGGCTCCCATCCGTAGCTTGGAGGCCCGGGCATTGGCGCCGGTCTCCAATCTGGTGGTCGACGTGCGGCGGGTCCGTTGCTTGTTCGCCGTCTCGTCGGTCTTCTTGTTCTCCTCCTTGGTCTACTCCTTGGTTCTCCCAACTTGAGTTGACCAGCTTTGAGTTTGTAGGTCCTCCTTTGTGTTGTAATTATCCCTGAACCCTACAAAACAAGATTCTAATTCTTTTTTCGGTATCCAAGTGGGCTTGGATCCGGATCTGTTAGCGGGTCTCCTTGATGGAGATCCTTTCTCAACCTTAGGGCTATAAAAATTATCTACTTTATTGATTAATTTGTTGGAGTTTTCCCTAAGACATGCAATTTCTTTTTCTATAATACTCATCTTAGTCTTTAAATTAGAGATTTCTAACTTTAGACTATCATTTTCCACAATCAATTTATTATTTTCATTGATGAGGTTATGATTTTTTAATAATAGGTTATCATTTTTAAGACTAGCTTCTAGATCCTTAAGTTTATTTTCTAATCTTTCATTTTCACTTCTAAGAAAACTAAGATTCTTTTTAATGCTTTTATTTTCTATCTTAAGTGCTTTACTAACTTCAAATAGTTCATTAAAAGCTTCTTGTAAATCGAGATTTACCTCATTGTCACTGTCGTCGCTGTCGTTGTCACTTTCTCCGATTGCCATGAAACCAAGGCACGCGGTTTCCTTCTCCCCGAGATCTTCTTCCGAGCTTGTCTCCTCATGAGTGCCTTCCAACCTCCTCCATATCTCGTTGGCGGTGGTACACTCTTGGATTTGCTCGAACTCTTTCGGACTCAACGCACAATACAAGGCATTCATTGCCTTTGCGTTGAGGTTGAGATTCCGAACCTGATCTTCTGAGTAACCTCTTGCGGGTTTCTTGGGAATCACAAATGCGGATTAGCATTTTTCCCACACCCGGAAGTCGTAGGCCTGCAACCACATAGTCATACGATTTTTCCAATAAACGAAATCCATACCTGCAAAGTATGGTGGTCGCGAGGTATTGTGTCCTTCGGTGCACACGAATGCTTTTCCCTCCATATCTAGATCCTCGCCGGTTTGTAACGCCGATTTCGCGAGACCTGCTCTGATACCAAATGTAGATTTCCGGCCCTACCAGGAGGGGGTGACGTAATAATTGCGGAAATAAAATAAACAATCTTCACAAAATAAGTAATCACACAAGTACACAAGAATTTTTAGGTGGAAACCCAAACCGGGTGAAAACCACCACCTAACTCTCTCGAGTTAGGATTTTTCGATCAACCAAGTTGATCAAAATCCACTAAACAGAATCACTTTAAACGAGGGTGATTCAACCTCAATACAACCACGCTACTTACACGAGGGTAGCGTACCTCAACCCCTTCTCTCCACGAGAAGGATTTTGTCTCGCGAAGGAGACGGGAATTCGCAAAGCGAACACCCAACCAAATAACAAAGATAAAATAAATAAGTAATCCTATAGAGCCAACAAAGTAATTTTAAACCTAGCTTCTATAGGAATTAGGAAACTCCCCTTTGCAAGGAGTGCGTCGAGTTGATGACGCGGTGCGTGAGCCACGCGACGGCGCAACTTCGCTCTCGTGAACTACGGCGGGAGAGCGGGTGCACAACAGCTTGATGCTCTCAAGAGAATGGAGCTTGAGCTTGGAGAGCAAGAGCTAGCTAAGACACAAGAGAGTGGAAAGTGTATTACAAAGTGTTTCTTATGTATCTTGGTCTCTCTTGGTGTCTTAGTGTGTTTTTGTGTTGCAAAGGTTCCCCTCTATTTATAGAGGCCTTAGGAAGGCTTTGGAAGGCTTAGGAAAGGTTCTATAGCCGTTGGGAACAAAGCCCAAGAGAATCAGCCCGAAATCAGGAACAATCATTGTTCTGACAGGCTTATCAGACGTCTAATTCTAGCATCAGACGTCTGGAAGTTCACTTTAAGACGTCTGATTTCAAGGTTAGACGTCTGATTTTGGGCGGGTCTCTCCCTGACTTGAATCAGATCTAAACAGGGTTCTAGCGCAAGTCCATCAGACGACATATAGGACGTCTGGCACTGTGTCTGGACGTCTGGAAACCTACTTTTTCTGTGGGAATGGATTTCCAAATGTTGCAACCGCTAGAAAATCTCTGAGAAGAGATTTTGGGTCAGACGAGGCAAAACGGTCAATTATCAGACGTCTGGACAATCCTATGGACGTCTGATAAGGCTCTAACGGTCATATCCTGAGTGTTTGGTAAGCCAGCCAACGGTCCACTAATTGGACGTCTGGCAAATCCATCAGACGTCTCCTAAGACGTCTGGACTAAGGTCTGGACGTCTGATTTCATCAGACATAACTAACTATGTCCAGCCTAATAGTTATCAGACGTCTGAAACAACAGTCAGACGTCTTAAAATACTTTATCAGACGTCTGATTTGGGAATTAGACGTCTGGAAACTCTGTTTGAACCCTATATTGGTTTTCTAAGTGTTTTACAGAAAACCTAAGTATCCTAGGGTTGTGCGGGTGTTCCTAGGACTACTGTTAGGGTACTTTGAGGCTCTTTAACAGAAATCTAAGTAACAAAAATAAAGAGCAACAAAAGAAACGAAAAATACAATGAGTACAAGAGAAGGAAATCTATCATATTCTTCATCTCCTTCCTTCTTCAATATATCGCTCCTCGCGAATCTCTTCTGCTCTCCATCGAGCTCCTCCAATCCGTCCTGGATGCGAGCTCGAACTCTGTCTAATCACGTATCCATTTGCGATTGACCTGAAATCTAGGACTCAAAGCGCAAATATTAAATGACACATGTTTTGTTATCATCAAAACAAATGATCGTGGTGCTCTAGCACCAACACCTTCTAGTGTATGCTTGGAAGGAAGTCATTGAACCCTAGATTGGAAGGACCTTTAGACCATTCCCGGAGGCAGAGGTTGAGCTATAGCCAAGCAGATCTCATGGCTGATCAACAACCACCTCCCCCATCCCCGAACCAGCAGGAGCTAAGTCAAAGGCAGTTGGAAGAATTGCAGCAAATGCAGCAATGGTTCCAATGAATGAATGGTCAGGGCACTCAGCCCTTGAAGGATACTTATGATCCTTCAAACCATGGGGAACATCTCGGCATCATGATTCCCGCTGGAGACATAGAAATCAAGCCCCAAGTCTTAAGTTTGATTAAGCATTTCCATGGGCTTGGCTCAGAGGACCCATTCCAGCACCTGGAGGATCTAACCACTTTGGTTCAGACCACCAGAGTAAGGAATGTGAGCGAAGAGCAAATGATCATGAGGCTCTTTCCCCACTCTCTCTAGGATAAGGCTGCACATTGGTATCATACCATTGAAAGGCTGATAGAAACATGGGATGCTCTTAAGTCAGCTTTCCTAAAGAAATTCTTCCCAATCGGATGGATCAATGCCTTATGACAGGTGATTACCACTTTCCTCCAGTGGTCGGGGGAACCATTTCATGGTGCCTAGGAGCGATTCCAGAAACTTTTGAGGAAGTGTCCACACCACGAGGTGCTGAAATGGCAACTCGTGCAGATTTTCTATCATGGGTTGGTTGAACAACTCTGTAATCACATGGACGACTCTTGCAGAGGTAATTTCCTCAACATGGATGCAGATAACGCATCGACTTGTTTGAGGAAATGAGAGAGAACTCAATTAATCATGCCTCTATGGATGCTTTCAACCGGTCCCAACAACCCAAGTCAAATGCTAATGAGATCTAGGATTCTCATTCATTTAACATGGAATTGATTTGTAATAAGCTTGATAAGATGGACTTGGTTGCTAAAAGAATGGAAGAATGGATGTCTGGGAATTTGGGAAACACTTCTACACCCACTCAATCCCAGAATTCAGGATTCATTCCTCATGAGCTCCCACAGGGCGGGAGTTCTTGAACCAACTTAAATCGGCTCAACCTATGAGCCAGGATTTCTTGGAACCTTCTGGGTTCCAAACTGGGGCCTTTGATCCCAAGTTTTCTGATCCTTCCTTCTCTCCATCCTCATCCTATGAGGATGCGTATGCAGTGCAGGAGAATGCTAGGTCCAACCCGTATTCCAATACTTATAACTCAAGTAGGAGGAACCACCCTAACTTCTCTTGGAAAAGTCAGGGGCAATAGACCCAAACACGACCCAGCAACTATGCATCTCAACGACCTATGGGTCAGGGTCAAGTACACACCCAGTTGCCCCTGAGATCGATTACTTAGCCATCTTGGAATGCCCAACAATCTGCAAGGCAGGCTGATTTAAATTGGTAGATGGTGGAAATGCAAGGGTCCATGCTTCAGCTGATGCAACAAATGAAGACATCATTGGATAACTTGCAATCCGGGTTAATTGCTAACACCCGACAACCCGGATCTCTACCATCCCAACCCGTACCCAACCCAAGCAATGTGCAAAACTAGGACAATAGAGCCCAAGGATACGGGAATCAAAGGGACCCACACGCACATGCTCAGGTGGTTGAGTAAGGTTACTCCTGTTCTTCTTCTGGTTACATGACCAATCAAGGCCCTCCAATCTTCACTAACTGACAGCGGGACCCGGCAGCCGCCTTGTTCTATCTTTATGTTTATTATAGTTTAGTTACAGTTGTTATAGTATAAGACAAAACAACTACCAGATTACTATCAAAATTTTTTTTACTTGGAACAAGGTTTTCCCGAGGTCAAACTCAGGGAGCAACTATGCGTCTAGAAGTCTAAATAAGATCTCTATTATGTTACAAAATAAGAGAGAGAGAGAGAGAGAGAGATCTTGGCTTCTTCTTCTTCTCTTTCTCTTTTCTTCTTTTTTCCTTGGCGGTTTCTCTTCTTCTTCTTTCTTTCTTTGTTCTTTCTTCTTTCTTCTTCCTTGCTTTCTTCTTTTCTTCTTGCCTTCTTCTTTCTTCTTTTCCTTCCTTCCTTTCTTTAGCCGGCAGCTGTGGTGATTTTCTTCTTCTTTCTCTTCTTTTCTTCTCTGGTCGACTTTCCTTCTTCTCTTCTTCTCTTTTCTTTCTTTCTTCTTTTCCTTCCTGCCTTCTGTAGCTGTGGTGATTCCAACGTCTGATGCTGTGCTCAGACGACTTATTTGTGGCTTTGCTACAGTGCCTTCCTTCTTCTCTTCTTCTATTTCTCTCCTTCCTTCTTTCTTCTTTTCCTTCTTGCCTTCTTCTTCTTCAGCTGTCCTGAGCGGCTAAGGCTTCGGACGCCTCTCTTCCTCTTCTCTTCCTTCCTGCCTTCTTTCTTTCTTCCTGCATGCTCACACAAGGGTCAAAGAAAAACCTACCCGTACCCTTCCCCGCGTCTCTCTCTTTCTCAGATTTCTCTCTTAGGACTACTCTCCCAGAGCCGAGTAATCGGGTACAGATATCGCGCCCGGGACCAGGTCCACCGACGTGCGGTGGTGGGCGAGGAGTGCGCGGTTTGGGTAATCGGATCCTGCCCAGACCCGCGGGGCATGAGCGCGGGCGAGGGCGAGCGAGCGCGTGGCGCGTTGCGTGCGGGAGAGGAACCTGACCCCTGTGTTCGAAGGTGATAAGCCTTAGGCACTTTTACAATTTAAGTGCGAGCACTTGGCCACGCACTTCCGAGGTGGGACTAAAGTCCCACCTCCCAAATTGGCACCCGCAGGCGAGCGACCTACGGCCAATTTAGGCAATCCGCAAGGCCTTCACCCCAACTGCAGGCCTGGGTATCTTCGCGACTCCTGCCTGCGCGACCTGGGATGCGCACCTGGGCTGGAGGGTGCCTGCAGGTGCAGGTGAAGCTACTGCAGCTCGTCAACAATGGCGGCGAGGGCCGTGAACCTGAAATCACAGCTACGGCCTCTCGGCCCAGTCAGAATACATAGGAAGCTTCGCCGGAGTGAGGCAAAGCTTGTGCAGTGGTCGACGGGGTGTGGGAGTGCGTGGAGAGGCTAACCTAGGTCAGACTATGGCTGGAGAGGTGGGTTTGTTCGGGGGGTGGTCGGGTGGCACATGGCAGTAAATGGAGAGGGGGAATTGATAGAGTGGAGTGTGAAGGAGCTTCTAGGATGGTCGGCGAGGTGTGAGAGTGTCTGTGGATGTGAGATGGTCTCGCCGGAGGGGGTGATCGGAGGTGGAGAAGGTGGTCTGGACAGTGGCGGTCGGGTGGTCGAAAGGGCAGTTTAAAAGGGGGAAAATACAAGGGAAAGAGAGAAAAAGCTATCTACCTAATTACTAGACGAAGGGGGAGGGCAGTGCAGCCGGCTCGTATCTGCCGAAGCTGGAGACGAAGAAGCCCTGGAGGAGGGTTTCGGCGACGAGGAAGTAGGCGGAGGGCGCCAACGGGTACAGCTTGGCGCGGACGACGGAGCAAGGTAAACCCTGCTGCAGGTAGGGTAGCAGAGCGAGGAGGAGGAAGAGGAGGAGTTCGCTGGAAGCTTCGGGCTCTCTGACCAGAGGAGAAAGGGATGAAGAGGGGGGTAGATCTCCGTCAAAGGAAGCTTGAAGGAGTCGGCAAGGTGTGCCGCTCCTTATAAAGAGCTTGGCGCAGAGAGAGGGGCGAGCTGGCGTCGTGCCAGCCTCACCGGAGTAAGGCCGGAGATGACACCCATGCCTTCCGCATGTTCGCACGGAAGGCATGGTGGTCGGCAGAGATCGTGGGTGGGTCCCTGCGACAGAGGATGTCGCAGGGAACCTCGCTTCTGTTCTAGAGGACGGTAACCCTGCTCTACGCAGCGCCATGCTCCACGCAAGGTCGCCGGAGTATGGCACTACGCAGAAGTTGTAGGGAGGACCGTTCTGCAAATAACGATGAAAAGTTGGGGGCCTAAATGCAAGGGTTTCAAAAGATAAGAGTCAAAAAGTAAATGAAGAGGACCAAATTGTAAAGTCGGTCAAGAAGGTCTCTTCGTAGGCTCAAGTTTTTATACAAGACTAATTTGAACCTAAGGATTTTAGTGGTGAATTTTAATTCTAGGTTGGACTATGTTTGACCGATCAATTTACGTAAAAACCTAAATTAAGTTATTAATTGGGCATGGTTCTCTTTTTAGGTCAAAATAGGTTTCTAAGGACAAATTGAAGGTTCTAAACCCTAGAGAATATTTTTATATGAATTTTAGAGGGTTTAGTTGATTTTTATCCTGCCTCAAACCTCGTGAATTGAAGTGGATTTGTTTTAGGGTTACAGAATGTCATTTAATTTCTGGAAGTTGCTACAACCCTTTTTAGATCAGATCATCTCACTTTCCTTCTTGTTAAGCTTGTTTGACCTGTGTTTAGATCCTTAATTACCCTGTTTGCAAACTGCATTGGTGAAATTACAGTTGTACCCCTTATTATTTGTTTTATTCTTAAACTCAGAATTCTCTGAGTTAAGCCTTTCTTTAGGTCATGTAGGAGCTTTTTCTCACATATCTAGGTTAGATTGTTCTATTTAGGGTTCATGATGAGGTTCTCATCATACCCCCATGCCTAGCTTTTGCTAGTCCCTTAGCAAAAACTTAAGGTTTCAACCCTTGCTCTAGACCATGAAGTTCTTTAATGATTTCAGATAAGTGCTTTTTCATTTGAAACCTAGATCAGGTTAGAATGCTAGCCATAGGCCTAAAAGGTACTCTAGTACCAACCGAGATCCAGATCTGTCTAGCCTCAACCTCAATCCTTAGCAAAGGTTTTTAAGGCCTACAGGAACTAACCTAAAGTTTATTAGACTTTGTGGTTAAAGCACCCATGATTGAGATTATTTTTAGCCCTGGCTCAGTTCGCAGTGTGTTTTGTAAGAAAGAGAGGTAGAAGATTTATCTGTTTGGAGAGTTTTCTCTCTCTTTTTCTTTTTAATTCTAGCTTAGGATTGGCTTTTCAACACGGTTTATATCAGATTCCTTGTCCCCATCATCAATCCTCAAGGGTTCCTGGCAGTCGATGCTTCGAGATAGCACCGCCCATGGTAACCCCCAGAACCCTGGCTGTTGAGATTTCGAGATAATCCCATCCATGATGTTCCGTGGCCGAATTCAGACCCTGGCAATTGACACTTCGTGATAATGCCATCCATGGAATCTGAACCAGCAGAGTGCTTACATGCCCCCAGTAGGATATGTAAATATCCTAAGAGACAAGCACCGAGGAGATGATATTTTGTTATGCATCTTCGAGGGGAATTTCCCACCTCTTCGCGCTGGAAACTCGTCCAAATCAACTTGTGTTGATCGGCCGCTCCTACTCTAGGTGTTATTTTCAGAATTTTTGCGACGCTTCTGCGTGATTTTGATTTTTACACTTACTGAACCAGGCTGTGTGTGAGGTTAGGGTGCTTAGGTTACTGAGTCCCGTAAACCAAAAGTTAGTTAACGAGGCCAAATACTCCTTAAGCCTTAGACCTAATACTCAAGCTTTTCATTTTCCTCAACCTCTTGAGGAATGTCTAGATCTTAATGGGTACTAAGAGTCTATCCAAGAACGCCTAAGGTTCGCGTTCTTACTAATCTCACTGTGCACTTTTCATTTCTTTTCTTGAATGAGGTCTAGAACTTAGGTTAATTCCTTAGTTTCTTACTAATGACTATCACTTTTTCTTTCATTTTGTGCTCCTTCTTTTCACTTTGTTCCTTTTTCCCTTCCTCCTTCACAAAATTTCTTTCCTCCCTCATTTTATTATTCTTTTTCAAATTTTTTTTTTTAATTTTTATGGTGTTTTTGGCATATGTGAATTTTTTCATTTAAAACCTTTTCTTACAAGTTTTGCACTTTCATACCCCCCCATACCTAAGATTTGCAATGTCCTCATTGTGACTTAGGGGGTTTTTATTTAACTTAGTTCATTCATTAGGACAGATGTTTTGATGAGTGAATAGGTCGGGGTGGTTGTTGCGGACGATTTCTAATCTCAGATGCAAGCACCTGAGGTGGAGTTGGCTGTCCTAAAGGGTGAACCTTAAGTGCACAAAGGTGTCAGAAAAGGTTTCAGATTTTCAAAGAGAATGACGGGCTGCCTCCCGTTGAGCGCTAAGTTTTACGCCATCGGCTGGGCGCAATAAGCTCAGGGGGAATGGAGGTTAGAAGATGATTCAGCCAAATCAGTACAAGTTACATCAATGAACAGTTTGAGTCTCGACCGTTCACGATGAAAGGTTCGGAATCATGGCTGAGCAGACTAATTTCGACGGCTCCATTTCCAAAAACCTGTCGGACCAAGTATGGTCTGACCCACTTGGATAGCAGCTTCCCAGGGAAAAGCTTGAGTCTTGCATCAAAGAGTAGGACCTTCTGACTAGGATAAAAGATCTTTCTAGAGATATGCTTGTCATGGAAGGCTTTAACCTGCTCCTTGTAGATTCACGAGTTCTCATACGCATCAAGGTGTAATTCATCGATCTCGCTGATTTGAAGCTTTCTGTGGGTTCCAGCCTTAGAAAGATCTAGATTACAACTCTGTACTGCCTAATAGGCTTTGTGCTCCAGTTTGATGGGAAGGTGACACGCCTTCCCGTACACCAGTCTAAAGGGAGACATGCTTAATTGGGTTTTGTGGGCGGTCCTATAGGCCCATAAGGCTTCCGAAAGTAGGGACGACCAGTCCTTCCTGTCAAGCCGAACAGTGACCTGCAGGATTTTCTTGATCTCCCGATTTGATAGCTCAGCTAGACCATTAGTCTGGGGATGATAAGGAGTGGAGATTCGGTGAGACACCTCATATTTGGTCATCAGTGACCTGAACTGAGCATTCGTGAAATGGGTCCCCCCGTCAGAGATGATAGCACGAGGAATCCCGAACCGTAAGAAGATATTGTGGTGAATGAATTTGAGAACAATTTTATGATCACAGGTTCGGGTCGGTATGGCTTCGATCCATTTGGACACGTAGTCCACAGCTAGCAGAATGTACTTGAAGCCATCCGAGACAGGAAAGGGACCCATAAAATCAATCCCCCAAACATCAAAGATTTCGCATACAAGAATCGACTGCAAAAGCATCATGTCGCGATGGCTCATGTTGCCCAAAGTTTGGCAACGACTGCATGCCTTGCAGTGATTGTATGCATCCTTGAATAGAGTGGGCCAATAGAAGCCACACTGGAGGATTTTCGATGCGGTTTTGTGCCCAAAGAAATGGCCACCGCATGCCTGGTCATGGCAGAAGGAGAGAATATCATTGACTTCACCTTCCGGGACACATCTCCGGATGATTTGGTCAGCACCTATGCGGAAGAGGTATGGGTCTTCTTGGCCTTCGACCAATCAGGCGGGATCTGATGAGATGCCAAGTAGTTCACTACATTAGCAAACCATGGAAGTCTAGTACCAAAAGTCAGCAGGTGCTCATCAGGGAAATGCTCCGTGATGGGTCCAGAAGGGTAGATGATCTCAAAAGGAAGGCGGGACAAATGGTCAGCTACCACATTTTGTCTTCCCGCCTTGTCACGAATCTCGAGATCGAATTCTTGCAACAGCAAGATCCATCAGATTAATCGGGGCTTCGCATCCTTCTTGGCAAGGAGATGCCTCACAGCCGTGTGATCCGAGTAGATGATGACGTGGGAACCCAGGAGATAAGGTCGAAATTTTTCAAAGGCAAATACTACGCCTAGCAGCTCTTTCTCCGTAACTGTATAGTTACGCTGAGCCTCGTCAAGTGTCTTGCTAGCGCAGTAGATGACCACGGGTTTCCCGTCAGCTTTCTGTCCCAAAATTGCTCCTACAGCAAAATCAGATGCATCGCACATGATCTCAAAGGGTTGAGACCAATCAGGAGATTATAGGATCGGGGCCTGGGTGACTCGGTCACGGAGGTTTTCAAATGCTTCAGTGCATTCCTTGGAGATCTCGAAGGGCACATCCTTAGAGAGAAGAGTAGTCAAGGGGCACACGATTTTCGAAAAATCAGGAATGAAACGACGGTAAAAATCGACGTGCCCCAGAAAAGAACGGATGTCCCTGATCGAGCTAGGCATAGGAAGATGAGAAATTAGATCAACCTTGGCTCGATCCACCTGGATGCCCTTCTCAGAAATTAGATGTCCTAGGACGATCCCCTCAGGCACCATAAAATGGCTCTTTTCCCAGGAAAGAACCAAATTAGCATCGATGCAGCGCCTGAGTATATGAACCAAGTGCTGGAGGAAATCATCAAATGATGCCCCGAAAATTGAAAAGTCATCCATGAAGACTTCCAGATAATCACCTACCATATCAGAGAATATGGCAAGCATGCACCGCTGAAAAGTCGCGGGTGCATTGCAGAGACCGAAAGGCATCCTTCGAAATGCATACGTTCCGAAGGGGCAGGTGAACGTGGTCTTCTCTTGGTCCTCAGGATGAATAGCTACCTGGTTATAACCGGAGTACCTGTCAAGAAAGCAGAAGAATCGATTTCCCGCTAATTTCTCGAGAATCTGATCAATGAAAGGTAGTGGGAAA
This sequence comes from Thalassia testudinum, assembly GCA_037157565.1. Taxonomy (NCBI): domain Eukaryota; kingdom Viridiplantae; phylum Streptophyta; class Magnoliopsida; order Alismatales; family Hydrocharitaceae; genus Thalassia; species Thalassia testudinum. Next base: position 56,117,245 of record JAZHRO010000056.1, on the reverse strand, counting down.
TGATCCTTCTTCGTGGAGGAATTGAGTCGTCGGTAATCTATGCAAACTCTCCACGAGTTGGCTAATCGGGTAGGTATGACTTCTCCGGTTTCAGTCGTCATGGTGGTGAGCCCTGCCTTTTTAGGCACTACCTGAATTAGGCTCACCCAACGATTGTCGGAGATCGGGTAGATGATCCCTGCATCTAACCACTTGACGATCTCCTTTTTCACGACCTCCTGCAGATTGGGGTTTAAACGTCGCTACATTTCACGGGAAGGTCGTGCGCCCTCTTCTGAGTAAATATGGTGTGTGCAATAAGAGGGACTTATTTCAGTCAAGTCATCGAGAGTCCATCCAATGGCTCTGCGATGTTGCTAGAGAACAACAATCAGAAGGGATTCCTGCTCAGGAGAAAGTTTGGAATTTATAATCACAGGAAGGGTCTGATTAGAACCCAAAAAGATATATTTCAAATGATCAGGAAGGGGTTTCAGTTCAAGGACGGGGTTATCAGCAGCAGCGGACGGTTCAGGGTAAGTGTGAGGTTCAAGGATAGGAGTTATGGGTCTGTCCGCATTAGGATCTGACTCCTCTAATTGCGGTTCAAGATCTTTCTATGGTTGATGAGGTATAATCAAGTCGTTCTCAAAATGCGTTTCATCAACCAGAGCCCTAATGTCACAGATTTGTTCGATGACACCGCAATTGATTCCTTGTTGGGCCTTAAATATATCAATTTTTAGGGTCTGATTTCCAAATTTGAGTTCTATTTGGCCCTCCTCACAGCTGATGTTGGCTCTAGCAGTAGCTAGGAAAGGTCTCTGCAGAATGATCGGTGTATCCCTAGGATTCTTAGGTGCGTCAATGTCTAAGACTATAAAGTCTACAGGGAAATAGAAATCCCGCACTCTTACAATAACATCCTCGAGAATCCCTTTAGGTTACTTTATAGATCGATCTGCTAATTGTAGTGTCACCTCAGTCGATTTTAGCTCATATTCTTCTAGGTGGTTAAGTAAGGATGTGGGTATCAGATTTATGGAAGCACCCAAGTCTAGCAATGCTCTGTCGAATTGGGTTTCACCTATTTTACAGGAAATCAAGGGAGTACCAGGATCTTTTGCCTTGGGTGGGAGCCTGCTTAGGATTACAGAGCTGGCTTGCTCTGACAGTATAATTGGATTCCCACTCTTGGTTCGCGACTTACGCTAAGGAGTATACACATTCTTTAAGAATCGTGCGTAAGCCGGTACGTGGAGAATTGCATCCATCAAGGGGATGTTTATTTGGACCTACTCAAAGAGCTTGACCAGGTCCTCCTCTGGTGCCACAGGCTTGGTTGTCTTCTTTCCCTTGGTCAAGGCCTTGGGAAACGGAACCTTGGTTGGTTCTTCTAGGATAGGTTCAGGTCTTTGATCTGGGACAGGGATAGGAATGTCCTGGATTACTGTCCTAGGGTTGGGATCACTACCAGGCTTGGAGTGGTCTGGATAGGGTGTATCGTGGGTCTCCTTACCACTACGGGTTGTTACAGAATTCAGTCCTGCCTGGTTTTGGTTAGGGTTGGATAAGATGGGTTGCTGCTGATAGCCCGCATAAGAAGTGGATGCCTCCATCCCGTCAGGTGAAGGAATAGAGGGGGCCTGATAAATCATGTGTGCTTGGCCCAGGTTTGGGTTCATAATGTGCCGCTGGGTCGGCACGTTATTAGGGTTAGGAAGAGGTTGAGAAGGAAGTGTGCCCAGCTGGAGAGAATTTGCCAACTGGGTTAGTTGATTTTGAACCTATGTAAGTTCGTCCTTGTGCTGTTTCTGAATAGCCGCATTCGTTCTTTGAATGTCAGCCAGAGTCTGAAGGATGAGGGACATTTGGTCCTGGTTTGGCCCTAATGGATAAGGAGGGCTGGGCCGAGGCTGAGGCAGCTGGTAAGGACGAGGTGGTTGTGGACGAGGCTGAAAGGGTGGTCTCTGAGTTTGGGAATTTCCCGCCCACTGGAAGTTGGGATGGTTTCGCCATCCAGGGTTGTAGGTGTTGGAGAATGGATCATTCTAGATGGCGTTGAGGTCCTCGCAGGTCTGAGGAACCTCCAAAGAATCAGAGAATGGGGGAATGGAATTCCCCTGGCTAGTATAGAAAGGATCGGAGGATGCTCCGATCCGGGAATCGGATGGGGGTGGATACGGATCCATCCCAAGAGAAGGTCGGTGGAGAATGTTTTGCACAGTCTCTCGTGTGGAAGGAGACTGTACAAAGGAACTATGCGCAGAAGTGGCTCGCTGCAAGTGCTGAGTCAACTCATCCACCTTCTTCTCAATGATAGTGACCTTGTCCAATCGACTGGCCATTAATTCCAGGTCGACTAATGCGGACTGGCCCTGCGTCTCTTGTGCTCCCCGAAGGGTCGTCGATGCGTGGATATTCGTCCTATCGAATAGTCCCATGGAGTCATTATTGGTGGAGTTCTCGCACATGTTTTCGAGAATCTCCCACACAGTGTCCTCATGTTGACCCATGATATTCCCTCCGCAGGTTGCATTGACGAAAAGCCTGATATCTTCACGGAGTCCTTGGTAAAAAGACTGGACTTGTTCCCATTTAGGAACTCCGTGATGGGGGCACTTTCTCATGAGATCCTGAAAGCGATCCCATGCCTTATGGGGAGGTTCTCCCGTTTACTGAGTGAAGTGGGTAATCTGATGGCGCAAGGCATTGGTCCGACCAATGGGAAAGAACTTCTTCAAAAATTCAGACTAAAGTTCTTCCAAATTGTTGATCGGCTGGGTCTGTGTTTGATACCAATGAGCGGCCTTGTCCATAAGGGAGAAGGAGAACATCTTCATGAGGAGAATGTCCCGATTTTGTGCATCTGACCCAAAAGTTTGGGCCAGATGCTTTAGCTGTTTAATGTGCTGGAAGGGATCTTCAGAATTAAGCCCATGAAGTTTAGATATAGCATGAATCATATTGGGCTTCAATTCAGAATCAGGTCCTCCAGTCGGGATTCTGACTCGAGGCTCAATAGCCACTGCAGCAGGATTATAATGGTCCCGTATCATAGGACGCTGCGGTGGGTGCACAAAGTTCTGGAAGAGGTCATTGAGTCGCTGGAGCTGGTGCTCCAGATTGTTCTTTTCCTCAACTGGCTGAGCCATTGGGGAAGAAGAAGGTGAGTTGGGTTCGGAGTCGGAGGATAGATCTATATGAAGTGTTGTTTGCACAAACAAGGGTGCTGAGGCTCGGCCTCGAGGAGAGTGAATTTTTAAAGGAGGTTTCAAGGACCTCCTACCAAACATACACTGTTGGAAGAGATGAATTTAGCAGGTGCTGGACCCAATCAAGACACCCAAAATGTTGGGTGACTATAGAGGTTTAGGGTAGATGGATCCCTTAATCAAAAGATCGACCACCTGAGAATTACCTGGGCAATCAGAGAGGGTGAGTCCCGCGAAGACCCCTACACGGTAGAGCGTCCCCACGGGTTACAGGGTTTCCCCCACCCGACCTCTCTTGTCACTGAGATTCCAGGTAGACCAGAATGGGGATCTTGACCTCTTAAGTCTACCACTTTTAGTTTAAGATCAAGGTGGTTAGATTTTCACTTGAACTTTAGGCTTTTTTGAGTGCAAAGAGTGACCTAAGCTGAAGGTTGTTGACCCAAGGGGTCAACTTCACCTACTAGTTCTGTTGAGAGCTTATTAGGTCTTGTTTTTTAGGGTTCAAGTGTTTTTAGATAGCCAATTGCTTAGGGTTTTTCTGAATAGGTATTTTCAATCAATGGCTTAGGCAGGCACACACTTCTTTTGGGATTTCTCAATTCTTGATTAAGGAGTGTGTCTCTAAAACCCTAATGTTAAATCCTATGTTGGCTCTACTTGGTCCAGTTAACTCCTTGTTGGGTAATTAGGGCTCAGGAAAGAAGGTGTTAGCCCTTAAATACTCTTAATAGTGTGTTCAAAAATAGCGATTTGAAAATATGCAGCTGTTACTAGGTATGAAAGACAGGTTATACCTATATTGTTTATTCTTTTCTTTTTCTTCCTCTTTAGAATTTAGGGGTTAATAGTGAGAGGATAGAAATTACCTGTCCTTGGAGTGGTTGTTGTGTGGCTGCTTCTTGATTTTCTTATACCTACACACAAAAGAGAAAAGAGATTATTAGAAACTCACAAATAGAGACTTTATAGCTTCTAGAATAGCCGTTGCTCCCCGGCAACGATGCCAAAAAATGATAGCGGGACCTGGCAGCCGCCTTGTTCTGTCTTTATGTTTATTGTAGTTTAGTTACAGTCATTATAGTATAAGACAAAACAGCTACCAGATTACTATCAAAATTTTTTTTACTCAGAACAAGGTTTTCCTGAGGTCGAACTCAGGGAGCAACTATGCATCTAGAAGTCTAAATAAGATCTCTATTATGTTACAAAATAAGAGAGAGAGAGAGAGAGAGATCTTGGCTTCTTCTTCTTCTCTTTCTCTTTTCTTCTTTTTTCCTTGGCGGTTTCTCTTCTTCTTCTTTCTTTCTTTATTCTTTCTTCTTTCTTCTTCCTTGCTTTCTTCTTTTCTTCTTGCCTTCTTCTTTCTTCTTTTCCTTCCTTCCTTTCTTTAGCCGGCAGCTGTGGTGATTTTCTTCTTCTTTCTCTTCTTTTCTTCTCTGGCCGACTTTCCTTCTTCTTCTCTTCTTCTCTTTTCTTTCTTTCTTCTTTTCCTTCCTGCCTTCTGCAGCTGTGGTGATTCCGACGTCTAATGCTGTACTCAGACGACTTATCTGTGGCTTTGCTACAGTGCCTTCTTCTCTTCTTTAGTTTCTCTCCTTCCTTCTTTCTTCTTTTCCTTCCTGCCTTCTTCTTCTTCAGCTGCCCTGACCGGCTAAGGCTTCGTCCGCCTCTCTTCTTCTTCTTTTCCTTCCTGCCTTCTTCTTCTTTCTTTCTTCCTGCACGCTTACACAAGGGTCAGAGCAAAACCTACCCCTACCCTTCCCCGCGTCTCTCTCTTTCTCAAATTTCTCTCTTAGGATTGCTCTCCCAGAGGCGGGTAATCGGGTACGGGTATCGTGCCCGGGACCAGGCCCACCGGCGTGCGGTGGTAGGCAAGGAGTGTGTGGTTTGGGTAATCGGATCCTGCCCAGACCCGTGGCGCATGAGTGTGGGCGAGGGCGAGCGAGCGCGTGGCGTGCCACGTGCGGGAGAGGGACCTGGCTGATGTAAACACATTTACACTACTTAAAATGTCTATTTATGCATGTTCTTAAGCATAGGATTGCATTTCATGATATAAATATTGCATAATATGCATCATCTCGCATTTAGAGTAGTTTGAATAAAATGGAGGTTAATTATTTCCTTTTATGTGCTTGGACAGGGCAAACATTTTACCGGGGCCTTGGATCAAAGATCCAACCGTATGGATATGATCAGGGCGACGATTGGAGTTCAACGACTCCAAGATCGCCCTAATCAGGCATCCGTAGCATCAGATAGAGACCGGGAACCCTAGAAGATCAAGGGCCAGGATGGTGTAAATCCACACTTCAGATGACAAATCCGACCGCACGAATGAATTCAGATCGACGATCGCAGCCCAAGGACACAAAAATCGAGTCAATCCGACATCCGTGGCACCATCTACAACTTCCAGAAGATGGACGACCAAGATGGCACCACATGGCGCCATCTCAGCCGCCCAAACGGCCGGTGGCATTTTGTGAAGGCCCCCGCCCGATCGCTCTCCGCCTTCAGATGGAGATCCAACGGCTGTGGCTGCCCGGCGCTTAAAACGTGCGCTCGACCATCCACGCCCCGCTGCGCAGCGGTCGAGCGCACTTACGCGAGCGCGGGGCGCGGGTTCGAGCCGCGGTGAGGGGATTGGAGGCGCGGGCAATTGAGGCGCGTGGAGCGTCGGATGGAGATCGTATGGTCGCGAGCGCCCGATAGCACCGGCGAGCGATTGGACGCCCCGCGTAACGCGCGATCGCACGCGTAGGCGGGCGGGTTGCAGCCGGCGCGGACGCGATTCAAGCCGTCCGATCTCGCGATCGGACGGCTGAAAAGCGCTGGACGTGCGCGAGCGTTGAGGAGCGAGCAGCCGAGGAGGCACGCGTGGGCGCGGCGGCGACGGCCACGTCGGGGCTTTAGTGACGGATTTATCCGTCACTAAAGACCCCTAATTTTTTTTTATTGTAATGTCCATTTTGCCCCCACTCCTTGCAACTATAAAAGGAGACCCCCTCCATACGAAATTCTCATCCCTTCTTTCTCCTCTCTACCCCTCCAAAGCTCAAAAGAAGCTTGTCCCACACCCGGGATGCTTCTTGCGAGATAAAGTCCAATTTTCGTTCCCCTTCGGAAGTGGATCCTGTGACGACGACGGCGTGCTGCTTCGTTCCCGTTCTTCTGCTTCGTCCTCCTTCGTCCCGCTTCGTTCTCCTTCGTCCAGGCGTCGTCCTCCAAGCAACCGTCGAGGAGGATTTCTCTCTCCCTATTCTTTTTACCGCTTTCTAGTATAGATTTACTGCTTTCTAGATTAATCTACTCATCCTCCAAGCGACCATCGAGGAGGACATTTCTCCCTCCATTCTTTTAATGCTTTCTAGAGTAAATTTATCGCTTTCTAGAGTAACTGTTTTATGCTTTCTAGATGTAATGAACAATCTCTTCAATGCAAAAATTCCTTGTTTATTCTACATCTCATTTTGATTTCTCTGTGTAATATTCTTTTTCTCTCTTACTCTCTCTCTCTCTCTTCTATTTATTGTAAATAATTAGATAGTTCTAAATTGAATTATTCTATAACAAATAAGAAGAAACGCGTAGTTTTTAAATCAAACGTCCGCCTCCCTGTGTTCGACCCGGAATTTTAATTTCGGTATAAATTTTATTTGTTGAACACGAATTCTTCGCTTTCGAACTACAACGACAGGTTTTCCAAAACCAAACACGTTAGCGTAGGTTCGTAAACGTTCAACATTTTGGCGCCGTTGCCGGGGAGGCAACGATCTTTGATTTCTCTTCGCATTTTGTAACTTACAAATCATTTACCTCACTTTTCTCCTTTCTTATTGTAATTGCAGGTACTCTTTTGAGGCAAGAAAAGCGGTAGATTGGAGTAAAGTGCTGTGGAAGGTTTTGTAAGTTATCCCCCATTCTTTCCCCCTCCATAGATTTCATTCGCCACATTAAATCCAAATTCCAATTAACCTAGGTGTTTGCATAAATCTTAGGAATAGTTTGGTTGTTTGGATTCTCACTCACATTCATTCCACCTTCATTTATATAAAAAAAGTAAAAAGATAATTTTGTGGGGCAATTTTCAACAAATACACAATGTACACCCACATTTAAAGGCACTTAACCGAATTGATTTGTTTTTACTCAACCGGGTTCTGATCTTTGGAACCAATACACATAAAGAAACACATAAAAGAGTAGAAATCATTCTAGGTTAACCATCTTTGTGTGCCTAACTTAGTGGTGCATTTGTGGCCAATTGTTTGAGTTGATTGGGCCGCACCACTTCAAATAAAATCAACTCATCAAGTAGCTGCCAATTAGGTTCAACTCTTAGGAATTTACCAGGCACTCCATATTCTTTTTAAGCTTTAAAGGAAAACATCTTCACCTGTGCTTGTAAAACTTGGTGTGCCAGCAAAACTTGATTGAAAACACCCAAAGTTGAATCCTAAAAGCTACTAAGTAAGATTTGAATCTTAAAATTCACCACATCAAAAACAATCTTGCTTGAAAACCACTGGTTGTGCACTCACACACGAATCAATCAATCATTAAGGGCACAACCCATTTAAAGGGCCCATCACATTCCAAAGCACATTCAAACCTAGCCCTAAATAAAACAGAGTAGACGTTGGCCTTAAGGTTGGACTCGCTCTTCAGAACCCAGAACGAGATTATGTTTGATTAGTCTGTTTCTACTGTTCAATCTGATGTCTAGCTAGGGGAGTAGAGTCAAACGATCGCGGTTGGGGGGTACACTAGGAACCGGAGGCGCAAGCCGAAGGAAGAACCTTCTCCCCAGTCCCTCCTTCTAACTGGTTGGATTGAACAGACGGAAGTAGATCAAATCGTTCCTTTATCTCAAGACGGGTTTTGAGAGTCTGTAGGTCTTTAGGCTAACCTATTTAAGGACAGGTTTGATTGTTTGTATTGCAGGGAACCTTTCTTCCTCTCGTGTATCATGAATCCTTCCACATATTTCACGCATTCCCGCTCTTTCCCTCCTGTTGTAAATTATCCTCAACATGACGATTATCCCAACTCGTATTGTAATCGACCATCAGTTAGTTGGGATAATTCGGATTGGGGATACAATTCCAGACCCCCGTGTTTAGGGTCTAACTCTGAACACTTTGATTCTGATTTTTATCCTTCTCAGAGCTACATCGATTATAGATCGTCTTCCTTTCATGAACAGCATAATACGATCTACAATCAAGAAGGATACACCGATCCTTACCCATCCTCTGATTTCACTGCCTTTAGGTCATCACCATCTTTTCAACAATCTGAAATGACCTATTATCAAGAAGGGTATAACGAATCTCAATTCGTTAATTCCCCTGCATTGAGCCCAAACCCGCCCAACCCTGAACCAACTCATTTGGTTCAGGTTAACCAGGTTCAAGATAAGGTTCTGGCTAACTTGAGGAATATCATTCAATCTTTAGAAGTTCAGCCAATACCTTGCATTGAGAGATTGGAGCCCCTGATTGAAATGATTGATGATTTAAACAAGTCTTTGTTGGATTGGCTCCAGGATGTTAAGGATAAGAACCCAGGTGAGTTTCTACTTGGGAAATTAGCAAAATTGAGGATGAGATTCGTGGTTGCTTTGATTCAATCTTGGAATAATTCCCAGGATGAACCCTCTTCAGGAAAGCTAATGATAGAACCCGCTCAGGCACCTGTTGGGGGGGACAAGTGTTATGAGGCTGACCAGATTGAATTAAAGCAACCAATTAAGGATGATTTGATTTCTTCACCTGAGATCCCTGAACCGGGTTACGAGGAAACGTATGTCTCATTAGAACAGAAAGTGACAACTGATTTTGGGACATACATTGATACGGATCCTGATGGTGAAGATTCAAGTTGCGAAGTCTCACGCGAGTTTTCTGAACACGATTTCTGTGAGACAATTGGGCCTGAGGAATCTGATAGATCATTTAATAGCCCAATAACTGAGGAAACTGATCTTATTAGGGCACACATTACGGATCCAGAATCACATTTTCTGGAGGAATCAATTCAATGCCCTGATTATCAGTTACACCCTGTTGAGCTTATTGATGATTCTAATTCTGAGATAATTAAACCCGAGTCAATTTTGATTCTGCCACATCATTTAGACTTGGAGATTTCAGACGGGGTGATGAATATACAAGAGGTCCTGGAATTTGATATGCTAAATGAGGAGGATAGGAGCTGGGAAGTTTTGATTTGGGAAGTTAATTCAGGAGGAAATGGAAGATTGAGTCGAAGGGTTCCTTTTAAGTTGAAACCATCAAATCAAAATCCTTACGACATTTGTTTCGAGGATGTTCAACCCAAGCACACATTCAACGATTATCCTTTTGAGCTTCAATTTTCTGTAACCCGACTTTTTGGTCTTGGGTTGCATCCTCAGAAATCGCAGGCCCGATCCCGCTTACATTCTGATTTTAGGTTTTGGGTAATTTTTATCCAGAACCTAAGATATTCTCGATTATGGGGTGTGGGTCTGCACCACAATCTGGTCCACATCTGTGGACCTCTACTGACAGGTCAGAGGATTCTTCTGTTCATTCTAATTCTGACCTGCACATGTGAATTCTTCATTTCTTTTCTTTGTATAGTGTGCCTAGATGAAGGCACTAAACTCAGCACTTATACAATTCTTTTTCGTTTTCATTTTGGAGCGGACCCGATATTCACGCAATTCAGGTGCTTTCTACACTTTTCCACTCTGTTTTATGTCTTTTTAATACAATGAGGACATTGCATTAGATAGGCCTGGGGGGGTGGATATTCATCTCTGAATTCATTCGTCAGCTCCGTAGATTTGTTTATTTTCTTTTATAAAAAAAAAATTTGGAATTAGGAAAGAGAATTTGGGTTTAAGAAAAATTTTCAATCTTAGGAAATACTACATTAAGATCTGAACACAAAGACCCTTCAGGTCTTTGAACTTAATCAGCCCGTGTATCCACTAAAATGTGGATTTGTTTTTTGAATTCTCGCCAACTTGAATTTTATTTTAATAGGAGTAAATAAGTTTGGGTGATAAGTACACGACTTATCAACCCACCCTCTGATGTGAGGGAATTTTGAGTCTTAAGCATCTACACACTTTCTTTGCACTGACTCGTTGTTCGGTGATTTTAACGGAAATTGGGTAGCTAATGAACCTTCTAGGGTGATATGGCTGGCAAGTTATCGTGGGTAACAGCTCATAGGTAGGTTGTCCAGAGCCCAGTCACTGGACCTTTCTCTTTTTGCTGCCTTTAGGTAAATCTTAGACCAGGGAAGCCACCTACTTAAAAAAAGAAAAAAAAAATCAAAAAGGAGAAAAGAACAAAAAGAAATAAGCCACACTTCGCCGCACAAGTATGGCTAGCAAGTTGTCGGTGGTAACAGCTCATCGACCGGTTGTCCAGAACCCAGCTCAGAAAATGCACTAAAAATTCCCAAAACACTTAGGAAGAAGAGGAGAAGTAGAATAAACCGGGGAGATATACACTGGATTCACCCTTATGTTGACCCCGTTAAAAAATAAAAGTAGGGAGAAAGCTACCGGTTGTAAAGATACACCTTTAGGCAGAATTCTTTTTGAGGTCACCTAGAGGCGCAGAAATCCGAAGTCCATCCTAATTGCCGATCAACGAGTCTATCACAAATCACAATAAGATGCTTAAAGCTTAGGGTTCTCATCAAATCTTGGGTGAGTTGAATGGCCGTAGAAAGCCACTCTTAAACCCTAAAATTTGAAAATCCAAAAAAAAAATTAGAAAAGAGTAAAAAGAAAAAGAAATTTTTCTTTGAATAAGGCGAGGGCTTGAGGCGGTCTGCATTTTGGTTGATACCCAGGCACTGTTGTGTCTTTGAAAGTTCAGTTCCTAAGTAGACAATTTCTTAATGATTGAAAATAACTCAGGTCCAAATAATCTAACCTAATTCTTTTATAAATAGCATATAGTTTTTGCTAGGGACTAGCAAAAGATAGGCATGGGGGTATGATGTAAACACATTTACACTACTTAAAATGTCTATTTATGCATGTTCTTAAGCATAGGATTGCATTTCATGATATAAATATTGCATAACATGCATCATCTCGCATTTAGAGTAGTTTGAATAAAATGGAGGTTAATTGTCTCCTTTTATGTGCTTGGACAGGGCAAACATTTTATCGAGGCCTCGGATCAAAGATCCAACCGTATGGATATGATCAGGGCGACGATTGGAGTTCAACGACTCCAAGATCGCCCTAATCAGGCATCCGTAGCATCAGATAGAGATCGGGGAACCCTAGAAGATCAAGGGCCAGGATGGTGTAAATCCGCACTTTAGATGACAAATCCGACTGCACGGATGAATTTGGATCGACGATCGCAGCCCAACAACACAAAAATCGAGTCAATCCGACATCCGTGGCACCATCTACAACTTCCAGAAGATGGACGGCCAAGATGGCGCCACGTGGCGCCATCTCAGCCGCCCAAACGACCGCTGGCATTTTGTGAAGGCCCCCACCCGATCGCTCTCCGCCGTCAGATGGAGATCCAACGGCTGTGGCCGCCCGGCGCTTAAAACGTGCGCTCGACCATCCGCGCCCCACAGCGCAGCGGTCGAGCGTGCTTATGCGAGCGCGGGGTGCAGGTTCGAGCCGCGGTGAGGGGATTGGAGGCGCGGGCAATTGAGGCGCGTGGAGCGTTGGATGGAGATCGTGCGGTCGCGGGCTCCCGATAGCGCCGACGCGCTATTGGGTGCCCCGCGTAACGCGCGATCGCACGCGCAGGCGGGCGGGTTGCAGCGGGTGCGGACGCGATTCAAGCCGTCCGATCTCGCGATCAGACGGCTGAAAAGCGCTGGACGTGCGCGAGCGTTGAGGAGCGGGCAGCCGAGGAGGCACGCATGGGCGCGGCGGTGACGGCCACGTCGGGGCTTTAGTGACGGATTTATCCGTCACTAAAGACCCCTAATTTTTTTTTATTGTAATGTCCATTTTGCCCCCACTCCTTGCAACTATAAAAGGAGACCCCCTCCATACGAAATTCTCATCCCTTCTTTCTCCTCTCTACCCCTCCAAAGCTCAAAAGAAGCTTGTCCCACACCCGGAATGCTTCTTGCGAGATAAAGTCCAATTTTCGTTCCCCTTTGGAAGTGGATCCCATGACGACGACGGCGTGCTGCTTCGTTCCCGTTCTTCTGCTTCGTCCTCCTTCGTCCTGCTTCGTTCTCCTTCGTCCAGGCGTCGTCCCATCCGGCTCGTCCTCCAAGCAACCGTCGAGGAGGATTTCTCTCTCCCTATTCTTTTTACCGCTTTCTAGTATAGATTTACTGCTTTCTAGATTAATCTACTCGTCCTCCAAGCGACCGTCGAGGAGGACATTTCTCCCTCCATTCTTTTAATGCTTTCTAGAGTAATTGTTTTATGCTTTCTAGTTGTAATGAACAATCTCTTCAATACAAAAATTCCTTGTTTATTCTACATCTCATTTTGATTTCTCTGTGTAATATTCCTTTTCTCTCTTACTCTCTCTCTCTTCTATTTATTGTAAATAATTAGATAGTTCTAAATTGAATTATTCTGTAACAAATAAAAAGAAACACGTAGTTTTTAAATCAAACGTCCGCCTCCCTGTGTTCGACCCAGAATTTTAATTTCGGTATAAATTTTATTTGTTGAACACGAATTCTTCGCTTTCGAACTACAACGACAGGTTTTCCAAAACCAAACACGTTAGCGTAGGTTCGTAAACGTTCAACACTGACCCCTGTGTTCGATGGCGATAAGCCTTAGGCACTTTTTCAATTTAAGTGCGGGAGCTTGGCCAAGCACTTCCGAGGTGGGACTAAAGTCCCACCTCCCAAATTGGCGCTCGCAGACAAGCGACCTGCGGCCAATTGGGGCAATCCGCAAGGCCTTCGCCCCAGCTGCTGGCTTGGGTATCTTCGCAACTCCTGCCTGCGCGACCTGGGACGCGCGCCTGGGCTAGAGGGTGCCTGCAGCTGCAGGTGAAGCTGCTGCAGCTCGTCAACAATGGCAGCGAGGGGCGCGAACCTGAAATCACAGCTACGGCCTCTCGACCCAGTCAGAATACATAGGAAGCTTCGCTGGAGTGAGGCGAAGCTTGTGCGGTGGTCGGCGGGGTGTGGGAGTGCGTGGAGAGGCTGACCTAGGTCAGACTGTGGCTGGAGAGGTGGGTTTGTTCGGGGGGTGGTCGGGTGGCGCTTGGCAGTAAATGGAGAGGGGGAATCGATAGAGTGGAGTGTGAGGGAGCTTCTGGGATGGTCGGCGAGGTGTGAGAGTGTCTGTGGACGTGAGATGGTCTTGCCGGAGGGGGTGATCGGAGGTGGAGAAGGTGGTCTGGACAGTGGCGGTCGGGTGGTCGAAAGGGCAGTTTAAAAGGGGGAAAATACAAGGGAAAGAGAGAAAATGCTATCTACCTAATTACTCGATGAAGGGGGAGGGCAGAGCAGCCAGCTCGTATCTGCCGGAGCTGGAGACGACGAAGCCCTGGAGGAGGGTTTCGACGACGAGGAAGCAAGCGGAGGGCGCCAGTGGGTACAGCCTGGTGCAGACGACAGAGTAAGGCAAACCCTGCTGCAGGTAGGGCAGCAGAGCGACAAGGAGGAAGAGGAGGAGTTCGCTGGAAGCTTCGGGCTCTCTGACCAAAGGAGAAAGGGATGATGAGGGGGGTAGATCTCCGTCAAAGGAAGCTTGAAGGAGTCGACGAGGTGTGCCGCTCCTTATAAAGAGCTTGGCGCAGAGAGAGGGGCGAGCTGGCGTCGTGCCAGCCTCGCCGGAGTAAGGCCGGAGATGACACCCATGCCTTCCGCACGTTCGCACGGAAGGCATGGTGGTCGGCAGAGATCGTGGGTGGGTCCCTGCGACAGAGGACGTCGCAGGGAACCTTGCTACTGTTCTAGAGGACGGTAACCCTGCTCTACACGGCGCCATGCTCCGCGCAAGGTCGCCGGAGTATGGCACTGCGCAGAAGTTGTAGGGAGGACCATTCTGCAAAGAATGATGAAAAGTTGGGGCCCTAAATGCAAGGGTTTCAAAAGATAAGAGTCAAAAAGTAAATGAAGAGGATCAAATTGTAAAGTCGGTCAAGGAGGTCTCTTCTTAGGCTCAAGTTTTTATACAAGACTAATTTGAACCTAAGGATTTTAATGGTGAATTTTAATTCTAGGTTGGACCATGTTTGACCGACCAATTTGCGTAAAAACCCAAATTAAGTTATTAGTTGGGTATGATTCTCTTTTTAGGTCAAAATAGGTTTCTAAGGCCAAATTGAGGGTTCTAAACCCTAGAGAATATTTTTCTATGAATTTTAGAGGGTTTAGTTGATTTTTATCCTGCCCCGAACCTCGTGAATTGAAGTGGATTTATTTTAGGATTACAGAATGTCATTTAATTCCTGGAAGTTGCTACAACCCTTTTTAGATCAGATCATCCCACTTTCCTTCTTGTTAAGCTTGTTTGACCTGTGTTTGGACCCTTAATTACCCTATTTGCAAACTGCATTGGTGAAATTGTAGTTTTACCCCTTATTATTTGTTTTATTCTTAAACTCAGAATTCTCTGAGTTAAGCCTTTCTTTAGGTCATGTAGGAGCTTTTTCTCACATATCTAGGTTAGATTGTGCTAGTTAGGGTTCATGATGAGGTTCTCATCACTAACCCACCTCAAGACCCGAATCCATATGCCTCTACAAACTCCGTCACCTTGAAAAGTGGAAAGTAGACCTAGAACCCTGAATTACCTTCTAGAAGCCAAAACCCTGGGGAGCTTGAGAGAGAGAAGGAGAAGATTGAAGAAGACAATAAGGCCCAGGGATCGAAAATTGGAAATACCACCCGCATTCCATTCCCTAAAGCCCTATTGAAAACCAAGAAGAAGAAAACCTTAGATAGCAACGAGAAGCTCCTAAATTTTTTCAAGAGCACAGAGATCAATATTCCACTCCTCGATGCTATTAAGCACATCCCGACTTACGCTAAATTTCTGAAAGAACTATGTACCTAAAAGCGTAAGCCGAGAGAACCCACTCCAAGGAAGGTGATTCTCTATGAGCAGGCAAGTTCTGTCATCCTACATCACCTTCCTCAAAAGAAGAAAGATCCTGGTGCCCCCTTGATTTCATGCATTATTGGGGAATACACTTTTGATAGGGCACTGTTGGATCTAGGTGCATCCATCAACCTAATCTCAACCTCTCTTTACAAGAGGTTTGGGTTAGGCGAACTTAGGCCAACCTCAGTAACGCTACAATTAGCAGACCGCTCGGTCACCACACCGAAGGGCATTATTGAGGATGTAAACATCAAGGTCAAGGATTTCTATTTTCTTATAGATTTCCTGGTTCTTGACATGGATGTACCTAACGATTTGAAGAACATGCCCATCATTCTAGGGCACCCATTCCTAGCTACCGCCATGGCCAACATAAACTATGAGAGCGATAGTATGGAGATTACCTTTGGGGATAAGAAGCTAACTCTTGATATTTTTAAGGCGATAAGAGGATTTAAGGATTGTGGATTCATTGAGGAGCTCAAGGATCATGATTTTGAGACTTGTATGACGATTAGTGCACTCAAGGACTCCACCAACTTTAGCGAGCCCAACCCACAACCCTTCGTGGTAGACCTGCCACATTCCCAAGAGGCTACTTCTTTTGTTCATTCCCTGCCTCCACTGGATCGTCCTAATGAATCTTCATCAGGATTCTCCCTACCTTATATACTAAACCCACCTCAGCTTGAATTGAAACTGTTGCCTAAAATTTGAAATACGAGTTCTTAGGACCTGAGAACATGCTCCCTGTGATTATTAATGTTGATTTAACTAAGGAGAAAAAATTGAGGTTGATTAAGGTCCTTAAGAACAATAAGGAGGCAATTGGTTGGACCATCCATGACCTTAGGGGGATCAAGCCATCTTATTGTAATCATCGTATTTTCATGGAAGATGGATCCTTCCCTTCTCATGAAATGCAAAGGAGACTAAACCCGAATATGCGAGAAGTGGTCAAGAAGGAGATAATCAAGTGGCTCGATGCTAGAATTATATACCCAATCTCAGATAGTCCGTGGGTTAGCCCCGTTCAAATTGTACCCAAGAAGGTGGGAATAACCGCTACGACTAACAAGAAAGGGGAAACCTTCACCACTCATTCAGCTTCTACTTAGAGAGTATGTATTGACTATAGGAAGCTGAATACAACCACCAAAAAGGATCACTTTCCCTTGCCATTCATCGATCAAATCCTAGAAAGGTTAGCTAGGCAGAAATACTTTTGCTTCCTGGACAATTATTCGGGATATAACCAAGTCCCTATTCATCCTGAAGACTAGGAAAAGACAACTTTCACATCTCCCTACGGAACATTTACATTCCGTAAAATGTCGTTCGGGCTTTAAAATGCACCCACGATTTTTCAAAGGTGCATGCTGGCCATCTTTTCTGACATAGTGGGAGATTGTCTTGAGGTGTTCATGGATGATTTCTCCATTTTCAGAGATTCTTTTGAGTCCTGCCTAGCTAACTTAGAATTGATCCTCCAAAGATGCATCAAGACACGGCTGGTCCTTAGCTAGGAAAAGAGCCACTTTATGACTCGAGAAGGCATTATCCTGGGTCATGTGGTCTCTACTTGGGGTATTGATGTTGATAAGGCTAAGGTGGATGCTATCTCTAGACTTCCTCCACCCATATCCGTGAAGCAGGTCCGCTCTTTCCTTGGGCATGTGGGTTTTTATAGAAGATTCATCAAGGACTTCTCGAAGGTTGCTCAACCCTTGAGTAACCTTCTGGCCAAAGACACACCGTTCGAGTTTGATGAATCATGCTATAAGGCATTTGATTTGTTAAAAACGACAATCACTTGTGCCCCAATGTTGCAACCACTGGTCTGGACAGCCCTATTTGAGATTATGGCTGATGCATCTGATTATGTCGTCGAGGCTGTCTTGGGTCAGAAGATTGAGAAAAAGCCCTCTATGATTTACTATGCTAGCAAGACTCTAGACGAGGCCTAGAGGAACTACACTGTTACTGAAAAAGAATTGCTAGCTGTAGTTTTCACTTTAGAAAAATTTAGGGCTTACCTTTTAGGTTCTCATGTAATCACTTATACCGACCACTCAGCTGTGAGACATCTCTTGGCCAAAAAGGATGCCAAGCCCCAACTTATTCGCTGGATTCTGTTACTTCAAGAATTTGATCTTGAAATCAAGGATAAAGTTGGGGCACAAAATGCAGTGACGGGTTTTCCCTAACGGGGCTGTCGAAATCTCTGGCCCAAAGATGGGTAATTCCTTCAAGGTCAACGGACAGCGTCTCAAACCCTTTGTTGACCATGTGCTCCCTGAACCCGTCTCAGACAAGGTTTCTCTTACCTTGCCCTAACCACCGTGGACCAATCATCGCCTAGCTAAAGGCACTAAACTCAGCACGTGTAAAGACTATTCCTAGCTGACCAGAATGTCACAGAAACCAAGTGTTATTCTTCCACTTCTACTCGCATTCTTTCATTTTTAACAATGAGGACATTTGCATTAGCTAAGCATGGGGGGTGGATATTTCTTATGAATCTTTTTGTCAACTGTAATAGTAATTTCCTGTTTTTCATCTTAAAAAAGCAAAAACAAGAATTAGGAGATGAGAATGTAGGCATTAGGAGTTGAAAACTTTAGGAATTGATACTTTGGGACCTGAATTCTTAGACTCTTCAGGTCTTCAGGCTTAATTAGCCTAGGTGTCCACTTGAATGTGGACTTAGTCGCGAGTCCTCGCCAAGTAATTCTATTTTAAATTGGTCAATAAATTGGGGTGATAAGTATATGACTTATCAACCCGCCCTCTAATTTGAGGGGACTTTAAGCCTAAGCATCTACATACTTTTTTCACTAACTCACTTTTCGGTGGTTTCTTTGGAAATTGGGTAGCTAATGAACCGTCTAAGGTGGTATGGCTGGTAAGTTATCGATAATAACAGCTCATCGGTCGGTTGTCCAAAGCCCAGCCACAAGACAATTTTCTTCGTACTACCATTAGGTAAATCTTAGATCAGGGAAGCCACCTACTTAAAAAAAAAGATGAAAATAAAAAAAATAAACAAATAAATCACACTTCACCACACGAGTATGGCTGGCAAGTTACTGTGGGTAACATCCCATTGGCCGGTTGTCCAGAGCCTAGCTCACAAAAATGCACAAAAATTCCCAAAACACTTAGGGAAGAAGTGGGGAAGTAGAATAAACCGGGGAGATATACACTACGTTCGCCCTTGTGTTGACCCCATAAATAAAAAAAGTAGGGAGAAAGCTACCATTCGAAAAGATAAACCTTTAGGCAAGGTCACCTAGGATCGTAGAAACCCGAAGTCCGTTTTAACGGTCGCCTAGTGAAACACTCACTCTTTTCACTAGATGCTTAGCACTTAAAGTCCTTTTCGAGTCTTGGGCGGGTCGGGTAGCTATAAAAAGTTATTCCGAAACTCTCAAACTCTAAAAGTACAAAAAAATTAGAAAAGAAGAAAAACAAAAAAAAATTGTGTATCTTCTCTTTTCAAATAAGGCGAGGGCTTGGGCGGTCTGCATTCTGGTAGACACACTGGCACTATTGAGTTTTTGTAATTAGGTCTTGGGGTTGAGATTTTCTAAAGCAATCGACAAATTTTACCTAAGTAATAGAATACTGATTCTACTTTTATACATAGCATTTAGGTTAATTTTACTAGGGACTAGCAAAAAGTAAGCATAGGGGTATGATAAACACACATGAATTCACAATAAAATACTTATTTATGATAGTTCCTAGGCTTAGCATTGCATATCATGTTATAAATACTGCATAACATCCATTAAATGGCATTTAGGATAGTTGTGTATTATGTACATTAATTCTTCCATTTTATATGACCAGGAGGTAGTGTGACATCTTTATGGGCTTCGGATGAAGAATCCGATCATACAGATGAATCCGAAGCGACGATCGTAGTCCGTCAATGCGAAAATCACCTCGATCAGAGCTCCGTAGCACCCTCTACAAGAAGATGAAGATGGACGGCCCAGATGGCACCACGTGGCGCCATCCAGGTCACCCCCACCTGAGCCATCGCGCCCAGCCTCAAGCAAGGATGCACCTCGACCATTGGATCTTCATCCAATGGTCAAGGCATGCGCGATTGCACCACCCTCCACTCGACAAAGCACCGCTTTGTCACAACGGTGAAGACAAGCACTTGCAAACCGCGAGCACGAGTTTGAGCAGCAATACGCCGTGCCCGCCACAGCACCAACTGAAATAGGGCCACTCGATCTCGATTAAGCGGTCGAGATTCTCCACGTGCAATCTGACGTCACCCACCAATGCGAGGACGCATGCCAGATCGCACGCACGCAATCAAAGGCGCTCATTTAAGTCGAGCGAATGTGCTGTCAACCATCGGATCTCCGTGAGGGCACGAGGCACGTGATTCAAATCAAGGCGTGCGTGATCTGCGGGTGAGTCTCAACCATGTGCTGCATCATCTGATGATTGCCAACACATGCGCCAGCGGTGCGGATTTCAAACGCTGGTGAGCACGTGTTCTCTCACGATCATAGCAGTCCACGCCTGATCCAATGGCCGACGATCGCCGTGCCCTAGCCAGATGCGGCCAAGCTTTCAAGCGCCAGCCAAGGCAGGTGAATGCTTTAGCAACGTCTCTGGCGGGTCTTTAGCGACATCTTAAATGTCAATAAAGGCCCATGCACACAAACCACCTCCATTCCACCACTATATAAACACCCCTACACCCCCCATTCCTCTTCATCTCTACCTACTCTACTCCCACCTACTCCTAAGCTCTAGTAGCCTACCAAAGCTCCATTGGAGCTTACTCTCAAACTCCAAAGGCTTCCTATTAGTGTAGCAATTCCTTTATCCCACCAAATATTCGTCCCTCATCCCATCACCTTCATAGGCTGCCTTGGAGCCATCCTCCCACCTCCATTTCGGTAGCAGATCGCCTCCACCTCCTCACCTCCATTTCAAAGCCTCGGTGAAGCATTCCTCTACCCCACATCCTCCTGCATCTCATCTCCGTCGTCCCACTCCTCAACTCCTTTGTCCAAGCTTCCGCCAGGTGCCGTCGTCTCGCCAAACATCCAATTTGGGAGATTCCTTCTCACCTCTCTCTCTTTTGTTCTTTCGTAGATTATTGTAATAGACATTTATGCAATATATCATATTTGATTCTATATATATTGTGATCCATCTTGTTTGCGTCCTTTATAAAAACAAAAAATATATGTATATAACAAAACACCAAAAAGAAACAAAACAAAGCATGGTTTTCAAACAAAGTAAACGTCGCCTCCTTGTGTTTGACCTGGGACTCCCTTGGAGTTTCGATAAAATTGTATTTGATAATGAGTTTTGCGACTACAGTGACGGGTTCCTCCAAACCTCGATTTCTACCATGTGAAACACATTCATTATATATATTGGATGAAATTGCGGCTTGCTCCTTATAGATTTAGCTATTTCTGTTGCCATTTGAATGCATGTCTTTCTCTCTATTCCATAAGTCTCACATAAGGTACATGCTATATTATAATTGTGGGCAATTATATGACCATCACATTTTCATGAATTAGCGAGTTAATTGGGCATGTCCCTCCCTGTGGAAACGACCTAATCCACTGTAGTTAGATTTAATTATTTAATTTTTTATTGAGAGGTTTTCCACCACATAAAATACAATGACATATCATTTAATTACTATCATTCATAAATAAGTGAAATTCTCTTTGTCAGCCACCAACCAACCCACCTTCACGCAACCATCCCCGACTCCGACCGACCACCACGCACCTCCACACACTACGAAACCGCCACCACCACATCCACCATCACTTGGAAATTCCCCTAAGATATTCTAATGTGGCCGTGAGGCCTTATTCTTGTTTTCAGGTCTTTTGCCGTAGCTCCGCCGTCGCATCTTCTCTTCGGCCTCATTCTTCATGTTCTAGCCATGTAAGCTTCAAGTTTCACCTCCAGGCGCTACGAACAAGGCCCAGGTCAAGCTCCAGGTCCTCAATTAAGCAAGGAACCGTAGCTAATACGCCAATTGAATGAAGCCTCACTGCAGTAGCACGCGAGCAAAAGGGGTGGGATTTAGTCCCACATCGTGGATTTAGGAGGCGCAGCTATGAGATAAATTATTTTTCTGATGTCGGCTTACTACCTCAGACACTTGGGGGTGAGGTCCCCTTTACCCTTACACACACCCAACTCACCTACTCACTCCTCGGCTACTACCCACTGTCGGTAGCCCTAGACCCGGTTACTGTGCTCAACCCGAATACTCGATTAAGTCTGGGTTTGAGGGGAAAGGAAAGGGAAGGAAGGAAGGAAAGAGAGAGTAAGTAGGGTAGGGGTGGGTTTTGCTCCTCTATGCAGATGTGCGACACTTAGTCGCTGAGAAGGAGAAGACCCTGAGAAGAAGAAGGAAGGGCTTTGAAGAAGAAAAGAGAAGGAAAGAAGAGAAGGCTTTGAGAAGAGAATAAAGGAAGAGAGGAGCCATGCCAGAGAAGAAGAGAAAGAGACTGAAGGAAAGGCAAAGAAGAAGAAGAAGAGGCTACAGAAGAAAGCTTTGAAGAAACACTGTAGCAAGCGACATTTAAGTCGTCTAATTACCAAAGCAGATGTCTGACCACTGTTCATTTATTTCATATTCATTGAGTAGTTGATATATATGTGCTTAGACTAATAATTGGTGATCTAAATCACCATTATTTTGTTCTAGGCGTCTTTTTGTCATAGTTAACTCTTGAAATACTCATGTTATACATTGAATATCAATTTTGAGTAGTGTTATTCATTGAAAATATCTTTATTGTGCTTCATTCATTTGCTCATTTATTTTGATTGAGATTAGTGCGTGAATTCCATATTTGCTCCCTGTGTTCAACCTCGAACTTCTTTTAGATTTTGAGTTATAAATTTTATTTGTTGAGAGAGCTATTTAGGAGACTTTACTACAACAAGACACACTTAAAACTCCTATCTAAGATCCCTCCAACAACATTTTAGTGGACACTGGGATGATCAAGCCTGAAGACTTGAACGATCTAAGTGTTCAAGTCCTAACATATCATTCCCTAAAGTTAAAAAATTCTAATGCCCAAGCTCTCTTTTCCTATTTCAATTTTTTTTTCAAAAATAAAAAGAATCTATGGAGTTAACAAGATGATTCAGAGAATGATATCCACCCCCCATGCCTATCTAATGTAATGTCCTCATTGTATTAAAAAGACATGAAAAAGAGCGGAGTAGAAAAGAAAGCACCTAAATTTTGTGATTACCCGACCAGCTCTATGATGAAAATAGACTATATATGTGTTGAATTTAGTGCCTTCAGCTAAGCACACTATGCAAAAGAAAAAATCAAGAATTCACAAGTGTAGGTCAGAATCAAAATAAAAAGATCAATTTTTGGACCTGTAAGGAAAAGATGTCCACAAATGTGGACCAGGTTATGATGTAGACCCATGCCCTAAGATTGACTGTATCTAAGGTTCTAAATAAAAGTTACCCAGAACTTAAAATCAATATTCAAGCGGGGTCGGGCCTACGATTTGTGAGGTTGCAACCCAAGTCCAACAACTCATACAATGGGAAAATTAAGATAAAAAAGATAATCAATGAATTTGTACTTGGGTTGCACATCCTCAAAATAAAAAATGTCATAAGGCTCCTGGTAGAAGATTGGTGGTTTCAGGCAAATAGGAACCCTTAGATGCAGAATTATGCTTCCCCCGAAATTGGCTTCTCATATCTTCATTTCCAGATTCTTATCCTCCACAATCAAGATTTTCGGGACCTCATAAATGTCATCATCCCCGTATAAAATATCCAAGTCCAAAATTTGTTGCTCAACCAAAATTGACTTGGGTTTGATAATCTCAAGAAGATAATCATGATTATACTCAACAGGATGTGATTGAGGAATGGGGCTATGAATTGAATCATCCATGAAAATAGGATTTATATCTTCCAAGCTAGCCCGAATAGGATCAATTTCCTCAATTACTGGGCTATTTAATGATTCATCAAATTCCTCAAGCCCAGTTATCTCACTGAAATAATTTCCCTCAAACTCAAATGAGACTGCACATAAAGATTCTTCACCCTCAGAATCAAAGAATTCTGGATCCGCATTTATAGATGTCTCAAAATCATCAATCATTTCCTGGTCCATGGAGACATACTTTTCCTTGTACCCTTGCTCAGGGATCTCGGGTGAAGTAATCACTTCATCCTCAATTGATTGCTCTAGAACAACTTGGTCATCCCCGATTTCATAAAATGTATCCCCTCTATAAGTGCCTGAGCGAATTCTGACATTGGCTTTCCTGTAGGGGGTTCATCCTGAGAATCATCCCAAGATTGAACTAAAGCAACCACAAATCTTATCCTCAATTTTGACAATTTCCCAAGTAAAAACTCACTCGGGTCCTTAACATCTTAGAGCCAATCCAACAAATACTTGTTAAGATCGTCAATCATTTTAATCAAAGGCTCCAATTCTTTAGTGCAAGGTGTTGGTTGGGCTTCTAAAGATTAAATGGTATTCCTTAAGTTAGCCAACACCCTATCTTGGACCTGGTTCACCTGAACCAAATGGTTTGGTCCAGGGTTGGGTGGGTTTGGGTTTAGTCTGGGAGAGTCAAGGAATTGAGGTTCTTGGTACCCTCCCTGATAATAGGTTACTTCGGGTTGTTCAAAGAGGAGTGGTGACCTATATGCAGTGTAATCTGGGGGAGGGTATGAGTTGTAATCAGCATATCCTTCTTGTTTGTAGATCAGATTGTGTTGATCATATAGAGGCAGAGATCTATAATCATTATAGCTCAGAGAAGGATAGAATTCACAATCATGGTGTACAGGGTTAGACCTTGAACACGGAGGTTCGGAATTGTATCCCAAATTCTAGTTATCCCAACTAGTAGATGGTTGATTACAGCACGGGTCGGGATAATAATCATCATATTGGGGATAAGAAATGTCAGGAGGGTAGGAGTGGAAATGTGTGTAAGATGTGGAAAGATACATGACAAAATAGGAGGAAGAAAAGTGCCCTGCAATACAAACACTCAAACTTGTCCTTAGGTGGGATAGCCTAAAGTCCTACATACTCTCAGAACCCGTCTTCAGATGAAAAGAACGATTTGATCTACTTTTTTCTAGTTAATCCAACCAGTTAGAGGGAGGGATCGGGGAGAAGGTTCTTCCCCTGGCTTTCGCCTTAGGTTCCTTTGATACTCCCCAACCGTGGTCATTTGACTCTGCTCCCCTAGCTAGACATCAGATTGAACGGTAAAAGTAGATTAATCAAAAATAATCTCGATCTAGGTCCCGAAGAGCAAGTCCAATCCTGAAGGCCAACGTCTACTCAATTTTAATTAGGCTTAGGTTTGAATGTGCTTTGAAATGTGATGGGTCCTTTGTCTGGATTGTACCCTTAAAGATTGATTAAAATGTGTGTGCGTGCACAACCAATGATTTTCAAGCAAGATTTTTTTTCGATGCAGTAAATTTTAGGGTTTAAACCTTGCTTAGTAGGTTTTAGGATTCAACTTTAGGTGTATTCAATCAAGTTCAATTGGCAAATCAGGTTTTGAAAGCACAGGTGAAGATATCTTCCTTTAAAACCAAAATAAAGTGGAGTGCTTGGTACTAACCTTAAATGTTAACCCTAATGAGAAAGCTACTTGATGAGTTGTTTTTAAATGAAGTGGTGTCACCCAAATAACTTAAACAATTGGCTTGATGCACCACTAAATTAGGCACACAAGTGGTTACCTAGTCTGATTTCTACTCGATTATGTGTTCGTTTGTGTGTGCCGATTCTAAAGATCAAGTTACCGGTTGAGTACGACAAATCAGAAGAGGTTGTGTACCTCTGTAGAATTTTTTAGATTTTTTTTTAAGTGGAAGGTGAGGTGGGTGGAGGTGAAAAACAAACAACCAAACTAATCTTAGGGTTTATGCAACCTCCTTGGTTAATTAGGGTTTATGTTATTAAGTGATGGAATGAAAACTAGTGGGTGGGAGGTGGGAATATACTTACAGAACCTTTATCTGCACTTTTCTCCAATCTAACTGTTCTAGCCCACCTCGGAGGAGTGCCTACAATCATAGCAAGATTGGAGAAAAAGTGACATAAAAGTTAGGTAAGCCGAAAAACACGAGAAATCAAAGAGCGTTGCCTCCCTGGCAACGGTGCTAAAATGTTGAAATGCGATTTCATAGCGAAAAGATTTGAGTTTTGAAAACCCTATCGTCATAGTGTAATTCGTGAGAAAATCCATCAATCATATAATTTTTTACTGAAACTCAAAATGAGTATCGGGTCAAACACGGGGAGGCTACGTCAATTCAAAATCTGTAGTTATATTTTTTTGCAATTTTATTTATAAATGAAACATTAACAATGATCGCTATACTACTTGCAATATAAACACTAAAACTAGAGAGGGAGAGAAAGAAAGAGAAAAAGAGAAACAACTTTTATAATAAAAGTAGCATCATTACAGCTACAATTAGAAAGCGGGAAATCTAATCTAGAAAGTGATAAAGAGAAGGGGGTGAGAAGTTATCCTCATCGAAGGCTGCTTAGAGGACGAGTCGGACGGACGACGCTTGGAAAAAAAAAGCGAAGATGGAGGACGGAAGACGGATTGGGAAGAGCTAGGGATGAGGTAAGGCATCGACGTCACAAGATCCACATCCGAAACGAGGGCGAGAAGACAACTGTTGAGAACTCAGCGAAGGGGGTGAGAGGTGGAAAATTTTGTATTTTTACTCTAGGAGAGCTTCCCATAGCTTGAGAGCAATAGAGTGAGCTTTAGAACTTGAGTTTTTATCTTTTAGAGAAGTAGAGAGATGATGGAAGGGAAGAAAATGTGGAGGGTGTAGGGCCTTTATATAGTTGTTTACATGGGGCAAAGATGCATTTCATCTTTTAACATTTAACTCTACTTCCTTTAGTGACGGATACATGCGTCACTGTAGACGCACATCGCTGTAGCTGTGCGCCTTAGCCCTGCCACCCGCTCCTGATCTGATGCATCACAACATGCCACGTTGCCTTTATATAATTGTAGTATAGTGGTGAGTATTCCCACTTGTCATGCGGGTGACCCGGGTTCGTTCCCTGACAACGACGTCAAAATGTTGAAACGTGATTTCTACGCTAAAAGATTTGAGTTTGAAAACCCATCGTTGCAGTCACGTAAAAATCCGTCAAATAGATAATTTAACTGAAACTCTAGTGAGTCCCGGGTCGAACACGGGGAGGTAAACATTTGATTAAAAGCCGCATAGGAATTATTGTCACGAAAGCAAATTAGCTGGTTGAAATTAATCTACTCGCTATTCTACTTGAAGAATAATTAATAGAAGATAGAGAAAGAATAATACAAATAAAAAGAAAATAGAGAGAGAATGAACAAGAATTTTATAACAGTAGGTGCATGTCCATTACAACTATGTGTTATACTAGAAAGCAGGAAATCTACACTAGAAAGCGATAAAAGAGAAGGGGATGAGAAATTATCCTCCGCGACGACTGCTTGGAAAACGAGCCACGTTGACGGGGTGCCCAAATGAGGGTGGTGAGATGTTGGATGAAGGAGGACGAAGCCAGAGGACAGAGCAGGGCAACATCGCAGCGAGAGCAACTTCCTGAATAGCGGTGAAAGAACAATCGCAGGATGCCCCACGAAAGGGGTGAGAAGATGAAAAAAATTATCTTTTATGACTCTAATGGAGCATCCTTGGTTTGGGATGAGCTCATAGAGCTTTGGAGGGGGTGAGAGAAGAAAGAAAGGGATGAAGAAAATATGGAGGGCGTAGGGCCTTTAAATAGTTGTTTACATGGGTCAAAAGAGGCATTTCATCTTTTAACGTTTAACTCTACGACCCTTAGTAATGGATACGTGTGTCACTGTAGACGCATGTCATTGTAGCCATGCACCTCATCCCCACCGCCCGCTCCTAATCTAACACCTCACAACGTGCCACGTCACCGCCTCTTCTTCTTCAAGTGTTGAGCAGTTTGGCGCAAACTCGACCGTCCGATCAAGATCAGACGGCCACGATCGCGCCACTACCGCTTCATCTTCACGCGTTATGGCACGACGCAGCCACCTTCTGATGTGTATACATCTAAGTAGCCTAAAATGTCTATTTATGCATGTTCTTAGTATCATAGAAGCATCATGCATTATAAATATTGCATAACATGCATCATCATGCATTTAGGTTAATTTGTATAAAATTGTATAGTAATTCGCCTCTTTTTGTGGCCAGGATCAGGACAATATTTATCGGGGCTTCAGATTGAAGATCCAACCGTACAGATCTGATCAGGGCAATGATCGGAGCTCAACGACTCTGAGAATGCCCCGATTGGACCTCCAAAGTATTTGATGCAGTCCGGGAAAGATCAGAGGTCAAGGGCCAAAGGGATGTAAATTCATACATCAGACGATAAATCCAACCACACAGATGGGTTTGGATCGACGATCGCAGCCAAACGACACGAAAATCGGTCCAATCCGACATCCATGGCACCATCTACAAGTTAGAGAAGATGGACGGCCAGGATGGTGCCACATGGTGCCATCTCAGCTGCCCAACACTGGCCAAGCCTCCCGCTCCACCTCTGAAGGTGCAACCAAGATGCGATCTCAGCCATTGGATTGAGATCCAATGGTTGAGGGCATGCGACCATTAAATCGAAAACGAGACCAAAGGACCCTCGTAGTGTAGTGGTCAAGAACAACGCATGCCAGCGGTCATGCATTCAAGTTGCTCATCCACATTCCATTCCTCTCGCGCACGGGCTCAATTCAGCCGTCCGACCAGACGCCAACGGCCCAGATCATCACATCGGATGAATGCGCGATTCGACGCTCGATCGCACGCTTGATCAGATGCGCCAAGCAGGCGATCTACAATGCGAGCGGCCGTGCGATCTTGACCCTTCGATCCTGATCCAGCAACTCAGAAGGTGGCTACGTCATGCCATAACGCGTGAAGATGAAGCGGTAGTGGCACAATCGTGGCCTTCTGATCTTGATCGAACGGTCGAGGTTGCACCAAACCGCTCAACGCTTGAAGAAGAAGAGGAGGCGACGTGGCGCATTGTAAGGGGTCAAATCAGGAGTAGGCAGCAGGGATGAGGCATGCGGCTACTGTGACATGCGTCTACAGTGATGCACGTATCCATCACTAAAGGCAGTAGAGTTAAATGTTAAAAGATGAAATGCCTCGTTTGCCCCATGTAAATAACTATATAAAGGCCTTATGCCCTCCATATTTTCTTCATCCCTTCCATCATCTCTCTCCCTCTCTAAGAGCTAAGAACTCAAGTTCTAAAGCTTACTCTAGTGCTCCGAAGCTACGGAAAGCTCCGCTAGAGTAAAATACAAATTTTTCCACCTCTCATCCCCTTCGTGGAGCTCTCGCCAACCGTCTTCTCGCTCCCGTTCTGGAAGTGGATCCCACGACACCAGTGCTCTGCCTCACCCTCGGTTCTTCCTGATCTGTCCTCTTTCTTCACTCTCCTTCCAAGAGACGTCCGTCTGGCTCATCCTCCAAGCAACCGTCAAGGAGGATAACTTCTCATCCCCTTCTCTTTATCGCTTTCTAGATTAGATTTTCCGCTTTCTAGTTGTAGTTGTAATGACATTATTTTTAGTACAAAAGTTATTTTTATCTCTCTCTATCTCTCTTTCTCTCTCTCTCTCTTTATCTAGTTTTAGTTTATATTGCAAGTAAATAGCGATCATTGTGAATGTCTCGTTTATAAACAAAAATTACAAAAAAATATATAATTGCTAATTTAGAATCGATGTAGCCTCCTCGTGTTTGACCCGGGACTCATTTTGAGTTTCGATAAAAATTATTTGATTGACGGATTTTCTCGCGAATTGCACTACGACGACATGGTTTTCTAAACTCAAACCTTTTCCCTACAAATTTCCACTACATCACCTTCTAAGCCGCTAGATCAAGATCGAAGGGTCAAGATTGCACGCCTGCCCGCGCTTCAAATGATGTGCTTAATGCATCTGATCGAGTGTGCGATTGAGTGTCGAATCATGCATTCATCCGATGTGATGATCTGGGTCATTGGCATTTGATCTAATGGTTGAATCGAGCTCATGCACGCAAGGAAAGGATTGCAGATGCACGACTCGAATGCGCGACCGGTTGGCGTGCGTTGTTCTTGACCACTGCGTTACGGGGGTCCTTTGGTCTCATTTTTGATTTAATGGTCGCTCGAGATCGCATCTTGGCTGCACCTTCAGAGGTGGAGCAAGAGGCTTGGCTGGCATTGGGTAGCTGGGATGGTGCCACGTGGAGTCATCCTAGCCGTCCATCTTCTCTAACTTGTAGATGGTGCCACGGATGTCGAATTATCGATTTTTACGCCGTTGGGCTATGATCGTCAATCTGAACCCATCTGTGTGGTTGGATTTGTCGTCTGAGGTATGAATTTACATCATTGATGAGAAGAAAAGCGTGATTTGTAATTAGGATTTTTAAATAGTTGTAATACGCCAATTCACAATCGCTTTTACAATTTATAAACCTAGATAATGGTAGTATCTAGGGTTGTCTAAGGAGGCGAGAATGCACTTTAAAACTCTCAATTGACAAAAAGAAAATCAACTTTCTTTTTGTAATTTTAAATATAAGATTTTTTTGTACTTTGAAGTAACGGGCAATTACGCAATTGAAAGCGGGAAAATGATTACACCTAAATTGTTAATGCTAACACTGAAGTGACAAGATAATCTTCTCTTTAAGCTCACCCTAGGTACGTGGAAACCTAGGATAATTAGAGAAAGTGAGTGAAAAGTGCTAGAACAAATAACTAATAAAGAAGCAACAAGAATTGAAGAGAAGACAACTTTAATTAAGTAGAAATATGTTTTACAAAAAGACAAGTAGAGGAATGCTTCTACTCTAAAATGAAAATACAGAAGTAAAACACATATCCTCTTGATGATATTAGTGAAGAAGAGAGGCTTCTTGCTCCAAGCTCAGCTGCTCCTAAGCTTGAAAAGAAGTTATCCTTCTCCTTCCTTGAAAAGCTCCTCCAAGTTGGTATCTTCCCAGGCAAGCCCTAGGTGGGCATGCCCTTACTCCTCCATGGGTGGAAGATCTCCACCCACAAGACCTCCTCCTAGGGTAGGCATGTACCTTAGGTCTTCTCCTCTACCTAGTCGTCCTTCTGGTGATGTTGCTCCTTGGCTTAGACCAAGGAAGAAGGGAAGAAGAAGAAGAAGGCACCAAGGAGGCAAGGGATAGCCTCCTTAATCTTCTTCTCTCCTCGCCTTCCTATGGCCGAATATAGGTGTATCTAACTGGGAAATAATGTAGCCAAGGATGAAGGAAATGGTGGTGGTTATAGGTCTTTTTATAGAGTAGAGGGGGTGGAGGTTGATGTTGACTAGGGTTAAGGGAAGAGTGGCGTTATGGATGGCTAGGATATGGAAGTTGGTGGATGGATGGTAGATTTGGGTTGGCGTGGAGGTAGAAGGGTGCATGAGGTGGTAGTTATGGTGGGTGGAGTAGAGTTGGCGCCAACTCTATGTGGGTTAGGGTTAAGGGGTTGGTTGATGTATTGCATGGCTAGGATTAGGTTATAGGGTGGTGGTTAGGAGATGGGTGGTGGATGTTAAGTGGCGCCATATGAGAGGGTGTAGGTAGGTGGGTTTATGTTAAGTTGGCACCACTTTTTATGTGGTTGGGGTTATGGTGGCATGGAGGGTAGGTGTAAGGGTAGGATGGTGTTTTAAGTGGTGGTTATGGGATCCTAAGGTGTAGGATAAGTGGCACCAACCTAAGGGGGTTATGGGATCCTAGGGTGCTAGAGGAGGTGGTTATGGTGGTTAAGGGTTGGCGCCAACCTTGAAAGATGCCTTGGTTTGGCACCATCCTAAGGGGGTTCTAGAAGGGGGGTAGGTGTAGGGCTATGATGGATTTATGGGGTAGGTGTAGAGCTAGGATGTGGGGGTGTTTCGGCATGAAAAGAGAGGGTTTTTATAAGGGTGAGTTGGCACCAAAACAAGGTAACTTTTGGTGGTGGTTGAGGGGCCAAGGGTTGCATGTTGATTGGCGCCAACATAGGTAGGAGTAGGTGGAGCTAGGTGGACTTAAGTAGGTGGACTAGTTAGGTGGTGATGTGGAGTTAGGTTATAGGTAGTGGATGGCCAGTGGGAGCTAAGATGTAGCTAAGCTAGCTTAGCTAGTAGTTGAGTAGAGGAGGTGGGTTGGAGCTAAGGTTTAGGGAAGAGAAGCTGAGGTAGGAATGTCTGGAGCTGAACTGGAGCTGGTAGCTACTGAAGGAAATTGCAGGGAGCTACATTAGTTGGCTTAGCTTGCTAGTTCTTTGTTAGCTACTAAGCCAAGCTAAAGTGAGCTGGCTTCTGCTAAAATGTGTTGAGGTTAGCTACGTCTAATTTTCCTGGGGAGGACCTAGCTACTGGAGTAGCTAAGATAGCTTAGCTCAACTTGGTTGAGCTAAGTGGAGTCCCCAGGAGTTGGACTTAAGCTTGCCTGAGCTGTTTGATGTCATCTTTAGCTGACTTGAGTTGAGCATAGCTGGAAGTAGTTGGACATGAGCTAAGGTGGACTCCTCTCAACTTAGTTGAGCTAGCTAGAGCTCCCAGTGAACTGATTGGAGCTAAGGTGAGCTAAACTCAACTAAGTTAAGCAGCGTCTAAGCTAACTTGAGCTAGAGTGAACTAAGATGAGCTACCCTAAGCTATCATTCAACTAAGATGAGTTGAATGGAGTTTAATGGAGCTAACCCTAACTCAAGTGAGGTGGTATCCAGCTATGTTAAGTTGGATTTGGCTGAGTCTCAGCTGGAATGAGCTTCCTCTTCACCAATTGCCTTATTGAGTGCTAGGGTTCTAGGGATCTAACATCTGTTCGTCCCTAACACTCAAATAAATGTGTCAAAAACACAACAAAACATGCAATGCATGCATAACCTAATTGGTGCCTAAATGCAGCACAAAAACCCGTTTGTGAACTTAAAATCCTAAGAGCTAGGTTTGTTTTAGGGCATATGAATGATGATAAACTGGAATTTATCAATCACCTTGGCCCTTAACCTTTGATCTTTCTCGGATTGCATCTAATACTATGGAGGTTCGATCGGAGCGATCTTGGAGTCGTTGAACTCCGATCATCACCTTGATCAGATCTATATGGTTGGATTTTTAATCCGAGGCCCCAATAAATATTGACTTGTCCTTAGCCACAAAAAGAGGCGAATTACTATATAATTTTATACAAATTAACCTAAATGCATGATGATGCATGTTATGCAATATTTATAATGCATGATGCTTCTATGATACTAAGAACATGCATAAATAGACATTTTTGGCTACTTAGATGTATACACATCACAAACACTTAGAAAAATCAGAAAACTAAAGTAGGCTTCAAACAAATTGATTAGAGGTCCAATCCGGACCTCAAATGTCTGATCTTGGACTTTCAGACATCTAACTGTTTGACCAAACGTCCAGAAACACTTAGGCTGGAAACCCACTCTTTGTCTGCTACCTTTAGACATCCAGCCCATAGTCCAGACATCCTACAAGACATTTGAGGACCTTGCCAAACGTCCAACAATAGGACCGTTGGATTATCAAACGTGATCTTAGAGGATTAACCTTAATTTATTTTACATCTACTTTCAGACATCCGTAGAGCATCATAGACGTCTGATAAATAGACGTTAGACTAAGATCTGACCCAAATCACTTTTATGAAACCACAGTCGTTTGAGCCTCAAGAAATCAATTCCCACAGGGAATCCTATTTCCAGACATCCAGACTTATTGCCAGATGTTTGACCTGTCATCTGTGTAACTTAACCCTAGATCCCTATTTTGATCTTAAGAAAACAGGAAGAAAACCCGTCTAGAATTAGATGTCTGAGTGTTGTCCTAGACATCTTAAAAAGCATTCTTAGGCGTCTGCCTTGATCCAACAATGATTAGATCTTCCACCCTTCTAAATCAGATGACCGATCCCTAGATCAAATGATGACCCAGATGTCTGACCAAAAAAACAGATGTCGATAACCCTCTCAGAATCATAAATGACCCTAATTTCGGTAGGATTTTGGACCACTCTCTTGAGCCTTGTTCCCAACAGCTACAAGAGGCTTCCAAGGCCTTCCAAAGCCTTCTTAAGACCTCTATAAATAGAAAAGCACACTTTCTAAGACAAGTACACCTAGAGAAACTACTTCCACTCATATTGTGTTCAAAAGAAGAAAGGATCACCTAGAAGTGTTGTTTCCCTCCAAACCTTTGTCCACAATCTTGAGAGCACCATCTTTGTTGCACACCCGCTTTCCCATCTTCACTTACGAGAGTGCCATTCACGCCCTTGCGTGGTTCACGCACTCCACGTCACTAATCGACGCACTTCCATCAAAGGGATGTTTCCTTAGCCTATAGTAGCTAGATTAACATATTTACTTTGCAGCACTATGGGATTCTTTGTAATTGTCTTTGCTTGGGTATTCACTTTACGAATTCCCATCTTCCTTGCGAGACAAAATACTCCTTGTGAAGAGGGGTTTGAAGTATACTACCCTCATGTAAAGTAGTGTTGGTTGTATTGAGGTTGAACTATCCTCATTTTAAGTGGTTTGGTTAGTGGATTTGATCAACTAGGTCGATTGGGAAATCCTAAGTCGAGAGGTTTAGGTGGCAATTTTTACTTGGGTTTGGGTTTCCATCTAAAAATATTTGTGTGCTTTGTAAGATTGCATTTTGTGTGATTGTTATTTTATTTCCACACCTTTTTGTAGCCTGTTCGATCTCAGCCCCCTCCGTTAGAATTTATAGAAGGGTTGATTATCAGGATGGACGTCTAAGAAGGCATTATAAGTCATCTGGGAATATTATCAAACATCTAATCCTAGACAGGTTGCTTCCTATTTTCACCATATCGAAACAAGGTTCTAGGTAATTTAGGCCGGACGACAAATCGGTCATCTGTCAAAGTGTTTAGATGTTGGGAAAGAAAATCTTTGTGGGAATTGATTTCCTGAGGCTACAACGGCTAGTAGGTATGACAAAAGTAGATTTGGATCAGATCTTAGCCTAATGTCTATTTATCAGAATCTACAAGGCTCTACAAACATCTGGAAAGTGTTATAAAAATGATTAAAAGGAAATACTCGAATATTATGTTCTGATAGTCCAACGGTTCTATTGATGGACATCTGTCAAGGTCATCAAACATCTTGTAAGACGTCTAGACTATGGACTGGTCATCTGAAGGTAACAAACAGAGAGCACTAAGTCCAGCCTAAGTTTTTGGACATTTGTACAAACTATCAGACGTCTTAAAGTCCAAGATAGACATCTGATGTCCAGATTGGACGTCTGATCGGGCTATCTGATTACTGTTTTGGTTTTCTAAGTGATTTCTAAGATTGTCTAAGATTGTCTAAGTATCTTAGGATAGTGTAAGTGTTCCTAAGACTACAGGTATGTTACTTTGGGCTCTTTAACATTTATCTAAGAGAATAAAAAAGCAAATTACATAAAGACAAATACATAGACATAAGAAAATTCTATCCTATTCTTTTTCTCACTTCTTCAAGCTCCCACTTCATGCGAGGCTCCGTCACCTTTTCTCCTCCATCAAGCTTCTCCAATCCTCCATGGACACGAGCTTGAGCTCCTTCACACTTGAATCTATTTGCATTAATCCTGAAAACTCAAACTCAAATGCAAATGTCAAATAACAAGTGTTTTGTTATCATCAAAATTAACGATCGTGGAGCCCTTGTACCAACAGAAGGGAGTTTTGGAACTAAGCACATTTAGAAGAAGGCTAAATCAAGTTGGTGGACCTATTTGAAAACCAATTAAACCTAACCCTAGCCTAATTAGGAATCCAAATTTCCTAACCTGTGACCTAACATATGGACCCAATTTCCCACACCATAGGGTCGACCATAAACCAAAAATCCTAACTTCTTTGGTTGACCAAACTAGATCCTATCCTTTCCTAAAAGAACCTATCCTTTATCCTTAGAAAACCTAGATCCTATCCCTTCCTAACAACCTAAGGTGGCACCACCTTCCTAAGAGACCTCGCTGCCACCTTATCCTATCAAAAACCAAGCTAGGTGGCCGGCCATGCACTTTAGAACATATCCTTATGATCACCCACCTTAGGTAGAAAAAGACCCAACAACTTTAGCTTCTATCCTAGCCCTTCATATTCCATCCAATGGCCCTCCTAAACACCTAGTCTAGCCGTCCCCCCTTGATGAAATCCTAGCCATACACCTCATCTATCTTAGGCACTAGGAACCAACCAATAGGAAGCCTTCCCTACTTCTATAAAAAGGCCTATGCATGCCCCCCCCTTAGGTATTAATTTTTCCTACGTAGTTTTCGTAATTTCAAATAAGTTCCACCAACTATAACTAGTCTTCCTACTACTTCCTCCCCTTGAAGATCTTGGGTGCACCTTCGCATATGCTACTACGTCGTTGCTCTGGACTTTGCCTTTGAAGCCCCTACTTTCAATTATTGTCATTCTAGTTCTAGTTGTACTTGGAATCATTCTCCTAGTTGTAGTATTGTTTCTACTTGTGCAAAAGTTCTAGTAGTTCTTTTTCAACTTGTCTTCAAGTTGCTTGCTTTCTTCTAGTACTTATTTTAGTTCTAGTTAATCTGCATACTATTAGTTCTAGTTATGTTCTATTTTCATTCTAATGGTAGTAATCTCACATTTGAATATGTTTTTCTACCTTTTAGCATTTAGGAAAGTGAACTATTCTGACTGCCACCCTACGAACGACTCAAACTCTATTTTGAAAACTACGATTTCTATATTCACGAGTTCGATTTGAAATAAAGTCAAGAGTTTCTATGTGCTTATACTATGACAAAAGCATATTTTTTGAAATCATATCTGCACTTAGAGCAACCACCTTCTAAAATCAGACGTCTACTATGCCCTAGTCAGACGTCTGATCAATTTCCAGACATCCTATTATGCTGTCAGATGTAATTATTGCCTTTCACTCAATGAATCTCGACCAAATCCTCTTGGATTTGATTCCAACGGCTAGGAAACATCTTCCAAGCCTTATTGAACCACCTTAGCTCATATATAAATAGTAACCCAAGCAATCTTCAACAGCACTGATTACACCGCATTATCACTCCCATCTACTTCCACATCAAGGAAGACTTCTTACACCTATAGGAGATAGATTTAATCCTTACTTTGGGCTCTATAGATCTTTTGCATTTTGTATTTGTGTTGGGTATTCACGTTGTGATTTCCTGTCTCCTCGTGAAACAAAATACACTCCATGGAGGAGAGTGGTCGTGTGGTACACTAGTCTTATATAAGTAGTGTTGTTGCATTAAGGTTGTATCACCCTCAATTTGATGTGATACAACAATGGATTTGATCAACTAGGTTGATCGGAAAATCATAAGTCAGGGTGGCTTAGGTGGTGATTTTTACTCTTAGGCTTTCCACTTAAAAATCTGTTATCTCTTGTGGATTGAATTTTATTTTGCAATTGAATATCATTTTATTTTTCCCGTACTATTCACCCCCCTTTAGTGCTAAGTTACAGGTGGGTCATTGGCTGTCTATGGTTCAGCGTGTGTAGCTAACACGTGTTTACGCCATATGATATAGCTGCCACCCCTTTCCACAATAACCCTAGGTTGACGAAGTAGGGTGACTCAATGAGTATAAGTTGTCCTTTTAGCCAATAGGGTGGCTTATACCAGTCTTGCACCTCGAGAAGTTACACAGAGATCGTCTCGTGCCCCAAGGTGTTGATTAATAGGTTTCGACTATAACAAGTTGGGCTTAACTTATAAACAAATTAAATGATGAAATGATTAATGAATGGATTAACTTATGAAATAATACCCTTTCTCTTTTTCTCTCTCTGTTATTGTTATTATTTCACTAGTTCTCACTACCGTACTCTTTTGGTTCTGTACAAAGTGATGATAATACTATCATGGGCCCAAACTAGCCAGAATTAGTCAAGTTCAAATGGTAAATTCTCCTACTTAATCATCTGAAGGTCACAACTTCGCATTATTCTGATTTGAGAAGAAAATAAGGAAACAAGGTTAATTCTGCAGTTTTAACAACACATCACAAATGCAGATTAACCATGGGATCACTTAGGGGTTAATTAAAGGTTAATTGAGCATAAAAGATGAAAAAGTGGGTCCACACTGACTCAATCAAGGGTTCGTGCATTTCGAGGGTGAAAACAAGACTCAAAATCCTAATTACAAACCCTACTTAAATTGAAATGGTTCTGGTCAAGATAAAATTAATTTAAACCTCCTAAGATTCATAGAAAAATATTCTAAGAGGTTTGGTACCTTTGGTTTGACCATCAAAACCCATTTAACCTAGAACAGAGTTTTAGATGAGAATTTACCCTAATTTGGGCTTCTCTATAAATTACCTAACCAAATGTGGTCAAAACTCAAATCCAAGTTCACCATTACATTCCTTGGGTACAAATTAGGTTAATACCAAAATTTGAGCCCAATCAAAGTCCATATTGACATAGTTTGCAATTTAGTCTCTAAAATCTCTATTTTTTACACTCAAGCCCCTAGGTTTCAAGTTTATTACAAATAGCCCTCTATCTTTCTCGTCATATTTGCAAAAAGGTCCCTACTACCATGAATAGTGCAAACACCTTCAAGCTGAGATTTGAGAGAGTTCTCTCTCCAATCAGCATCAAATCCCTTTAAATTTAAAGGGAATGATGATCAGATCATGAAGAATCTATTGAACTTGATCCCAAGCCCTAATTCATCTCCTAAAACCCCAGTGAACTCATGAAATCAGTGTGGGTTTCTTGCAATGTTCACGAGGAATTCACACTAATTTATGGTGAATTAAGGCCTAATCGACACCTATATAAGTTCCTCATTGCTCCACGATCATTTCGAGCCTGGTCACGGCCAAAAACACCTACTTCTCTTCTCCGGCCACCTCTACCATGGCTTCGGCCACCTTCTTCCTCTGTCCTCCTACGGCCGACCACTGGTTAAATTGGCCAGCCCACGGCCTTCCTCTCCCTTTTCCACCTATCGCCAGCCACAGGAAAGGTTTCCTCTCCCACTCCTCGTCTCCCTATCTCCCACCGAAGGCTTCATCTTC
Source organism: Thalassia testudinum (assembly GCA_037157565.1). Classification (NCBI taxonomy): domain Eukaryota; kingdom Viridiplantae; phylum Streptophyta; class Magnoliopsida; order Alismatales; family Hydrocharitaceae; genus Thalassia; species Thalassia testudinum. The sequence goes on along the minus strand of JAZHRO010000056.1, from coordinate 56,078,758 downwards.
CTCGCGACAGGCAAGATATGTCGGTGCAAGATCCTCCCCATTCGTCCCTTAGATTTGGTTTTTCTTCCTCTTCATCCTTTCTAGATCCTTCTTATCCCCTTAAGCACCTCAATTCGACTGTCGACCACCTCACTCCCGCCTCATCTTCTTCGCCTCTGGCGTAGCTCCGACGAGCTCGCCACGTCACTACATGCCTCGAAACACGATGCCGTCACCACCACAACCTTCCTTGCACCTTAGGGAACAAAAGCCCCAAGGAAATTGGGGGGTTTGATCTCTATAAATATCCACCAAACACACGCACCGTCCGCCGCCCTAACAAGCTCCGCTCGATCTCCACACACTTCGCAACCACCGCCATCACACTTCACACCACATGGCGAAGCTAATGAACTCTCTAATTGGGGCTTAGAGCCTGTGTTACATGTTTCAGGTCATCTCGCCGTCGACAACAGCTCCGCCATCGTCCACCATCCTCTGGTCATCGTCACCACCGTTGCCACCCGTTCTCTAAGCGGCCACATCTCCTGAAGCTTCCAGCCACTCCAATTGAGGAAACACCCATAGCAACAGTAGCAATTACAGATTCCTTCACCTGCAGCTTCGCGCGAAGGATAGTGGGAATTAGTCCCACATCGTGGGCTACAAATCTAGAAAGGTCCATAAATTGATTCGCTGCTGAGGACTCTTCGCCTCAACACGGAGGCATGAGGTCCCTCACTCTGCTTCTCACTCCTCACCCACCACCACTGTCGTTGGGCCTGGTCCCTGTTCATGACCCAATTACCCGCTATTATTTAAATCGAATACTCGATTAAGAAGGAAAGAGAATTCTAAGGGTGGGGGTGGTTTTGCCTCGAGGTGCGTGCACACGTGTCTCGGGAAGCATGTGCATCCACCCAACACTTATCAAAATTCTGATCCCTGAGGTTTGTGCTTGTACCTTGTGCTTGATATTGGCTCTAGGTACTGTGGACATATTTGATACTTATCTGATGTGGATTAGTGGTTCTGAGCACTGTTGGGTTATTTGATTCTAAATACTGTTGGGATTTGTGCTTAAATTCTAGGGTTAAATTGGTGGTTTCAACCACCACTTTTAGCACTATTGGGTTATTTGCATTTTTATCCCTGACATTTAAGATACATTATTGCTTCATTATTGAATATCATTTTTCTTGATTGATTCACTTCCATTACTTTCTATTGAATATTGTGATTGGTGGATTGATTTGTTACTTGCTCTCGTTGAGATGATTTGATTAGAGATTCCCCATCGTGATCCCCTGTACCTATTAAGGATTTGCACTAAAATTTCTTAACATCTTGGATTACTCACTTTCTTGTTTGAGTCCAATGTGTCATATTTGGAATTAAAATGGAAATAGAGCCAATTAGGGCTTCCACATTAGGATTTTGAAGAGATAGTACACATTTGCTTGCAATTAAGGAAACTAACCTTCCCGCATTTTTGTGCTATATACCCAAGCCCTTGTTTGAAATAATATATCCAAGTGAACCCTAAAATCAAGGCTCCAAATTTACTTAAATAGTAAAATTTTGGGACCTAATAACCTAAGAATCAATCCAAGGTGATTTAAGTCTTGGCCCAAATTTCATCCTCAACCTTAGGACAAGTCAAGTGAAGTTGGTCCACTTTGTGAATCAACCAACCTACAAATTAAGTCACAAATTGAAGTGACTTCTAAATCAAGTGAAATTCAAGGTACAAATTATGGCTAAAATTAGTAGACTTAGGTCTCAATTTATACATCTCAATCTACTTGGAATCTCAGTGAGAAGGACGGTCGGGTGGGGGAAACCCTGTAACCCGTGGAGATGCTTTACCGTATAGGAGTCTTTGCAGGACTCTCCCTTCCTAGCTGCCTAAGTAATTCTCAGGTGTGTGGATTTTTTATCAAGAGGTCCATCTACCTCAAACAGCCTTAGTCATCCAAAATTTTTGGTTGCCTTGATTAGGTCCAATACATATCCAGTCCCTCATTTATTCTGTAGTGTACATACATAGGAGAGGTCCCTAAGTCTGACTTAGAGGCCTCCAATAAAGTTAATCTTTTAGGGAAAATATGATCTGATCTAATCAATTCAATATGGACCTGAATTTGATTCTGCATCCTGATCCACAACTTGATTTGGAAATGCAACTTGACAACATAAGAAAAATGTTTAAGAAACCTGAATCCTGCATGGACATCAAAGAGAAAACAATCGAGGCTGCCCTTAGACATAGGGAAGAATTTGACAAGACCTCAGATCCTTTTAGGAACATTTAGGCTAAGGTACCAGAAATAACAACCTTCATTATGAACCATGCCGGAATAAAGTTTACACAAATGATATATGGTTCAACCCGAAATTATCTTTTATCAGAATATAGAGAATTGTGGAGACTACATAACATTAAGTATACATGTCTGACAAATCTACCACTTTGGGGAATGCACACTATAAGAAAGAAGGGTTTTAGTCACGGTTTTTATTAACCGTCACCAATTAGCGTCACCACAAGTTCCGTAGCGGAAGGGTTCTTAGTTACAATTCTGCCCAAAACCGTGACTCAAGGATTTGGTCACGGTTTCATCCAACACCGTGACCAAATCCTCCACGGTGAATTAGGTTGAAGAGTTTTGGTCATGGTAATAAACTTTGACCAAAGACTTCTTAGTCACAGTTTTAAAACCGTGACCAAAGTAACAATTCATATCGATTAGTAACCTTTGGCGTGGAAATAAAAAGGGTTGCTTTGCTCACGGTTCCTTAACCGTGACCAAAGGTCTCTTAAAACAAAAATGAGGTAAATTTATTAACGCTCTAGAATTCTACCTTACCCTACACAATTTTATCTCGAAGATGTTGAACCTTGGCAACTAACTCTGCTATTGCTCCTGCTGAATGAAGATAGACCCAAATAACAAAATAGATTGGAACTAAACATCAAGCACACCTTGGCCTATCTGCTAGTCTGGAGAAAAAGTCGGAAGCAATGCCTATCTATGGATGTTAAAGAGAAAGTGGCCTTCCAAATAAAAGGTGGAAGATGGATTAAAGATGGTATCTACGTAGAGGTACAGTAGCAACCTTGCATGTCATAGATTTTTCAGAAATGCTCTCCAACCCTTTCTCCAAAGCCAAAACTGAATTCTTCCGAAGCAAAGTGTAGTTATCAGCAAACCCACCCTCCTGATCTATGGCCACTAGAAGCTTATCAAGTTCTTTCACCATGTCATTTACCTGGAAAAACTTGTATATTAAGGAAAATACAAGCTAACATAGAAAACTAGGAGTGTGAACATGGCATCAATAGCATAAGAACCCAATCCTCGTATTCATTAAGCAAAAAGATCCGACAAACTATAAAACTACAATGAATCTCACCCAAGAAATGATAAATTACCAATTAGCAAGCACTATTTGATTAAAAAAAATGTAGACAGAAAAAAAAAATTCCATGCATTATATACCCTTCTGAAAAGAAGTCTAAGAATGATCTATGCTACACAAAGATGTATGTAGTATCCATAAATGAGGTGCTTCAAGAGAGTACAATTTTAATATAGCATAATAACCTCATTAATGGGAAAGAAACTAGAAATACAGAAACCAGCTCAAGGGCATGGAAAAGCTTGGATAAAATCATAGGATAGCAGAGGCTTCCTCAGCTATCCAATAACCTTAGTTTTCATATTCTTTTGCCTGTTCTTAGAAGACATCATGTTAGGAAGATTATGACACCAAACCAAGCGTTTAACCATATTCATCCTACTTAAGCACGAAGTAATTTGATCACATGGATTTTAGTAGCCAAATTTTTTCTATAAATTCTTAAGGAATATCCTAGCTAATTTATCTCAAATGTAAAATATCAATTCAATCTCACCTGAAGTTTTCAGCAAGAAGGCATGCATTTGTATTGGAATCAGACCCACCAATCACAACAATCCCATCCAAATCAAGCTTTTTGGCAATTTCTTCAGCTTGTTTAAACTTCAGTCAAAATGAAAATATGATGGGCCAACAATGAAAGAAACAATGCAACAGGAATTATGTCCACCCTGTTGCCCAGAAAAAGTAGAAACCTGCTCCGGAGTCTCAATCTTGTCTCTTCCACTGTGGATCATGTCAAATCCTCCCTGTTCAATTGAAAAATGAGTCCTTTAAAAAAATGACAGAAAAATACTCTTAATATTTTGCATTGGCCAACTTGCTATCATATTTGTTTTATTTGAGATGAAATCAGTGTCCTTAAAGTGTGGTTATTCTAGAATCTATTTTGAATGCATGTTAACCTAATGTCAATCATGGGTTTTTGGCAGGGCTCATTGAATTGAGAAGTGAAGGTCTGGGTCTCTACAAGCCATGAAGGTTGGCTATTGCCTACTTATTCCGAATCATGGTATTGCACTCAGACATTGGATCTTCAAAGTTCATCCGAGCTCCGATATGAGGATGCATTTTTCAACTAGGTTGTGGTGTTACCCCAAGCTAACCTGATACTACTTGCTAATGCAAAAAAGAATGCTATATATGCTGTACATGTTGACTATGGTCCAACACCTGTGTCAACATGAATGGATTATATAGCAGAGTTCACTGTTACCATGCCAATTTTGAGCCTTACAGCCACTTTTGACTGCTTTCCTAATGGGGAGAAGCTTGTTCAGGTTTACTGTGTCCAGACCCATGCTTTGGATCTATTCCAGTGCTTGCCACCAGCTCTCAAAAATACAGGGTTAGAAAGAGACCCCTTGACGTCTCGTGTCTTTGAGTTGCCTACTTCAGAAGTATTTGCTATTCCTGAACCATCCAGTGGAAGTTTTGTATCTAGTAGGTTTCTAGTAGGATACTCAAAAAGCCAGTAAGCCACTTATTTGTTCCCTATCCCCATTAGAAATGGCACATGTTCATTGTGTCAACAGTACAGCCAAAAGCTACTGAAATTTGACACCAACCTCAACAAGCCAATCAACTAGGATTGCCCGCATGCTCTGATTAATATCTTGTTGCAGAGTCTCCATGAAATCAGTTCTGGGTCATTGGAGGAGCTGTGAAAGATTATTGTTAGTTACCCAAATGTTAAGTGAGAAGGAATCAAGCATGAGTAGTTGACCACACTCTTTACACATGGAAACATGCGCATTGCGATTAAAGATCACCATACAAACCTCAGCCACTCGCAGGTTGGCATAAATATTGGTAGCATAGCAACTGCATATTTGAGGCTTTCTAAGATCTGAATCAATATCTATATAGTGGCAATCTTTTGCATATTTACAACGGCCGCAAAGTCCTGTTATTACATTATTAAAAGAAACCATAAGCCTGAAAGCAACAAGTCAATTTCACTACAAAAGCAACCTGCTATATTTTAGATGCATTCATTTGATTCTGGATTTTTTCCAATTAGAACTATGGTTCATTGGAAAGAAAATGTCATTTCATACCACGTGCTTCAGAGGAAAGAGATAAACTACCATGCTTTTGGAGACATAAATATTTCGAAGGCATCCCAAAACCCTAATCAAAAGTTTCAGGTAGGGTCGTCGTTTCCTCCTTGTTCTCTCTGTGTGGTTGGTCTAAATGGTGCCCCAATTTGCAAGAGACCGAGTTTTCTTCCAAGGTACCAATCCTTTCAGCTGGTGCTTTCTCCACAAATATAGTTCTACCACCTTCTAGAGGTAATGCATCGTTGGGCTTGGAATCCTTCTTGGCAACAACAATTCTGATCTTAGATGAAGTGGGCTCGGTCCTTCCAAATTTTGACTGAAAATGAGAAATAGAATTCATCTTCAGCAACTTCCATATGGTACATGAATTACCAATTGGATGCTCAAGCATTACTCAAAAGTAACATATGGCCACATGTGATGTATTAAAGTAGAGATGGATAGATGAACAAGGTATCCAACAAATGATTCTATAACTGAGGGAGGAGACAGATATTACAAAATCATCTGAGCTATGACATTGATTAAATGAAACAAGGATGATTATGTCAATTGTTGATATAGAAACTTAAAGATGGGAGCATGAAGTGTCCCCATTGAAGCAATCTTTTTTTTTTTTCTTTCCATGGGTGAGCATATTATAAACTTTCTGATACTGAAAGCTTATCCTCGTATACATAAGCAAATAGTAAGTGGCAGTGCCAAATCAATGGATGAATAAATGAAGATTTTAACCTGCACGTTCTTTGCACTTGAAAACCTTGAGCAAGAAGTATTAGAATGGATATTGGTTACATCCTTGAGCACAGCTTGCCATTTCTTATGTAGAGTCCCATCAACAGGATTGAATTACCATTCACAGAAGGGAATGTTCTCTTTGGAATTCCTTGAAGTGCCTGTCTTTCAGCCTTTGTATTAACTAGCCCTCAAGAGTTTTCCTTGCCAGCTGCAGCTAGAATTGCAGCTCTAGACTGAGTGATCCTGACAGGGGCTTTTGGGTTGCTGCTGGTTACCATATTTTCCATTTTCATAGTGGATGCGAACTTCTAGGAGTCTGAAACAAAATGCATGAGTTAACAAAAAGATAAGACCAAAGTTATTCTACGACTAAAAGAAAAAAAAGGAAATTCTTGCTTTGGTGGGAGGAATAGAAGCAAAGGGATTGGCTCACTAACTTCCATCAACCAATAACATATCCAACCTATGTGAAGACAAATATATAATTGGGATCGATAAGGCCAAAATGGATTGAAGACATGCACCCACTTATTTCAACTGATTCAATTTTTACAAATGTGGTTGCTTGGATGGGTGAGCTTTTGCGTTTGGGGATATTTTGGGCATGGAAAAGCCATATTTGTAAAAATTGCTCATCCAAACACATTTGGGTGCAATTAAGAATGAATGGCAGCATTTGACCTATGCAAAAAAAAAAAAGCAGTGGGGAGTCAGATTTTCCAAAACGCTCTGTATACAAATGGCCACTGAGTGGTACACAACACAACTACTTGAATGAACTACTCCCAATAAGGGATGTTCAACCCGGTTCTCACTGGTGGCTAGCAATTACCAATCAATAAAAGTGGTTGCATTGTAAGGTTTTACCATAGTACTGTAACATTGGTATTATTAGTTATTTAATACATTAATGACATGGTTCTGGACTCCAAAGTCATATTGCCACAAATTACACCGAATTGGTGATGGGGAACTTGTGACTTACTAAGTATATTTGTTTACAGTTCTTATCCATTACGAAAGAGTGGAGCAATAAACTTTCTATCAATCTAGAACATTCCCAGTCCTTCCAAGTCAATGTGTTGACTTTTCCTCACATGCTTTCTCCCCCTCTCACAAAGCACCCCTTTGATTTAAAAATGAAAAATAAAAATACAAAAAAAGAACGCAGCAGATCGAGGCTATGCAATCACTCACAAACCCCATAGTCCATCCAAAAACAACGAAAACATCAAATCGACCAAAAAGGCCAAAAGACGGATCTTTCGAGTTCCAAACAATAGAAATAACACCAAGATCGCATTGGCCGAACCCTAGATCGTCCAAAGACGCAGCATCAACTGCAGCAAATGCCCATCCAGAGCCACCCCAACGCATGCACCACAAGCAAAGATCCAAACTTTAGCACCCATCTCCACATATTTCGAAAACCCACCTCACATTTTCTCCCAAACACTCCAAAAAAATCCAATAAAAATGAGCTCAGACCTCGAATCACCAGCAAAGCTATCGACACCAAGAGCAGCTCAGAAACAACGAGTAGATCCCGGAATCTTTAACGCCACCACGACGGATCCAAAAAGGTGCGATTTTTTTTCGTGAACCCGATAATACAAAAATGGAAATGCTTTCACCTTCACACTCTAATTTGGATGCTGATAACCATCAGGGGGCGGAGCGGCGCTGCTGGGGAAGGGATGGTCGGGGGAGGCACCTTCGTCGAGAGAGGGAAGGGGGAAGCAGATGGTCGAGGGAGCTGCGCCGTCGGGGAGGGGGAAGGTGATGGGGCCAGCAGTGGGTTTTCGACGACTTTCTTGAGGGGATGGAGAGGTTATACTGGAGCAGGGATGGTCGGAGGAGGTACCTTAGGCCAGAAAGGAGGGAGCTGCGCCATCGGGGATGGTCAAGATAGGGGGAGCTGCACCGTCGGGGAGGGGGCTGGGGAGTCGAGGGGGGGGAAAGGTGATGGCGGCATTGGTTTAGGGAAAAATTGGAGGGAAAAATTGTCTGGGTACCAAAGCCTATGGTCACAGTTTCAAGTGAAACCGTGACCATAGGCTTTGGTGACAGTTTTAAAACCGTGACAGAATGTCAGCAACGAAATAATTATCCTAAATTTCTTTAGTCACGGTTTTAGGTGGAACCGTCACTATAAGTTACTTTTACTCACGGTATTTAAAACCGTGACTAAACCTTAGTTTTCTAGTTGTGACACCAAGGTCTTATTGAGAAACGTGGGTAAATGCTAAATATGTTGCAACAAGCCATTAATCAGAAATACCTATATCACCACTCAAAAGTTGATGAAACATCCTGGAGCAATGTTGTAGATCAATGTAATTTCCCAGAGCCTAGGTACGAAAATGAAGGTTGTTATGAACCCCCAACCCAAATGGAGCCAAATTGTGATTTTGTGCAGAACGACATACTTGATCAAAATATGGGTTGGGTGGATCCAATTACAAGTATTCCCGATTATAAGCCAGCCATAGAGGCTTGTCCATCATGCTTAGATTTTCCAAACACTTGTGATGATTTAGACTCAAAACCTCTCAAGGATGTAACTCCCATACCTTATCCTATTAAGGTAATCCTCGAGAATAATTCTGACATCTCAATAGAACCAAGTCCAGATTCTAGTGACCAAATTCCTACCCCTGACCTAGAATCTAGATCTGAGCCTATTTGAGATGATCACAAGGCCCAGTATGATGAGAACCAGATTTTAGATCTAAATTATGATTTTAGGCCTATATTTGATGATTATATCTTTCCAGACTACTCAGAAGAACGAATTGATTTTTCAGAAGTCAAACCGATTTATGATGCAAAATCACAGGACTTAGAAGAGTTGAGATTTGATTGGATCTACACTAGGTGTCCAAAACTTGAGCCTATACCTAATAAGGATATCCTTGTAAGCTTGGAAATTAAGACCAGGTTAAACCAAAGTCAGGTTGATAACTCCATGCATCTTGATTTATTCTGTGGTGGAAATCCTAATCCTGAATCAAGTTCACAAACTAATTATCGCAAATTCTCTGATGATTTCGAATCATACTCTGATTTCGGAGAACCATTGTTTCTGGATGATTATGACCTAGTTTACGACATCAATATCCATGACCCATTCTTTGATTCTGATTCTGATTCCGAGGCCACTGATTTGGAGCTTGAAGTAGCCATACCTCCTACAAAGCCGTTCAGAAATTGATCCCAATCCCAACCCACCACCAGAATTAAGTTCTATTTTGGCTCACCTCTCTCTGATCTGGTTGCATATGATTTGCCACCTTGTTTTGATGAGGAATCAAACATTGATCAAACTGACAGTTACCTTTTGTCCACCTCTGACCCCACCAGTAGGGTTCCTACATCCTCCACATATCCATTAACCTTTGCGGACCCCTACTCTGACCAGTCTGAGTCGATTCAGCCAAATCCTAAATTCATATTTCCATGTCCTTTTTAGCCACAACACATCTGGTGGGCTCCACACCTATCGATTCACATCCATCAACCTACTAGATTGATTAGGTTTGGTCTGCATCACCAGCCTATTGATCTAAACAAGCACCTGATTGGACCAACCATGCTACTCATCAAGGTGCTTGTTCCACAAAATTCTGCCAATCTGACCACCCCTTCTCCTTGACCACCTTTTGCTCGACTGAAGGCATTGAATTTAGCACTTAGCGGGAGGCAACCTATCGTGTTGAAAAACTCGAGACACTTTTGACCTATCTTTGAGCTGCATTCCTATTGTACTTTAGGGTTCAACTTTAGAACAGCCGACTCCACCTTTGATACTTATATTAGAGCAACAGGCATCCTGACTCGTTCACCCACCCTTTGACCCTTTTCTAAACCTTGAACTAAGCTGAACTCAAATCCACCTAATTTACAATGAGAACATTACAAATCTTAGGCATGGGGGGTATTAAAGTGCAAAATGCTATGAAATTCAATTCATGGAGGGGTTTCATCAAATGCAAAAAAAAAAAGGAGAAAGGAGAGGTCAATTTTGGGAGCTAAATTGAAAAAATTGAGGAAGAAGAGAAAAGAAAAGAAAAGGGAAAAAGGATCAATCAAAAAGAAAGAGAAAGTGAGAGTCCCTGTAATTGAGTATGGAACCTACCTAAGTTCTAAGCTGGATCGGATGATGAATTAAGACCTGGAAGGCTAAAACTTAGGAGATTAGTGACAGATATCGACCTTAGGCCTCTTGGACCTATTCTATGGCTTAAACACTCACGTTTTGTTAAGATCCAAATTAGCCCTCAAGAAGTTGAGGAAAGTGCGAAGCTAATGTATTAAGTCTAAAGGTTAGAGATTATTTAGCCCCGTTGCCTGCCCTTTGGTTTGACGGACTTGGTAACCTAGGCACCCAAAAATCACACACCAGTCTGGTTCAATGCACTTAATGAAGGAAATAATGCCAATAGTGTTCCATTCTGGAAAAAGGTTTTCCCAAAGATCTGGCTCAGGAGCAGCTCGAAGACACAAGCTGATTGGACGAGTTCCCCACACGGAGAGGTGGAATGAAAAATACTCCCCTTGAAGATGTGTAATAACATATTGTCTCCTCGGTGCTTGTCTCCTAGGATATCTAAATATTCTACCGGGGGCTTGTAAGCACCTTGTGCTGGTTCAAGTGTCATGGACGAGATTATCTCGAAATATCGATTTCCAGGGCCTGGATTTAGCTAAAGAATGTCATGGGCAACACTATCCCGAAGTGTTGAAACCCAGGGTTCTGGGGGTTGCCATGGGCGGTGCTATCTCAAAGCATCAAAAGCCAGGGACCCTTCGAGGATTGATGATAGGGGCAAGTAATCCGATATAGATTGTGTTTAGGGCCAATCTGATGTTGGATTTAGGGGAATGTAAAAGAAAAGAGAGAAAACTCTCAGAATAAATATCCCTTTCTATCTCTCTTATAAAAAGTACACTGGCAAACTGAACCTGTACTTGCTACAAATATGCACGGGTGCTTTAACTATTGGGGTCAACAAATGTCTGGGCAGTTTTTACAAACCTTAGAAACCCTTGCAGCAAAGCCAAGGTTGAGGCTGGTCAGGTTTGGATCTTGGTTGGTACTTTAGTAATTCTAGGCCTATTATTGGTATGTTGGTCAGATTTCTAGAGATGCAGCTTAGTAGGGCATCCTGATGGTTACATCCAGCTTAGAGATCTAGTTTGGTCCATAGGATTTTGCTAGGGACAAGAAAAAGCTAGGCATGAGGGTATGATGGTAACACCATCATGGGCCCTAACTAGCCACAATTAGTCAAGTTCAAATGGTAAATGCTCCTACTTAATCATCTAAGGGTCACAACTCTGCATGTTCTGATTTGAGAAGAAAATAAGGAAACAGGGTTAATTCTGTAGTTTTAACAGCACATCACAAATGCAAATTAATCACAGGGTCACTCAAGAGTTAATTAAAGGTCAATTAAGCATAAAAGACTAAAAATTGGGTCCACACTAACTGAATTAGGGTTTCACGTATTTCGAGGGCCAAAATAAGACTAAAAATCCTAATTACCAATCCCACTTAAATTGAAATGGTCCTGGTCAGGATAAAATTAATATAAACCTCCTAAAATTCATAGAAAAATATTCTATGAGGCTTGGTACCTTTGGTATGACAATCTGAACCCATTTTAACCTAGAATAGAGTTTCAAATGGGAATTTACCTTGATTTGGGCTTCTCTGCAAATTACCTAGTCAAACATGGTCAAAACTCAAATCCAAGTTCACCATTAGATTTCTTGGGTCTAAATTAGGTTAACTCCAAAATTTGGGTCTAATCAGAGTCCATCTTTACCTAGTTGCAATTTAGTCCCTAAAATCTCTATTTCTTACACTCAAGCCCCTAGGTTTTAATTTTCTTATAAATAGCCCCCTATCTTTCACGTCATCTTTGCAAAAAGATCCCTTCCACTATCAATAGTGGGAACACCTTCAGGTTGAGATTTGAGAATGGAGTTCTCTCTCAAATCAACATCAAATCCTAATGATAAAAATTGGCGTGATTTGAAATTAGAGTTTTAAATCATTATAACACATCAAATTGCAATTGCTTTTAAAATTTATAACTTAGATAATGGTGGTATATAGGGTTGTCCAAGGAGGCAACTTTTACAAAAATAAATCTCTCACTTGAAAATGCGGAAATCACCTTTCCTTTTGTAATTTTTGAATTTATAATTTTTATGTTTTTGAATAACAAGGCAATGCGATTTTGATGGCGGGAAAGACTAACACCTAATAGCTAATATCTAAGTGACAAAAATAATTTCTTTCTAAGCTCACCCTAGGCACATGGAGGCCTAGGGTAATTAGAAAGAAAGAGTGAGAGTGCATCAGAGATAAAGCAACAATAATTGCGACAAAAACTAAATAAGAAAAAGGCAACTTTGATTGATGAAAAAGTGTTTTACAAAAACCCTAGTAGAGGAATGCTTTTCCTACAAAAACTGAAGGTACAAAAATGAAAACACTAATTGTCCTGATGATGTTGGTGAAGGAGAGAGGCTCTTGCTCCAACTACAGCTGCTCCCGTAGTTGAAAAGAACTTCTCCTTCTCCTTCTCCTTGATTTGCTCTTCCAAGATGTGTCCATCTTGGAAAGACCTAGATGGGGCATGCCCTTGCTCCTCCAAGGGAGGATGTCCACCCTAGAATCTCCTCCAATGTCTGGCCATCCTCCTTGATAAGAATTTGCTCCTCCTCTTGGCGTGGCACAAGGAGAAGAATGGAGAGGAAGAAGGCACCAAGGAAGAAAGGGATAGCCTCCTTAATCTTCTTCCTTCCTTCTTCTTGTTGACCATGGGTTATAGGTGGTCTTAAGGTAGAATTAATACTCAGGGAGGATGAGTTTTTGGTGGTGGTTAGGAGGGTTTTTATAGAGGTGGAGAAGGGTGGTTGGAGTGGGGATTAGGTATAGGGCTAGGATTGGATTTAGGAGGTAGTTAGATGATCCTATGGTGGGGGTTGGTTGGCGCCAACCAAGGGGATGCTATGGGGTAGTTATGGTGGCTAAGGGGTGCATGGAGTTGGCGCTAACCATGGAGGGATGCCATGGTTTGGAGCCAACTAGAGAGGATTCTAGAAGGGGGGTTAGGTGGATGGTGGAGATGGGTTTAAGGAGTGATGTGTGATGGAGATGAAGGGGGTTTTGGAGGGAAATAGTGGCACCAATTTGGGGGTAGTTATAGGTGGTTTTGGTGCCACTTTGTGGTGTCTTTTGGAGGTAGTGGTTAGGTTAGGTTGGTGCCAAGGTGAGGTGGAAGTAGGGTTAGCTTATGTGGAGTTTAGGTGGGTTTACTTAGTGGAGCTAGTTGGTTGGGAATTAGGGTTAGGTAGGGTGGATGGTGGATGGCGAAGGAGTTGCATAGCTAAGCTAAGCTAGCTAAGCTAGCTTAGCTAGTAGATGAGTAGGGTAAGGAGTAGAAGGAGCTAGGGTTTTGAGTAGATGAGCTGAAGGAGAGTTGTCTGGAGCTGCATAAGAGCTGGTGGCTGCTGAAGAGAATAGCAAGGAGCTACTTTAGCTAGCTTAGCTTACTAGTTCTTTGCTAGCTGCTAACCCAAGCTAAAGTAAGTTGGCTTCTGCTAAGATATGCTGAGGTGAGCTGGGTCTGATCTTCCTGGGGAGGACCTAGCTAGCTGAAGTAGCTAAGGTAGCTTAGCTCAACTAAGTTAAGCTAAGTGGAGTCCCTGGGAGCTGGCCTGAGCTAGGGTGAAGTCAACTTCTGCTGGCTTAAGTTGAGTAGAGCTGGAGGTAGCTGGACCTGAGCTGAGGTGGACTCCAGTCAACTTAGCTGAGCTAGCTAGAGCTCCCAGTGAACTGATGGGAGCTAAGATGAGCTAGAGTCAACTAAGTTGAGCTGGATCTGAGTTGACTTAAGCTAGGGTGAACTAAGATGAGCTATCTTGAGCTACCATTAAGCTAAAATGAGCTGAATGGAGCTAGGATGAGCTAACCCTAGTTCAAGTGAGATAGTATCCAGTTATGATGAGTTGGATTAGGCTAAGTCCCAGCTAGTTTGAGCTTCTCTTTCACTAGTTTCCTTCCTGAGTGCTAGGGTTCTGGGGATCTGATTACTAGTTTAACCCTAACACTTAAACAAACACATCAAAAAGACAACAAAATGTGTAATGCATGCCTAACCAAATTTTTTGCCTAATGCAGCCCAAAAACACGTTCACGGAGTTAAAATCCTAAGAGTTAGATTTGTTTTAAGGCATAAGAATGATGATAAACTGGCATTTATCAAATCCCTCCAAATTTGGAGGGATTGATGATTAGATCATGAAGAATCTGTTGGACTTGATACCAAGCCCTTATTCATCTCTTAAAACCCCAGCGAACTCACGAAATTAGTGTGGGTTTCTTGTGATTTTCACGAGGAATTCACACTGATTTAGGGTGAATTAAGGCCTGATCGACACCTATATAAGTTCCTCATTGCTCCATGATCATTTCGAGCCCGGTCATAGCCAAAAACACCTACTTCTCTTCTCTAGCCACCTTTGCCACAGCTTTGGAGGCCTTCTTCCTCCATCCTCCTATGACCGGCCAATGGTCAAATTGACAGGCCCATGGCCTTCCTCTCCCTCATCTGCCTATCGCCAACCATAGCGAAGGTTTCATCCCCCACTCCTCGTTGCCCTATCTCCCACTGGAGGCTTCATCTTCCTTACGACCGGAGGCTCCAATTGAGAAAGCACCCATAGCAATAGCAACAATTGCAGAGGTCTTCACCTAAAGCTTAGCACGAAGGATAGTAGGAATTAGTCCCACATCGTGGGCTATGAATCTGGAAAGGCGTATAAATTGATTTGCTGCTAAGGACTCTTCGCCTCGACACAGAGGGGTGAGGTCCCTCACTGACTCTCCTTCTCACTCCTCGCCCACCACCACTGCCGGTGGGCCTGGTCCCTGCTCATGACCCGATTACCCGCTACTGTTTAAACTATATATCCAATTAAGAAAGAAAGAGGATTCTAAGGAGGGTGGGGGTGGTTTTGCCTCGAGGTGTGTGCACACGTGCCTCGGGAAGCATGTGCACCCACCCATCACTTAGCGAAATTCTAATCCCTAAGGCTTGCACTTGTGCCTTGTGCTTGATATTGGCTCTGGGTACTATGGACATATTTTATATTTGTCTGATGTGGATTAGTGGTTCTGAGAATTGTTTGCTTATTTGATTCTGAATATTGTTGGGATTTGTGCTTAAATTCTAGGGTTAAATTGGTGGTTTCAACCACCATTTTTAGCTCTCTCTTTTTATATTTTTATGCCGACATTTAAGATACATTATTGCTTCCTTATTGAATATCATTTTGCTTGATTGATTCATTTGCATTACTTTCTACTAAATATTGTGATTGGTGGATTGTTATTACTTGCTCCTTGCGAACGACCTCGTACTCACAAGATTACAAATTTTAAATGTCAATTCACTTTTGTTGACAATACTACGATGCATATTTCAAACTTGACAAAAGCGTGTTAACACTAAGGTGTAGCTGAGTAAGCAGGGGTGGAGGTTGTGGTTGGTCCTTTTGCTATAAGACCTAGCACGATACCTGAAGACAGTTTGTGTCGACAATAATTTTAGCTATGTAGGTTTTTCTTTTAATTTTCTAGTGATTATACTCAGTTACTCTAATACTCCTTTTCTTTTAATGCTTTCTATTGGTGAACTCTTACTACTTTTGTCGGCATTATTTTATTGGGATTTTTACGTAGATGCCACTATAAACTTCCAAAATTACTTTTATGCCACTGGGTTGCAGCTATTGCTATTAATGCCATGTTGAAATCATAAAATGTGGATTTGTTTAAGAAAATGTTGTAGTATATCACGAATTACGATTCAGACGAAACTTTTGTAATGAGACAATGAGTGTCCCAGTCAATCTAAGGGAGGCATAAGATGGCGAAATTGATTTTTAAATGATTTATTTTCTTCTTTTGCTTGTTTAGAATTGAACGTCGGTTTCAAGCCTGTGAATGTAAGATTCGCCAATCGTGTTGTTTACTCTCACTACGTGTGCATGCATCAACTAAACGATAAATGTGAAGGTGTGGGTACTCATGTGCACAGTTCTCACTTAGCAATGGTTGTTAACAGAAAACGTATCAATCGCAAGATCATTGATATTTTGAGGAACCGACATTTTTATTGCAATAGAGATATGAAGTAGGCAACTTTTGTTTTATTTCCTCAATCAGAATATCATTACAATCATTTCTAGAGGAATGCTTGTTCAAGGAATGAAAGGACTAATTCTAAGCTAATAGAAAAGATATGCACGCATGGATCTAGGGAAGATTATGCATGCATTCTTGGGGAGAGTAATACTACAACTACTTAGCAAGATAATAATGCTAGAAATTCAACTATGAAGAACATTAATCTAAGCTATGAGAACTTAGGGCATCGAAGGTGGTCTCCAATGGCCATTTGGCTTGAGGTGGTAGGAGGGAATAGAGGGGCGGCCAAGGTGGTGTGGCTGGCCTCTAGATGAAGGTGGTGGAGGTGTTGCACTTGCTCTTGGACGTGGAGAGTGGAGGTGGTGATGGAGCTTGTGGATGAAGAGTATGGAGTCCAAGATGGGGGTGCATGGCCTCCCACTTGGGTCCTTAAATAGACTAAGGGAGTGACCATCTAGAGAATTATAGAATTCTTTAGAATGGGCTTAGGTTGCGGCTAGAGTGGTAGAGAGTGGGTCTTCTTAGATCCACTTTCTAAGGGGAGAGGTTGTGGACTCCTCGAAGACTATTTTTATTCTTCAAGGTAGCGCCACTTGGATACCACTCTAGAATACTTGTTACGGGCAGTGCTTTCAAACGTCTTTTAAGACGTCTGGTATCACTTCCAGACGTCTGGGATTCATTTTTCTGCGCACACACCGTTGCGCCTGTGCGCCTGTACGCGCAGGCCTGCTCCACCTCTTCCTTTTCCCTCTCCCTCCTGCGCCCTCTGTCGCGCTCTCTCTCTCCTCCTCGCGTGGCCTTAAAAGGGCACGCCCTCTCCCTCACTCCCGTCACCTCCGTCTCCTTCCTCTTCTCCTTCCAGCCATGCGCGAGAGCGTGCGCGAGAGCGAGCGCGAGGGTGCAGCGGCGGCGGCGACAGCCGCGGCGGGTGCGGGAGGAGGTGCTGTGCGGGGGAGGAAGCGCTCGGTCGTGAGGGCGAGCTCGCCGGGGCTGCTAGGGCCGGCCGGCGGGGGGCGCAGCGGGCGCGGAGCGACGCGGGAGGACTGCTGCAGCTCAAGCAGCAGGCGGAGTACTCGTGGCGCGGCCGGGCGTCGCGAACGAAGGGCGAGTGGCGCCCTAGTTCTGGAAACTTTTCCAGAATCAGACGTCTGGGCTGATAGCCAGACGACGGGCACGACGTCTGGAAGACTGTCCAGACGTCTGAAAGGTGAGTTATTTCCGTCTCCTTCCTTTTCTTCGACTGACCGTACTGAGAGAGAGAGATGGGTACGCGCAGGTTCGGTGATTCGCCATCCAACGCGAATCAGACGTCTGTCTCCAGTGCCAGACAACGGGAACGACTTCCAGACGTCCTGGGTGACCATCGGACGTCTGGGAACTAGGCCAGACGCCCTTGCAGGCTTCTGGACGTCTGAGAGCCCACGCAGAGCGAGGTAATTCCCTGATCCACTTTTTAAGACGTCTGGAAGAAGTTCCAGACGTCTGATTTTACACTGTTTCGTCATTTTCGACCCATTTCGGGCCCGTTCGGGCTCCGTTTTCCGCATTTCGAGTTGCGTTCTTTTCGGAATTACATCCTCTACCTGTCTACAGTAGCTGTATACTGTTTTGAGAAGTTCCTTGTGTTTGATCCTTGTGATAGGACCCCGTTCCGTTGCAGTCTCGAGGGTCGCGGAGGCACGCAGGATTCCCGACCACGCCCCCAGTTCGCCTGTTGTAACCGGTAGAGTGGCTTTAAGTATAATCTGTTAAATTATGAAACCATAAATAGAACCTAGGACATTGCATGAATCCTAGGAATGAGAAATAGATTGAATGGTAGATCCTAGGGTGTTTCATGAATCCTAGGGCTGGAAAACTAGATTGTATGATAGATCCTAGGATATGGCATGAATCCTAGGATGGGAAAACTAGTGGAATGTATGAATACTGCAGTCTTGGAAAATGTGGAAAGAAAATACTAGCTGCTTGTGAATTGAATTAACAGCTTCCTGTTATGAATAAATAAACGTGATTGAGAATATGGATTGTAAAAACGTGAAACTGGAAAGTGAAACCTGGATGTTCTGAGTTAAAAGAGCTGGAACCCTACGGGGAATTAGGAGTAGAACTCCTGGAAAGTGAATGGGATAGAATTGGGGAAGTGAGCTGGCCCTTGAGTACGGAGTACCAAGGAGTGCGACTGTCCCCCTGTTTAGTGCAGAGCGGAGCTAGCCGCCCCAGGGACCCGGGGTTAGGACTGGCCACTCTGTACCGACTTGCTGGCCCTCGTGTACGTAGTACCGAGGAGAGCTACTAGTGTAGGGAGGTACTAGCTACCCCACGGGCCCCGGGGTTCTGTTAGCCTCCCACACCGACTTGTTAGGCCCACTAGGGCAAACCAGGGTAGTCAGGCGAGGGTGCGCGGACTGTGGAGGGGCAAGGCCCCTGTTTGGTTACTGTGGAGGGGTTGGACCCCTGTTACTGAGAGGGCTCTGCCCTGTACTGGTTCCGTGCTGTGCTTTGGGCGCACCCGTTAACGGAAACGACTGACTGCGTGCCAGTGCGGGTTAGCTACCCGTGCGTTCACCGCGCGTGCCGTAGTCACCGTTACGTCTGTCAGTGACCTTGGGGTGGTTGACTGAGAGTAGGATCACCACGGGGGACTCTCCCGGCCAGGAGAGCACCACGTGCTACTTCTACTGTTCGGAAAAGACTGCAATCAAGATCGTTCCCACGAGGAACATTCGAGATCAAGTGAAGGATCTGAGAAATAGATAAATTGTGAAACAATAGAAAGACGTAAATAAAGGAAGAAAGAAAATTTAAAACAGCTACTGTACACTTTACTGTTTCTTTAGTTTAGCTGCCACTCTACTCAGCGTTTTGCTGACGTGTTACACTCGTTACCTTTCAGGACCAGGTGTTGAGCAGCCAGGGTCAGCGGCTGCAGAGGACGCTGGGCCGAGTAGGGTCTAGTAGAGTTACCATTGTTCTCTTGTACCTCTTTTTGTTCTGTTATAGTGAGTAGTTCTTATTTCCGCTGTACTTTTCTTTACCTGCAGTTCATATTATGTTATGAATGTTGTTCTACTGTTGTGGTGGTATATACTGTAGTGGTCTCTTTCCTTACTGCTGTATTTCCTTACTGTTAGTTATATTCATGTTGAATGTGGTTTATTTTACTGCTCTTTTGGTTACTTCCTCGTTGGACGACTAGGTCTTGGGATTAGTCGAGTCGGTCCGGTTCTCGTGTCTCGTAGGGACTTGGGAATCGGGTCGTTACAATACTCTAGAGTGGATGGCCAAGTGGTGGTGTGGTGTGTGTGTGCATGAGTGTGTAGTGGTCAAGTGGACCACTTGGTCCACTTCCAATTAGGTCTAGTTTGGTCTTAATGGTAGTTCTAATTAGGTTTCTGAAAATAGGTTTATAATGATTGAGACAATTAAACTTAATCAAGTTTAATTGGGTCAATGTGTGTAATTGGGAGAGAGAGTTCTCAATTAGATTAGGCTTGAGTCAATTGGACTCTCATTGAGTCCAACTAGACTTGTGCTGGTTGAGATTTGAGCTCAATTGGACTCTATGAGTCCAATTGACTAGGTAAGGTGTGATTGACTTAGACCCAAGTCAATTAGGCTTAGTGAGTAACTAATTAGGTTCTTAGGACAGTCTTAGGGTAGTGTACTAGGCTTAGGATACCTTAATTTGGGTTTCCTAGGTGTAGGATTGGGTTTAGGGGTCTTAGAAATCAAGATCTAGGCTTGATTCCAAACACAGCAATAGGAGAAGAGTTCCAAACGTCTGATCTTATGATCAAATGACTTATACTTCAAAATTAGAAGTCTAAGTCCCTAGTCTGGACGTCCAATACTGAATCAATATAGAGTTTAGGTTCTGTCTTGAGTTTCTGCAGAAATTGGACGTCCAACACCTTGTTTGGACGTCCAATTTTGCAGCAAATTAAATTCTAAGTCCTGCAGGTGGAATCTAAGGAGCCTGGACGTCTAGCATTCTACCTGGACGTCTAAAGGTGGGTTGGAATGTGGGTTTTGAGGTGTTTTAGGCTAAGGTAACCTAATATAAGGGTGGCTAAGGTTTGGGAAGGTGTTTAGGGCTGTTCTAAGGCTAGGGATAGGTGTCTAGGGCTGTTCTAAGGCTAGGGATAGGTGTAGGGATGTCCTATGTTCTTCATAATTCAATTTAGACATTAAAATCCTACAAGTAATGTAGTATATGTTGGTGCTAGAGCACCACGATCATTTACTTTGATGATAACAAAACGCGTGTCATTTAACATTTGCACTTGAAGTCTTAGATTTCAGGTCAATTGCAAATGGAGACATGGTTAGACGGAGTTAGACCTCGCATCCATGGCAGATTGGAGGAGCTTGATAGAGAACAGAGGAGATTCGCGAGGAGCTATAGCTTGAAGAAGGAAGGAGATGAAGAATAGGATAGATTTCCTTTCCTTTGTACTTTGTATTTTTGTTTCATTTGTTGCTCTTTATTTTTATTTCTTAGATTCTTGTTAAAGAGCCTCAAAGAACCCTTAAAGTAGTCCTAGGAACACCTGCACAACCCTAGGATACTTAGGTTTTTTGTAGAGAACCAAGAAAACCAAAATAGGGTTCAGACACCCTTATCAGACATCTAATATGAAAATCAGACATCTAATAATGACTTTGAAGACATCTGACTGTTGACTCAGACGTCCGATATTATTTAGGCTGGACTTAGTTAGTTCTGTCTGATGAAATCAGACGTCCAGACCTTAGTCCAGATGTCTTAGCAGACGTCTGATGACTTTGCTAGACGTCCAATTAGTGGACCGTTGGCTACCTTAGCAAACGATGAAGAAATGACCGTTAGCCTCGTATCAGACATCCGTAGAGGACCCCAGACGTCTGATACATGACCGTTTTGCCTCAGCTAACCCAAAATCTCTTCTTAAAGATTTTCTAGCCGTTGCACTCCCTTGGGAATCCATTTCCACAGAAAAGTAGGTTTCCAGATGTCCAGGCATTACGCCAGACGTCCTGTGTGTCATCTGATGGACTTTCACTAGAACCCTATTTCGATCTGATTCAAGTCAGGAAGGAAACCCGCCTAAAATCAGATGTCTGACTTTGTTCCCAGACATCTTAAACGAGTTTTCCAGATGTCTGATGCCAGGACCAGACATCTGATAACCTTGTCAGAGTCATGATTGATCCTGATTTCGACGTGATTCTCTTGGAGGTTGTACCCAACGGCTATGGAAGCCTTCCAAGGCCTTCCAAAGCCTTCTTAGGGCCTCTATAAATAGAGGAGAACCCTTGCCACTAAAACACACACCAAGCAACATGCTCTCCACTCTTTTGTGTCTAAAAGAAGAAGAAGATCAAATAGAAGAAAGCTCTTGCTCTCCAAGCCTTGTTCTACACCTAGAGAGCTTGACTCTTGTTGCGCACCCGCTCTCCCTTTGCGATTACGAGAGTGACGAAGCGCTACCACGTGGTTCATGCACCCACGTCGTCACATCGATGCACTTCCACCAAAAGGAGAGTTTCCTAACTCTTATAGAAGCTAAGATTAAATATTTGAGGCTCTATAGGATTGTTGTACTTTAAATTGTCTTTGGTTGGGTATTCACTTTGCGAATTCCCGTCTCCTTCACGAGACAAATTCCTTCTTGTGAAGAGAAGAGGCTTTGAGGTACACTACCCTCGTATAAAGTAGCGTGGTTGTAATTGAAGTTGTACTACCTCGTTTAAGTAGTACGTTAGTGGATTTGATCAACTTGGTTGATCGAAAAGTCCTAACTCGAGAGGGTTCGGTGGTGGTTTTCACCCGGGTTGGGTTTTCACCTAAAAATACTTGTGTATATTGTGTGATTGCCAGTTATTGTGAGATTGTTATATTTTATTTCCGCGCTTTATATCTCACCCCCTCCAAGTAGGAAACTACAATTGGTATCAGAGTAGGATCTTGCGAGATCGGAGTAACACCTGGCAAGAAGATTATGGAGGGGAGTAGTTCCGCAATCCGGATCTCCGAGGGGCAGTCCATGACCCGTTCGCCGTTCTTCGACGGGAGCAACTACCCCTACTGGATGTTGCGGATGAAGACTTGGCTTCAAGCCAATGACTTCACGATTTGGGCCAGGTGCGAGATGTTGTTTGACATCCCAGAGAAACCTGCGGGAGGCTACTCGCAACAACAAATTCATGAGCTCTCTTTGAACGCGAAGACCATGAACGCCCTCTATTGCATACTTAGCTTGGAGGAGTTCAACAGAATCTTGCAATGCGCCACCGCATACGAGATCTGGCACACACTTGAGGTAACTCACAAGGGTACCTTTAAGGTAAAGACTTCTAAAATAAATTTACTTTCTCAAGAATTTGAATCTTTTTCTATGAAGTCTAACGAATCTTTAAGTGAGATGAACACTAGGTTCACTCTCATAGTAAATGGTTTAAAAGCTTTAAGTAAGACCTTCATCAAGGGGGAGCTTCAAGGAAAGCTACTCCGTTCCCTTGGACCGGAATGGGA
This sequence comes from Thalassia testudinum, assembly GCA_037157565.1. NCBI lineage: Eukaryota > Viridiplantae > Streptophyta > Magnoliopsida > Alismatales > Hydrocharitaceae > Thalassia > Thalassia testudinum. The sequence continues at coordinate 56,055,807 of JAZHRO010000056.1, read as the reverse complement.
GCAGAAGGTCACCGCGATTGAGGAGGCAAACAAGGTGGAGCTCAACATGGAAGATCTCCTAGGAAATCTAATGGCTTACGAGACAAAGCTGAATCAGAAGAAGAAGGATACGCTGGAGCCAAAATCGAAGAAGACCCTCGCATTTAGAGCCGCATCAGATAGCAAGGTAAGTTTTGATGATGAAGACTTTAAGTTTTTACTTAAAAAGTTTTCCAAGTTTTGCAAGGAGTCAAAGAAAGAAAAGAAGGAGAAGGAAAAGGAGAGCCAGAGACGTTGCTACCATTGCAACGAGAAAGGGCATCTATGACGAGAGTGCCCTCTTCTCAAAAAGGAGAAGAAGAAGGAAAAGGAGAAGTCTAAGAAGAAAGCGTTCCAAGCAAGTTGGGACGACTCGAGCTCAGAGGAAGAGGAAGAAAGGTCTGTGAAGGATGAAATCACTTGCTTTGGTTTCATGACCTTAGGAGAAAGCGACAGCGAAAGCGAAAGTGACTTCGACAATGAGGTAAATTTCAATTTACAAAATGCTTTTAATGAGCTTTTTGAAGTTAGTAAATCACTTAAGGTAGAAAATAAAAATATTAAAAAGAACCTTAGTTTTCTTAAAAATGAAAATGAAAGGTTAGAAAAACAACTTAAGGATCTAGAAGCTAGTTCTAAAAATGATGACTTATTCGATGAAAATAAGTTAGTTGAGGAAAATGCTAGTATAAAATTAGAAATTTCTGATTTAAAGACTAAGATGAATATTATAGAAAAAGAAATCACATGTCTTAGGGAAAATTCAAACAAATTAATCAATAAAATAGATAATTTGCATAGCCCTAAGATTGAGAAAGGATCTCTGTTAAGGAGACCTGCTAATAGATCCAGATCCAAGCTCACTTGGATACCGAAGAAAGATTTGGAATCTTATTTTTTAGGTTTCAAGGGTGACTATAATACAAGAGATTGGACCTACAAGCTCAAGGCTGGTCAACTCGAGTTGGGAAAACCAAGGAGGAGAACGAGATGTCCGACGAGACGACGAACAACCGAACAACTCGCCGCACGTTGACCGCCAGATTGGAGACCGGCACCGATGCTTGGGCCTCCAAGCTACGGATGGGAGCCCCATCCGATGTGGCATCCACCACCTCCATTTGGGCCATTTTATTGGCCATGGTAGCTGAGGTAAAACCATTTTACCCTATCCTCTTATCATTAGCATATAGATAGGGGGAGTTAAAATTATGAGCTAACTATCAATCATTAAAGGGGAGATCTTGTTAAATTAGCTATATTTCCTTTAGAAAGGGAGAGAAAAATAATAGCTATCTTGTTGTTACAAAAAGGGGGAGGACATTACTCTTGTTAAAAGAAATTCAACCCATTTATAGAAGAGCATGTTTTAAGGGGGAGTTATAGGAAATCTAAAATCAATTAAACCTTTTTGATAATGTTAAAAAGGGGGAGGATTTTTTGCATTATTATTTATGATTTTGTTATCATAAAAAAGGGGGAGATTGTTGGTGCTAGAGCACCGCGATCGTTTATTTTGATGATAACAAAACACGTGTCATTTAACATTTGCACTTGAAGTCTTAGATTTCAGGTCAATTGCAAATGGAGACGTGGTTAGACGAAGTTCGACCTCGCATCCATGGCGGATTGGAGGAGCTTGACGGAGAACAGAGGAGCTTCGCGAGGAGCAATAGCTTGAAGAAGGAAGGAGATGAAGAATAGGATAGGAGATGAAGAGTAGGATAGATTTCCTTTGCTTTGTACTTTGTATTTTTGTTTCGTTTGTTGCTCTTTATTTTTGTTTTTTAGATTCTTGTTAAAGAGCCTCAAAGAACCCTTAAAGTAGTCCTAGGAACACCTACACAACCCTAGGATACTTAGGTTTTCTGTAGAGAACTTAGAAAACCAAAATAGGGTTCAAACAGCCTTATCAGAGGTCTAATCTGAAAATCAGACATCAGATAATGACTTTTAATATGTCTGACTATTGACTCAGACATCCGATATTATTTAGGCTAGACTTAGTTAGTTCTGTCTGATGAAATCAGATGTCCAAACCTTAGTCCAGACATCTTAGCAGACGTTTGATAACTTTGCCAGATGTCCAATTAGTGGACCGTTGGCTACCTTAGCAAACGATGAAGAAATGACCGTTAGCCTCGTATCAGACGTCTGTAGAGGACCCCAGACGTCTGATACATGACCGTTTTGCCTCGGTTGACCCAAAATCTCTTCTTAGAGATTTTCTAGTCGTTGCACTCCCTTGGGAATCCATTTCTACAGAAAAGTAGGTTTCCAGACGTCCAGACACTATGCCAGACGTCCTGTGTGTCGTCTGATGGACTTTCACTAGAACCCTGTTTCGATCTGATCAAGTCAGGAAGAAAACTCGACTAAAATCAGACATCTGACTTTGTTCCTAGACGTCTTAAACGAGTTTTCCAGACGTCTGATGCCAGGACTAGATGTCTGATAACCCTGTCAGAGTCATGGTTGATCCTGATTTCGACTTGATTCTCTTGGAGGTTGTACCCAACGGCTATGGAAGCCTTCCAAGGCCTTCCAAAGCCTTCCTAGGGCCTCTATAAATAGAGGAGAACCCTTGCCACTCAAACACACACCAAGCAACATACTTTCCACTCTTTTGTGTCTAAAAGAAGAAGATCAAATAGAAGAAAGCTCTTACTCTCTAAGCCTTGTTCTACACCTAGAGAGCTTGACTCTTGTTGCGCACTCGCTCTCCCTCTACGATTAGGAGAGTGATGAAGCGCTACCGCGTGGTTCACGCACCTGCATCGTCACATCGACGCACTTCCACCAAAAGGGAAGTTTCCTAACTCCTATAGAAGCTAGGATTAAATATTTGAGGCTCTATAGGATTGTTGTGCTTTAAATTATCCTTGGTTGAGTATTTGCTTTGCAAATTCCCATCTCCTTTGCGAGACAAATTCTTTCTTGTGAAGAGAAGGGGCTTTGAGGTATGCTACCCTCGTATAAAGTAGCATGGTTGTAATTGAGGTTGTACTACCATAGTTTAAGTAGTACGTTAGTGGATTTGATCAACTTGGTTGATCGGAAAATCCTAACTCGAGAGGGTTATGTAGTGGTTTTCACCCGGGTTGGGTTTCCACCTAAAAATACTTGTATACATTGTGTGATTGCTAATTGTTGTGAGATTGTTATATTTTATTTCCACACTTTATATCACACCCCCTCCAAGTAGGAAACTACAGTATACCTCTTCCCTACATTATGTCTTCAGCTTGAGTAGTTTATTCCAAGGCATCTGCTCCAACTCTACTACAGCTCTAGCCTTTATCCTGCTTCAGATCCCGCTTCAGGCCATCTCCTAAGCTTTTATTACCTGCAAACCAAATAATACACTAATTAGTACATTATTATAGCATCATTTCATGCATCTCTAAGTAAAGAGAGAAAGATGCAAGATATGCTACTAATGCATGAAGTATGCTACAATTATGCTAAGTTCTAACTCAATTCAGGTCATTTAAGTCCTATGATTGCAGCGCAATCATGCCACTGAAAAGTATGACCCTATTACGAAAATATCCCTTGGGTTAAGGTTTGTCTAATTTGAGTTAAGAGATGTTTATTTCTACCATTAACCTCTTCCCTACCGCAACCAAACATCGTAGGAGCTCATTCCTCAATTTCTAACACTGTATCATCTTCATCTCAATGAAATCCATCTGTAAGCTCCATCAACAACAATGGAAGCAACAACAACAACAACAAAAACAACAGCAACAGCAACAACAACAACAAAATCTATAGCATCAACAAGCAACAATAGCAAAAAGCAACAACAATAGAAAAAGTAGTAGCAACAAACAACAACAACGACAATAGCAACAAGAACAATGAAAACAACAACGACAGTAATCATTAGATCGAACTTGTGATCGATCCTCAAGAAGACCTCGGCAATGCTTGTCGCGTTGGAGATCATGCACACTACCCTCTCCTCCTTATCCAGATCCCCCTCGAGCACCATCGTGAGGGCCTAGTAGTTTATCCTGCACTTGAACCTCGTGGGGCACCAATCCATGAACTGGATTGTCCTAGTCTTTATGGTCGCCACTACCACATTCACGTCCTTGGGCACCATGTCCCCTCTATACATCAAGCAGCACGTGATGTACTTGTTGTGCCTTAGGTCACACTTAGCCATCATCGATGGCAACTCTAATGCACTGTTGGTGATCTCCGTGACGGAGAGCTGCTCGTGGTAGGCCTTATCAGCAGAGATGATGGGAAAGTAGCTGGAGAAAGTGGATCCTCGGGAAGGGGATGAGGTTGGCCTGAAACTCCATGATGACCACGTTGAGGGTGCCATCGAAGTTGAGGGAGGTAGTGAGGGACGAGATGACCTGGGAGATTGAGGTTGGTGTAGGTGGGCCGCTCAATGTCTTGGAACGACAGTAGATGTCCACAATCTTGCAAATTAGGTCGAGGCAAAGGTCCACGATCTTACGGATTAGGTTAGGGGGCGGAGATGACGACAAATACGAGCTTGGAGATTAGGTCAAGCCAGAGGTCCACAATCTCCTTCCTGATAGTGTAGTGGCCACGGTAGAAGTTGTTCGCGGTGTCCTCCTTCTTAAAGATGAGAAGCACTAAATGGAAGAGCTGTTGATATGCGGCCATGCCGACCTCATCAATTGCGATCGGCTCCAAGTCGTCGAGAGGAAGGAGGATGAGACTCTCATCTCTATTAAATTAGATTCGTCTGATCCATCTTCAAAGATGGATTGAATCACCACCATCTATTTCCCTTGAAGTAAGCACTTTTAACTTAACTCAAGTCAACTTTTCCCTAACCCTAGTTAGTGGACTAACAGAGAGATAATGGGATGGCATTTACGTTAACGGTGTACGTTTTACAATGGCATTATTAGCAATAATTGCAACCCAATGGCATAAAATTAATTTTGAAAGTTTACAATGTCATCTACATAAAAATCCCTATTCTATTTAATGAATTATGAATTTATGTTTCGCTATTATTATTGTTTTGCGATTATGTGTTGGGTAATTGCGATCCTATTAAGTGTCAGATGCTATTCCGTATTCGACAACTCAAGTCTCATTAGGATTTTCAGTTGGTAGGACCCAAGTCATCAGATTATGAACTTAGTAGATCTTTGAAATTAGAGAATGAAAATATGAAAAATTCTTGTTTTCTTAAAATTCAGAAAGTTAATCTTGTAAAAGAGAACAAAATCTTGTGTTAAAAAACACCAAGATTCTAAAGGAAAATAACACTTTGAAAACTGAGATTTCTTTGCTGAATAACAAGATGAGTATTATTGAAAATGATCTCTCTAATCTTAAAGAGAACTCAAATAAATTGGCTAGTGAGTTAGCTAAAATCATTAAAGGCAAGACTAAGATGAGTGAAAATAAGCCTAAAAATACACACACTAAGAAGAGTTTTTATGCACAAAGGCCAAAAGGTTGGAGTTCAAGTGGATCACAACCTTGGATGAGAAGATTAACCCAAGAGGACCTAAGAAAATGTGGATAACTAGAACTTTGGTCAATTCTTGTTTTGCAGAGTCTAACATGAACCCAAGGAGTTACTTATTTGGACTTTAATAAGGAATACGCAAGGTACTTGGAGAACTAAACGGGTATGGAGGTTGCAACCCATATCAATGGAGGTAAGTTTACTTGATTTTGAAAATTATTTATTTGAAAGAGCATCGAGATAAGGGGAGAAATTTTAAAAGGGGGAGGATGCCCATAAAATTACGTCTTGTGGTAGTTATTTCTTTTGAGAAGTTCAAATCAGAATGCATGCTTTTAGGAGAGGATTCACATACTCCTTTTCTCATTGAGAAAGAGGGAGTAGAATATTTTTTAGAGAAGCATGTATAAGGGGAAGCTTAGGAAAATTGAAATTTGAGCTTTTTGATAATGTCAAAAAGGGGGGAATTTATTTGGCTTATAAATATGGTTTTATCATCATCAAAAAGGGAGAGATTGTTGATTTTAATGATAACAAAACAATTATTGTTTGACAATTGCTTTTGAAGATTAAGATTTCATGTTGGACACATTGGATGAAGCTTGATGGAAGCTCAAGCTCAAGCTCAAGCTCCATGGAAGGATGAAAGAGCTTATTGAAGAAAAGTATTAAGGAACAATGGAAGGAAAACTTTAAGAGAAGAACAATAGGATTGGTTTTATTGAGTTCTAATTGATGTAATTTTATTTTCTTTTTCTATTTCCTTAGATATTTGTTAAAGAGACTAAAATAAAGTTAAAACAACTTAGATAGCCGTTATGGGACCTTGGAAACCAAACCCAACACATAAAGTCACCAAAACATTCAAAACTAGGAGTAGGGTACCATCTAATTTGTTCATGCGCTGACTAGCCCCATAGTGACCAAACATCTAACTTAAAGACCCGCCGATCAACACCTATATAGGGCGTCGACCAGCAGTCAACCAAATCTCTAGATATTGGCTATTCATTGTTCAATTTCCTTGGCACTTGTGTCTAATTAATACTATAGTCATTTAGCCAATTACCCTTGGTAGATGATTACAGCAGATCACACGCAAATGGGATTTGGATTTTGGAAAACCCGTCATCGTAGTTCGAATCACGAGAAAATCTGTCGATTAGATAAAATTTATAATCGAAACTTGAAAAGTGAGTCCCGAGTTGAACACAGGGAGGCGAACGTTTGGTTTTGAAAATCCATGTTTTGCTTTTATTTATATTTGTTGTTTTTATCTTTTCTAATTTTTTTGGTATTTTTTATCAAGCAAGAGATTAGGTCGATGAAATTTTATCTAGCTAATCTATTTGCAAAAATATAAGAGAGAGAGAGAAACAATCATGGATTTCTAATCAAATGTTTACAATTAAGAAAATGGGAAAGATTACACAACGAAAGCAATAAAGATAGAAAGAGGTGAGAGAATCCCCCTCGACGGTTGCTCGAAAGTTGACTCGCTCTGACGTCGCCTGGAGGAAGGTGGTGAGGAGCGGGACAAAGGAGGACATAGCTGGAGGATGGAGGAAGGGGAAGGACGATGTCATAGTGAGGTTCTTCTTCCCGAAGGGCGGTGAGAAGACGGCCATGGGATGCTCCACGAATGGGGATGAGAGGTGGGAAAACTATTTTCTTTTCTACTCTAGAGGAGCATCCCGATCTTGGGACAAGCTCTCTCTAGAGCCTTGGAGGTGGTGAGAGGAAGAAAGGAAGAAATGGAGAAAAATGGGAGGGGTAGGGGTCCTTTTATAGTGAAGGAAAGAATCAAATTGGTATATAGAACATTTAGTGATGGTCATAAATGTTCCTGAAGATTCACCGTAAACGTCGTTGAAGATCCCTCTCACGCACCGTTGCTACCGCCCGCTGGCACATGCTACACGTGCCCTTGTTGCGCGTGCATGTGTGATACGCGCTGCTGCTCTTGTTGCCCCTGCACGTTGTGTTTGTGTTGCTACTGCTTGTGCGCGTGCGTGCACTGATGTGCATACATCTAAATAGCCAAAAATGTCTATTAATGCATGTTCTTAGTGCCATATTAGCATCATGCATTGTAAATATTGCATAACATGCATAATCATGCATTTAGGTCAAATTGTATAAATTGTATAGTAGTTGTCTCCTTTTATGGTCAGGGACAGGGTGATTTTTAATCGGGGCTTCGGACGAAAGATCTAACCGTACGGATCTGATTAGGGCGACGACGGGAATTCAACGACTCTAAGATCGCCCTGATCGGACATCCGTAGCACCAGATATAGTCCGAGGAAGCCTGGAGATCAAGGGCCACGATGGTGCCAAACCACGCTTCAAACGACAAATGTGACTGCACGAATGAGTTCGGATCGATGATCACAGCCTAACGGCGTGAAAATCGGCTTAATCCGACATCCATGGCACCTTCTACATGTCACAGAAGATGGACGGCTACGATGGCGCCACGTGGCACCATCACAGCCGCCCAAATCGGCCGTAGCACTGCTCCCCATCCTTTGAAGGCACAGGCGAGGTGAGATCTAGGTAGTTGGATCTTGATCCAACGACCGTGAGCACACGTGCTTAAAACGTAAGCACGACAAAGAAGAGGCGCTAGCGCAGCGGTAAAGCGGCGTTGCTCGAGCGTAGCGTGCGGGTTCGACTTGCAATCTACGTCGCACGTGCGATTAATTTTGATTGTACGATCGGCTGTGGGTGGCCCAGATCGTCTAATCGGGCGCACGCACGATCAAACGCACAATGCGCACGCCCGATCGCACACGCGGGTGCACGGTTAAGCATAGATGAAGGCGCAAGCGAGGATGACTTTAAGTTGTTCGATCTTAAGATCAGACGGCTGAGATTTCGAGGATGTGAGAGAGCATTAAGCATGCAGTAGGTGAGGAGGCAGGCGTGCGTGCGAGGCTGTGACGACATGGGGTCTTTAGTGACGCTTAAATCCGTCGCTAAAGAACCCCTCATTTAATGTTTTAACTATGTAATGACCAAATTGACCCCTATCCTTGCACTTATAAAAGGAGACCCCTACCCTACAAAATCTTCATCCCTTCCTTCACCTCTCTCCCTCTCCAAAGTTCAAGAAAAGCTTGTCTCACACCCGGGATGCTATTCTAGAGCCAATCCAATTTTCTCATCCCGTTCCGGAAGTGGATCCCATGACGACGATGACGTGTTGCATTGTTCCCGCTTCTTCCTGCTTCATCCTCCTTCCCGTTCTGTCCTCCGTCTTCCAGGCGTCGACCCGTCCGGCTCGTCCTCCAAGTAGCCATCGAGGAGGATAACTTTTCTCTATCTTCTCTTTTACTGCTTTCTAGAAAAGATTTCCCACTTTCTAGTGTAGATTTTCTACTTTCTAGTGTAGTAAGTAGTTGTAATCGTAATGAACATCAACTTGTGATAATGAATTCCATGTTTATTCTATCTTTCTTTTGTCTTTATTTGTAATATTCTCTTTCTATCTTCTATTCTTTATTCTTTAAGTAGATAGTTTAGATTCAATTCGACTAGCTAATCTGCTTCGTGACAATTAAACAAATGCAATTTTGAATCAAACGTCTGCCTCCCTGTGTTCAACCCGGAATTCTTAGAGTTTCGGTATAAATTTATCTATTGATGGATTTCTTCGCAAATCGAACTACAACAACGAGTTTTCTTTTCAAATCCAACTTCGATCGCGTAGTTTTCTGCTCTCAACATTTTGGTGCTGTTGCCGGGGATCGAACCCGGGTCGCCCGCGTGACAGGCGGGAATACTTACCACTATACTACAATGACCTTATGAACAACCTGAAATGACCTATTATCAGGGAAGGTATCAAGATCCTCAATTTGTTAACTCCCCTACACTGAACCCAAACTCACGCAACCCTGAACCAAACCATTTGGTTAAGGTTAACCAGGTCCAAGAGAAGGTGTTGGCTAACTTGAAGAATGCTATACAATCTTTAGAAGCCCAACCAACACCTTGTACTGAAGAATTGGAGCACCTGATTGAAATGATTGATGATCTTAACAAGTATCTCTTGGATTGGCTCCAGGATGTTAAGGATAAGGACCCGGGTGAGTTTTTACTTGGGAAATTATCGAAATTGAGGATGGGATTTGTGGTTACTTTAGTTCAATCTTGGGATGATTCCTAGGATGAATACCCTTCAGGAGAGCCAAGGTCAGAACTTGCTCAAGCACCTATTGGGGGGGACATGTGTTACGAGATTGGGTTTGACCAAGTTGTTCTAGAGCAATCAAATAAGGATGATTTGATTTCTTCACCAGAAATCTCTGAGCCAGGATACGAGGAAATGTATGTCTCTATGGATCAGAAAGTGATTGATAATTTTGGGACATACATTAATGCGGATTCAGATTTCTTTGATTCTGAAGGTGAAGAATCATTATGCGAAGTCTCACGTGAATTTACATAACACAATTCTAGTGAGACAGCTGGGCCTAAGGAATTTGATAAATCATTTGATGGCTCTGAAATTGAGGAACTTGATCCTGTTGGGGCTTGCATGGTGGATTCAGATCTTGATTTCATGAAGGATTTAATTTAAAGCCCCATTCCTCAATTACACCCCTTTGAGCTTACTGACGATCTTGTTTTTGATATCACTAGAGCCAAGTCAATTCTGATTCAGTCACATCTTTTAGACTTGGGAATTTCAGATGGGGTGATTAACATGCATGAGGTTCCGGAATTTGAAATCTTGAATGAGGAAGACAGGAGTTGGGAAATATTGATTTGGGAATCCAATTCTGGAGGAAGTAAAAGATTGTGTCTAAGGGTTACAATTTGTCTAAAACTCCCAACCTTCTACCAAGATCCTTATGACATCTTTGACCCTGAGGCTGTCCAACCTAAGCACACATTCATTGATTATCCTTTTGAGCTTGATTTCTTAGTAACCTAACTTTTTAGTGTTGGGTTGCATCTTTGCAGATCGCAGGCCCGACCCCACTTGCATACTGATTTCAGGTTTTGAATAATTTTTATCCAGAACCTTATATATACTCAACCATGGGGTATGGGTCTGCATCACAATGTAGTCCACATCTATGGACATCTGCTGGCAGGTCGTGAGGTGAATCTTTTTATCTCGATTCTGACCTGTACTTGTGAATACTTTGTTTCTTCTTTATTTGTATAGGGTGCCTGGCTGAAGGCATTAATTTCAGCACATATATAGGTTCTTTTCATCTCGGAGCGAACCCATTTTTCACACAATTTAGGTGCTTTCTACTCTACTCCACTCTATTTCATGTCTTTTTAATACAATGAGGACATTGCATTAGATAGGCATGGGAGGATGGATATTCATCATTGAATTATTTTACCAGCTCCATAGATTCTTTTTGTTTTCTTTTGATTTATTTTAAAAAAAATTGAATTAGGAGAGAATAATTGGGCATTAGGACTTTTCGATCTTAGGAAATAATATAGTAGAATTTGAACACTATGACCCTTCAGGTCTTTGGGCTTAATTAGCCCGAGTATCGACTAAAATGTGGATTTATTTATCAAGTCCTCACCATCATAAATTCTATTTTAATTTTATTAAATAAGTTTGGGTGATAAGTACACGACTTATCAACCCACCCTCTGATTTGAGGGAACTTTTAGTTTAAGCATCTATACACTATTTGCAATGACTCGTTGTTTGACGATTTTTAATAAACATTGGTAGCTAATGAACCTTCTAGGGTGGTATGGCTGGCAAGTTATCGTGGGTAATAGCCCATAGGTAGGTTGTCCAGAACCCAACCACTGGACCATTTTTTTCCAGCTGCCTTTAGGTAAATCTTAGACCAGGGAAGCCACCTACTTAAAAAAAAAAAGAAAAAGAAAGTCCAAAAAGAAAAGAAAAAAGAAAAAGAAAGAGAAAAGGAGAAAAGAAAAAAATAATAATAAGCCACACTTCACCGCATGAGTATGGCTAGCAAGTTATCGTGGGTAACAGCCCATAGGTAGGTTGTCCAGATCCCAGCTCAAGAAATGCACGTAAAAATTCCTAAAACACTTAGGAAGAAGTGGAGAAGTAGAATAATCTGAGGAGATATACACTAGATTCACCCTTGTGTTGACCCCAAAAGAAGAAAAGTAGGGAGAAAGCTACCGGTTGTATAGATACACCTTTAGGCAGAATTCTTTTTAAGGTCACCTAGGGGCATAGAAACTTGAAGTCCGTTCTGATTGCCGATTAACGAGTTTATCACATTCACAAAAAGATGCTTAGAACTTAGGGTTCTCATCAAGTTTTTGGTGCGTTGAGTGGCCGTAGAAACCTGCTCTGTAACCCTAAACTCAAAAATCCAAAAAAAAATAGAAAATAAGAAAAAGGGAGAAAAAAGATCCTTCTTTGGATAAGGCGAGGGCTTGAGGCGGTCTACATTTTGGCAGATACTCGGGAGTTGTTGTGTCTTTGAAAGTTCAGGTCCTAAGTAAAAATTTCTTAATGTTGAAAATGACTTTTGCCCGAGTAATCCAACCCTAATTCTTTTATAAATAGCATGTAATTTTTGCTAGGGACTAGCAAAAGATAGGCATGAGGGTGTGATGTTCATACATCTAAATAGCCAAAAATGTCTATTAATGCATGTTCTTAGTGTCATATTGGCATCATGCATTGTAAATATTGCATAACATGCATAATCATGCATTTAGGTCAAATTGTATAAATTGTATAGTAATTGTCTCCTTTTATGGTCAGGGGCAGGGTGATTTTTAATCGGGGCTTCAGATGGAAGATCCAACCGTACATATCTGATCAGGGCGACAATGGGAGTTCAACGACTCCAAGATCGCTCTGATCGGACATCCGTAGCACCAGATATAGTCCGAGGAAGCCTAGAGATCAAGGACCAAGATGGTGCCAAACTAGGCTTCAGACGGCAAATGCGACCGCACGTATGGGTTTGGATCGATGATCGTAGCCTAACGGCATGAAAATCGGCTCAATCCAACATCTGTGGCACCTTCTACATGTCACAGAAGATGGACGGCCATGATGGTGCCACGTGGCATCATCACAGCCACCCAAATCGACCGTAGCACCGTTCCCCATCCTTTGAAGGTGTGGGCGAGGCGAGATCTGGGCCATTGGATCTTGATCCAATGGCCATGAGCACGTGCGCTTAAAGCGTAAGCGTGACAAAGAAGAGGCACTAGCGCAGCAGTTGAGCGGCATTGCGCAAGTGTGGCGCGCAGGTTTGACTTGTTATCTGCAGCGTGCACGCGATTAATTTCGATTGCGTGATTGGCTATGGGCACCCAGATCGTCTAATCGGGTGCACGCGTGATCAAATGCACAGCGTGCACGCCCGATTGCACGCGCAGGTGTGCAGTTAAGCGCAGATGAAGGCGTGGGCGAGGACGACTTTAAGTCGTCCAATCTTGAGATCGGACGGTTGAGATTTCGAGGATGTGGGAGAGCGTTAAGCGCGCAGCAGGCGAGGAGGCGGGCGTGTGCAGGAGGTTGCGGCGACGTGGGGTCTTTAGTGACGCTTAAATTCGTCACTAAAGACCCCCTCATTTAATGTTTTAACTATGTAATGACCAAATTGCCCCCTATCCTTGCAACTATAAAAGGAGACCCCTACCCTACGAAATCCTCATCCCTTCCTTCACCTCTCTCTCTCTCTCTCTCCAAAGCTCAAGAAAAGCTTGTACCACACTCGGGATGCTATTCTAGAGCCAAATCCAATTTTCTCATCCCCTTTCTGGAAGTGGATCCTGCGACGACGACGACGTGTTGCCTTGTTCCCACTTCTTCCTGCTTCATCCTCCTTCTTCCCGCTCCGTCCTCCGTCTTCCAGACGTCGTCTCGTCCGGCTCGTCCTCCAAGCAGCCGTCGAGGAGGATAACTTCTCTCTATCTTCTCTTTTACTGCTTTCTAAAAAAGATTCCCTGCTTTCTAGTGTAGATTTCCTGCTTTCTAGTGTAGTGGGTAGTTATAATCGTAATGAACATCGACTTGTAATAATGAATTCCATGTTTATTCTATCTCTCTTTTGTCTTTATTTGTAATATTCTCTCTCTGTCTTCTATTATTTATTCTTTAAGTAGATAGTTAATTTAGATTCAATTCAACTAGCTAATCTACTTCGTGACAATTAAATAAATGCGATTTTGAATCAAACATCTACCTCCTTATGTTCGACCCAAAATTCTTAGAGTTTCGGTATAAATTTATCTGTTAACGGATTTCTTCACAAATCGAACTACAATGACGATTTTTTTTTTCAAATTCAACTTCAATCACGTAGTTTTCCGCTCTCAACACATGCCTGCACTGTTGGCGCGTGTGGCGGTGCGTGCATGCGCATGGGTAGCCTGGGTTGCGCCACGTGGAGCGACCTGGGCCGTCCATCTTCATTCCTTTGTAGGGGATGCTACAGAGGTCGAATTGAGTCGATTTTCGCACCATTGGGATGCGATCGTCGACCCAAATTCATCCGTGCGATCGAATTTGTTGCTTAATGCTTCAGATTGCGTCACCTAGTCCCTCAGCCATTGATCTTCCTTAGATTGCATATGGTGCTACGAGACTCCGATTGAGGCGATTTCAGAGGCGTTGGACTTCGATCGTCGTCTTGATCAGATCCGTACGATCGGATCATCAATCCGAGGCTCCGAAATATATATCCTTCTCTCCTGACCACAAAAAGGATGCAATTAACCTAAAATATACACAACTACTCCAAATGCAAAATGATACATGCTATGAAATAATTATAATATGGAATGTAAATCTAAGCCTAGGAACATACGTAAATAGGCATTTTAACCTAAATGGATGTGTCGACATCAGTAGATATTCTAATTTATAATATGGAATACAAATCTAAGCCTAGGACATGCATAAATAGGCATTTTAACCTAAATGGATGTGTCTACATCAGTAGATATTCTAATTAGACATCTAACCCTTCTCTAGGGTCCATCCAATCCCATACAAGGGCATCAATTGATTCTATTTATTCACAACTGATCCTATTTATCCAATGACCTATGAGCACATGCATCTAAGTTCAGAGATTCAAGACTTGAGAACAGTATTGTAGCTAAACGATCGGCCGTTGACCAACCACTATAGGACCTGATGACCAACCTTCGTCCAACTAGTGAAGACCTACTTTGGCTACTCATACGCATTCAAGGGCACTAACCAAAGCTTCCTGTTGGTTAACTGACCCAATACTAGCTAGCACACCAACTAGCATCTACTGGCTTCTTCAGTCTGATGTTTCTACACCATTGTCCAAAAATCTGATGTAATATCTGACAGACTTAAATATTTCTAATGGGTATATTTTATTCCTAAGCAACTCTAGAGTGTTTCTATGCCCTCTGTAAATGCCTACAACACTCCAACTATTAGACACACATTAGAGAAGAAAGAATGAAGAAACCCTTTTGTGAGCCAAATTCTATCCACCTACATTTATTTAAAGAGAGATCAAAGAGAGAAACTCTACTCTTTCTCTCCAACTCTACACCATGCATCTACAAGCACCGAACACTTCATGCTTACATGCCAATCCACTTCCAATGTAGGGAAGTCTCCTTTCGTATTGGAGAAAACTATTTACTTTGTATTTGTGCTCTATAGGACTGTTGTATTTTGTTTTATTTTGTTCAAGTGTCTAAGTTTGTAGATTACCGTCTCCATTGGACACAAAATTCTCTACATGGAGAAGAGAGGTCTTGAGGTACACTACCTTAGATTTAAAGTAGTGTTGTTGTATTAAGGCTATGTCACCCTTGTTTAAGTGGTACTTTAGTAGATTTGATTGACTTAGTCGATTAGAAATTTTAAGTTGTGGTAACTTAGGTGATGATTTTTACTTGACTTGGGTTTCCACCTTAAAATATATTGTCTTTGTGGTGAATGTTTTTTGTGTGATTGAATTTTTTTTATTTGCTATAATCTCACTATTCACCCCCCATCCCCTTGTCTAATGCAATCTACAATTACATGGGCATCCATTCTTGTGGTTTTCCTTTCTCATTGAGTAGGGATTCCACGTAAGTTCTTTATGTTTATGTGATTATTTATTGTGTGTGAGAAGTTCTTCAAGCTTACATCAATTCATCTTCATTTGCATGTTCTACTTCTATGTACCATACCCATCTAAGGCACATGCATAGCTCATCATCAGTACCCTAATTAGAGTAGAATTATCTATCTCCCATAACCAAAGAATGTGCCATTGTTCTCATTTAAGTGAACTTCACCTACTTCTTACAAACTCTTGCAACAGAGATGCTGATGATCTACTACTCTATTTGTATGCTATTTGCCTAAGGAATAATTGGGTCTCCATCATTTATCACGACTATCCCCTTAATCCTATATACCATGTTTTTCATCCTTTTTTTGTGCATCGGCATGCATTCTCCTCTACTTATTCTAAAAGCTATCCCATTAAGAGACCAATGCCTCTTTGACTGTAAGTTCCCAACAAAATCATGTTCTTTTCAACAATAGCAACATGTCTGACACCTCTTAAAGCTTGCACCATTTGTCAAACATGTAGAATAGCATGATCCTACTCATATGACATTATGATCGTCTCCACTTCCCAACCTTAGAATGTGTCCTTCATTGCATGTTGATATCTGTTGAACTGCTCCCTTAATGAGCATACATGATCTGAACTTACCAAGTACAATAACCATCTTGAATTTGTTTTCTCATCCATCGCTAAATAGGACACCATTGTAACAACCCATCCCTAAAGGTCGAGTTGGAAATTTCCTAAGTAGCTTGGAATTTGAATCTGCTGTCCATCAATAAACATACCCCAAACATGACCAAACAATAATAGCATAAAATAGAATCAAACTTTTCTACATCAATATTCAGAGCATGAAACAAAATAAAAGTGGAGAAAGGTCAAGGTAAAGTGGAAATGCAATACAAGTTGGGATGACACCTACATATTGTGGAAACACTTCACTTGACAATAAAGGCTAAAGAAAACAAAAAAAAAAGTAGCAACTACTACTGCTAAACCTACCACAAGCAATTAAACACACGAAAGAATCCTACACCATCTCATTCTTGTGGACTCGCTAAACTCCTAGTTAGAAGTCAAACATAGGATGAAATAAGTCAAAGAGTTCAGTAAAGTACCAACAGTAAAAGCAAGAAAAAAAAGGAGTACCACAACGGAGAGTGTAAGAGATAGCCCCATTCTTTATTCTCATTTATCCAATTAGAAATATATTTATCCCTTACGTATTCTATTAACCTACATTGCCAGGTCTTGGGGCAAGATTCAACGACGCACACTGGCGACCAGCCAAGAATATCGTGGCATTTCCTATCTTAGTCAAAGTGTAACATACAACTACCTACAGAGGGATCATCATATGCTAGAGGGGATTCTGCATGCATAGAGTTGAATCATCCTCATTCACTAACCCACCATCACTCCATTGTCCAAACCACATGCAAAACACAAGGTGCTGCATGTCTTAACCAAAGTATCGAAGAGGACTGCAACTCTCCAATTCAATTTGTTTAAACATTTAATTACTTAGGTACCTCTTTCATTTTCCAAAATTTCCTTTATAAAAGCAAATATAACTCATCTAATTCATAAACAATAATCCATTTGTTTTCCAATTTCCCCAGTCATTTTTCCAATAACTATTAATTTACAAAGCTCAAATGCATGGATCTATACATTTTACATTTCATAAAACATCCCATTTTCACGTTTCCTCAAGATTCAGCCAAACATATAGTGCTCCAATTATAACAAAAAGAATTTAATTTTCTAGCTTTACTTATTCGTTTTAGGGGTTATGCTAAAGTGGTAATTACTTACAACAGTCAATTTAATCACTACTAGCAAAACAAGTAGTTCTCAATCCATCATTTAAAAAAATTTAGTGGGTTCTCAGTAGTGGTTATGCGAAGCATAAATACGACTTCCAAAACCAGCAAGAACTAGACATTGTAAGCAGTCTAAATTCTACAAAAATAGGAGGAAGAAAACTCTACCGAGAAACACATGTGCTCGAGGCCTACTCAATCGATAGTCGGCCCTCAATCTATGCTCTTGAGAACATGAGTAAAAAAAGTGTCACATCGGTGTGACTATAATGAAAGACTTTGCGAGAGGGTAACTCAACGTATGTCGTGGGCATCAAGGTACCAGATTAGGAATGTGCTCTAATATGCCTAGAGTGTCTAGGACTTCATCACTTGTACGACACAAGGCACAAAATATCAATAGCCACCCTCAGAAAACACGCACACACACGACACCCACACATACCCGTATGTCCATAAATGCAACCCAAATACAAAAGTACACACACATATACCCATACGCCCTACTCAGGTAGCTTTATTATTATTATGTCCCTATATATATATATATATCATCCCAAAATGCAGATATTTTATAGCATATAATATAATATGTACATTATCATACATTTTTATTAACCCATACATACATACATACTCACATATGTATCCATATACATACATATAACACACATATGTATAGATAAAATTTACCACCATACCACTTTAACATGTAAACATGTATGTACCCATTTATAAATATCTAACACGTATCATACATATACACACACATATATGTAGACACACACATACATACATAACACCACACATTCACTTATAACAACACACCCCACCAAAACACAATGCTTTTAGAAAAATAAGTCCACAACCACTTGACACCATCACCTCTCTTTCCCTTTCTCACCCTCTTACTCACGTTAACACTTAAACACTCATGACACGCCTTCGTTTCCTCTTCTTCTTTACGCCTCATCTTTTCTCTCTTATGTTCACAATACAAACCCCCCCTTGCCCTCAACGTACACACACAATGCTACACCCCATGGAACCATCAACACCTTCACCACCACTTCACCATCACCCTCCTCTTCCTTCACCTTCTTCTCCCTTTTTTCCTATCCCATGTGCACACACACGCACGCACGGTCTTCGATTTATATGCCCTCAGCGAACCAACCTAAGTAGAATCACTTGATCGATGATTCAGATCTAAGTGTTTGATCATGTCATCACACTAATAGAATTAGATGGAGTCCCTCAATACAAATGAGCCAATGTACTGTGCCATGTTGGATATACTGATGACGGGTATCGAAGAATCTAAACGGTTTGGATTGAGGATTTTGATATGTCACCAAGAATCATCATAATATCCAACTAATGTCTCTAGTTTAAGAAGAATGGCAATCTTCACTAGTGACTGTTGCCTGACTGATGCCCATGATGCACATCTTCTGCATGAGAATAGAGATTCAGGGCTATCATGCAAGTTGTAGCAAGGAGTTGACTAGAAGAGATGGAGGTGCAGAAGTCCTCTTATTGTTGTCACGGAGAAGGCATACCTTTGACCTAAGATAGATATGTGTCTCTATGTCTAAGTATGCATATTTGGAGGACCGATGGTTAATACATCCAACTTGGTGTTGAGACTGGAAAGTTGATGTGCATATGAGGGCACAAGAGACACATAATCTCCCGAAGGGATCACACAAAGCCACTGTCGTAGGTGCATGTAGCAGATCGAGAGACTCGAGCTCACTCTGCCTATATTGGAAAGTACGAAATTGCATGCATGATCGTACAGGTCCTGATTAGACCCATACGGGAAAGACAAGGAAATAATCTTTTGGGAAAGGATCTAGGCTTTGTTTTCATCCTAATGATACAAAGAGAATATGAAAAGTATGTAACCCGTGATGAGATGGACAATGAATCTAGGATTTAATCCTAAGGGTTATATATGTCTTCCAATGTAAAGGATTCACAGGTATTTGAAATAGTTGAGGGAGGCATAGTGCCATAATTGCACTAATCCTAAACTCTTCATTATTGACATGATGAAACCAATAATGATTTTGAAGTATGCCTACTTGTAGGATTGATTGATGTAATTTAAGGAGTTAGATCGCATTCAATTTGTTGATTAATTGCATCTAATCTGATTAGGTACAAAATTCAAGGGTTGGATTGGAATTAATTAATGTTTAGATACTAAATCTAAACATCCCATAAGTTGTTATGAAACAATCCTATAAAATTTAAGTGAGATTAGATCCCAATGCTAGGATGGAGATCCAAGGGTTCACAACATATTAGGATTAGATTAGGAACACAATAAATATATCCCAAAATCAAATTGGGAATCCCTAATTGAGTGCAACCACCATCAAAGAGAGTAAGGGACAACAACCTCCTTCTCTTCTTCCCTTGTTCTTCTTCTATTCTTCTTGGAGTCGTAAAGAAGAAGCAAGGGGATGATCAAAAGGGGTAAGAGTCGTCCACCTTCTTCTTATAGAGAAGGAAGGGGATGACCAAGCATCCCCTCAGTTGAGGCCCTCCTCTATCTAGCACAAGGGTAGTGCCCAAGAGTCTTCATCTTGGTCTGTTTCCCAACTACTCGGTGTCAACCAAGAGAGGTCCTTGGTCAACTTACTTGTACATTGCTGTGAGGATTTAATCCTCAAGGCCAAGTTCTTGGTGGTTTCAAGGCGACGATCGCCTCTTGGTTCTCAAAGGGGTTTGCAAGGCATGAACCATTCACGTTGCACTCAATGGAATCAAGTCTCTCGTCACAAAGGGTCTATCTACCTTTCGAGAATAAAAGAGACCCTTTAGGCGAGACTTATTTGAAAAGGCACATGTGAGGTGTTGTACTACGCCACCCATAGGTATAACTCTTTACTCATAGGGATCCCAAAACAGGGAGATACTAGATGTCCCCATGTAGTTCTAGTTACATAGCCTTTTGTTGATTCTCGAGTTCTGTCATTCGAGCTTCTGAGCATCGACTCAAGTTGTGATTCATTGAAAAACTTTAAATGCCTATGTTTTACACTTCCACTATGCCACAGGAATCGAGGATCGAATAATTTGAGTCCCCACACCCCCTCGATTGTTGAGCAGGTCGAGATTGTTTCCCAAACAAATACACCTCTGTGGCCTAACCTCAGCTCAATAAAGGTGACCAATAAGAGTCTTGTACATGCCCTTAAGATCAAGTTTGACTTAGCCATAGGAAAACGGATGGAGGAATTATATATCCTACATACTTTAGGGATATCACATAGCCTCCAAGACCACCATGGGTTAAACCCTATTCCAATTGGCATACGATTGTGAAGCTAAAATTCCATTGGAAACTCTTAATTAAGGAGTAGTCTCCAAAGTTTAAAAATCATATCTTTATATTTAACAACCTAGGCTATTCTTTTTTGTTTAGAAAGGTAGAAAAGAGCTACTTGAGATCAGCTTTATTGATGCCAAAAAGGG
Source organism: Thalassia testudinum (assembly GCA_037157565.1). Lineage (NCBI taxonomy): Eukaryota > Viridiplantae > Streptophyta > Magnoliopsida > Alismatales > Hydrocharitaceae > Thalassia > Thalassia testudinum. The sequence goes on along the minus strand of JAZHRO010000056.1, from coordinate 56,034,949 downwards.
ATTTATATTATGAATTAAGCAATGATCGCATGGGTTTCGCACATTTGAAATCAGGGTTAAGAATAACCCGTCGTCGTAGTCGCAAAACTCATAATCAAATATAATTTATACCGAAACTCCAAGAGAGTCCTAGGTCGAATACATGGAGGCAATGTTTACTTTGTATGAAAATCACGCTTCGATTTGTTTCTTTTGGTGTTTTGTGGTTTTGTTATTTATTTTTTTATTTTTGAAATAAAATGACAAGCAATCACAAGAAAGAGATGGAATCAAATATGATATATTTCATGAATGTCAATTACAATAAACTATGAAGGCTTAAAAGAGAAAAGGGGTGAGAAGAAATCTCTCGAAGCGGTTGTTTAGTGAGACAACGGTGCCTGGCGGAAGCTCGGACGAAGGAGTTGGGAAGCAAGATGGCGGAGGTGAGAAGCGGGAGGACATCGAGTAGAGGAAAGCTTCAGTGTGGCTTCGGAATAAAGGTGAGAAGGCGGAAATGATCTGCTATCGGAATGGAGGCGGGAGGACGACTCCAATGCGACCTATGAATGGGGATGGGAAGATGGAGGAGTATTTGGTGGGGCAGAGTTTCGTTACACTAATAGGCTCCTTGGGAGCTTGAGAGTAAGTTCTAATAGAGCATTGGTAGGCTTGCTAGAGCTTAGGAGTAGGTGGAAGTAGAGTAGGTAGAGATGGCTTGGCAAGGGGGGTGTGTAGGCCTTTATATAGTTGATGGGAAGGGGCTAAAAATGGATATAGGGTAATTAGCGACCTCCTAGATGTCACTGTAGGTCCAGCTCAGGCATCATTGTAGCCACCTTACGCCTGCCCATGCGAGCTACGCTATCCCTCCATCATGCACACAGATTGCGTGGAAGCCCTATTGGCATGAGCGCTGGCATGCACTAGCGTACGCACGCGCGTGCTGTTGTCGTGCTCGCTGGCGTGCGCACCCAATTAATGAATTGGGGGGGCATTGCGAGTCTCGAACCCATGCCCCTCCCTTACGATCCAGCGCCTCCACCATTGCACCGCGCATGCAAATGTGTCGAGAGGATGTGCTGAGGCCGCGTGGTGAAGGCGGGCTCTTAGCCGTTGGATTTTCATCCAACGGCTGAGATCATTTGTTGGGTGGCCATTAAGAATGCATCGGCTCAGGTGGGGCGGCCTGGATGGCGCCACGTGGCTCCATCTGGGCCATCCATCTTCTTCTTCTTGTAGAGGGTGCTACGGAGCTCCGATTGGGGTGATTTTCGCGTTGACGGATTACGATCGTCGCTCCGGATTCATCCGTACACTCGGATTCTTCATTCAAAGCCCATAAAGGTGTCTCACTACCTCCTGGCCATGTAAAATGGAAGAATTAGTGTACATAATATACAACTATCCTAAATGCCATGCAATGGATGTTATGCAGTATTTATAACATGATATGCATTGCTAAGCCTAGGAACTATCATAAATAAGCATTTTATGATGAATTTATGCGTGTTTATCAAGTAACTAATCAACCCTACTCCTCAACAAAAGCCTTAGTAAAGCCTAATAGACATGAAAACCACTCCATTCCACCTCAACCAAATTGCCCATAAAATAATAAGCAACATACTTCTTACTTTGGCTTTGTATTGAGCTAAACCAACCAAAACACAACCTCTTCTAAAAGATCGTTGGTGCAAGCGCACCACGATCATTGATTTTGATGGTAACATAATACTTGAGATTTAGCATTTGCATTTGAGTTTAAGATTTTAGGTTAAATGCAAATGGAAGGAGAAGCGTGAAGGAGTTCAAGCTCTAGTCCATGAAGGAATGGAGGAGCTTGATTGAGGAACAAAAGCATCAAGAAGTCATAACGATGGAGCATTGGACTCAACTTGAAGAAGGAGATAGAGAAAGAAGAATAGGATAGAGTTTTATATATGTACCTGTATTTTATTTGTTGCTCTTTTCATTTCTTTAGATTCTTTGTAAAGAGCCCAAAATATAAGTACACTAGCCCTAAGAACACTTAGGCAAATCCTAGAACCAACTTAGAAAACCAAAATAGTAATTAGAAAGCCTTATCAGACATCCAACATGTTTACAAGATGTCCAATATTGTCTATTAAGTCATCTGATAACTGTATCAAACGTCCAATAACCAAATAGGCTTCCTAGTAGAGTAAACACTTGGTTCTCAAATGTCCTGACCTATTTCCAGACATCCATGAAGACGTCTGATGACCTTGATAGACGTCCAATAATATAACCGTTAGCTTTGTCAGACCAATTCCTTCGAGAACTAAGTTAGGAGTATCTTAGAATTAATTCCAGACATCCATAGAGCCTTCCAGGCATCTGATAAAGAGACGTTAGACCTAATCTGACCCAAATCAAGATTTGTCAGACCTATATAGCCATTAGCTTCTTAGGAAATCAATTCCCGAAGGCTCACTTTAGTTCCAGATGTCCAACAGTATGTCTAGACATCCAATGAGACGTTTGACCATTATATCCTAGAACCCTGTTTAGATTTCATTCAAAACAAGAACAAACTCATAGTTTATTAAACGTCCAAAAATAACCTTGAACATCTTAAAATAAAATATTAGACATCTGACCATTAGTAACAAGAACCCTGTTTCCATCCAATTTAATCTAGGAACACTGGCCCTTTAGATTAGATGACCAACCTACTTGCTAGACTCCTGTTAAGACGTCTAACCTAAAAATTAGATATCTAATTCTACTGTCAGAGTCATTATGAGCCTTATCAGATTTGGATTTCGAATCATAACCCAAAACTTAGATGTTTGATTCTGCTGTAAGAGTCATTATCAGCCTAATCTGATTTGGATTTCGACTCAATCTCTTGGGATTTATTCTTAACAACTATAAGGAGCCTTTCAATCCTTCTTAAAGGTCCCTAACACATCTATAAATAGATGGGAACCTCCCCTTGGCTAAAAAGCACCTAGAGGTAATTCTTTCTACCATTCTTAGTGATTAAAAGAGACAAATCAACTAGAAGAGAAGTCTTGCTCTCCAAGCTCTACACTCCACTTCTGAAAGCACCAAAACTCTGTAATTTCACGCTAATCCACTTCCGCAAACAAGGAGTTTCTTTGCCTATAGAAGCTTAGGTCAAACACTATATTTTGGCTCTGTACGCTAATGTATTTTTACTTTATTTTTTGTTGGGTATTCACTTAGTGAATTCTTGTCTCCTTTGTGAGACAAAATACTCTTTGTGAAGAAGAGTGGTTGGGAGGTACACTACCCTCGGGTTAAAGTAGCGTGACTTGTATTAAGGTTGTGTCACCCTCATTTAAGTGACACGTATAGTGGATTTTAATCTACTAGGTACATTGGAAAATCCTAAGTTGAGAGACTTAAATGGTGGTTTTTACCCATGTTTGGTTTCTACATTAAAATCCTTGTCTCATTGTAGTGAATGCTTGTGTGATTGATTTTATTTGTATCATGTTTGTCTACCGCACTGTTTACACCCCTCTAGTGCACTTAAAGGACATGCCCCCAACTTTGTTTTATTCCCTCCATCTAAAGACCCACACCCCATAAGTGAAATGTTTTTTTTTTAAGAAGAAAGGATGAGGTACCAGTGTGGCACTCGTCCTAATTTATTAATCATAAAGAAAATATAACTACATGGACCAAGTGGAAGCCCACAGATGGGCCCATCTGACAATATTCGAAGACAGAAAGAACTCACTAATGAAAACACGCCCATTACAGGCTAACCACACAGCCCACAAAACTGCCACCATGCTAGCCCTGTCCACCTTTCGATCCATCAACTGACTCCAAAGATCATCCCAAGGAGGAGGTGTGGTACCCATCACCTTATGCCATACCCATGACATGAAGGGACACTCCAAGAACAAGTGCTCTGTGTTATCCTCTGCTCCTAGACGTAGCTCACAAGTCTACTCCGATGCCCCCATAGTCAAACTCCTGAGTGAGCCAGTCACCAAGCCCCCTCGCTGTGTAAGCCAAAGAAAGAGTCGCATCCTGAGTAGCACTTTAATGGTCCATATTCGATGACAACACTGATCGCACGTCTTTCGCGTGTTTGAAATCGGGGTTAAGAATAACCAGTTGTTGTAGTCGCAAAACTCGTAATCAAATATAATTTATACCAAAACTCCAAGGGAGTCCCGGGTCGAACATAGGGAGGCGACGTTTACTTTAATTGAAAATCGTGCTTCATTTTGTTTCTTTTTGGTGTTTTAGAGTTTTGTTATTTTTTTTGTTTTTGAAATAAAATGACAAGCAATCACAAGAGAGAGATGAAATCAAATATGATGTATTGCATGAATGTCAATTAGAATAAACTATGAAAACATAAAAGAGAAAGGGGTGAGAAGAAATCTCTCAAAGCGGCTGTTCGGTGAGACGACGGTGCTTGGCGGAAGCTTGGACGAAGGAGTTGGGAAGTGATTGCAAAACAAAAATACACCAGTAAATATGCCATCTTGTGTTATTTCCTAGCATTGCCCATGCATCTTATGCATCCCTACTTGCATTTGTAAATATACACCTACATGCATTTATTTATAAAGAGGGGAAGAGAATGAGAATAAATGGTCATCCAATCCACTTTCATTATTAACATTTTCCTTGAGTGTGGCATTGTAATTTCACCATTTCTCATTTTTTTATTTATTTTCTTTTTTCTCTTTCTCAATTCATGAGGTTGCAGGGCATGGTGCGTTGCACTGCTCCTCGCCACTTCTCCTGCCAGCAGCATGGGGAGAGGCATGCTCTCCCTCTTTAAAATACCATGCACTCCCCCTTGCTATGGGGCCGGCATCCCACCTTCATACAGACCCACCACCACCCTCAGACAACCACTTGCCACCCTCCTTGCTTCTCCCTCTCCATACATAGCTCCTCTTCTCACAAGTTGAGAAGAGGCACACCATGTGCAGGAGGTAGCTCACAGTGGTCTAAGACCACCACTGTTAGTTCCACCACCGCCCAGCTCCGTCGTGAGCAGGTGGGCGTGGTGGCTTCTTACTTCATTTTTTTATTTGCATTTTTCTTTCATTCTTTCATTTTGTTGCTGTTCTTCTCCTCCGCCATTAATGTAGAGCTCCAAGCTCTGAAGCTCCAGCACCTCCGCGCACCTCTAGCACCTCCAGCCGGTCACCGCTAGCCCTGAGCAGACTGCACGAGGCTTCTTTCCACGTGCGCAGGCACTCCACAGCGCCGGTCGTGTGCCAAACCTACTCCAGTCGATTGCCAGACCGCGTGTGCACTGTAGCGAGTGGTCTGTGCGACACTGTAGCCACCAGCTCGCTTCTCACTTAGCCGGTGGCTACATCGCTCTCTCTCCTCGCCTGCATCCGCTCTAGTCGGTCACCTCGTCCCCGCCCTCAGCGCTATGCACTGCACTCCGCAGCGCGATGCACTTCATCCTGCGCAGCAGTGTGCTGCACCTCACATGCCTGCGCGCACTGTTCACCTTCGCTTCTGCGCCTGCGCACCAATGCGCCTCCAGACTACACACGATGCCTCCAGATGTATTAACTCATCACCCTCTTAGTGCGCAGCCCTTGCACGCTGCGGCTCTTCGCGTAGACCTTATGCGCTGCGCGTGAGTGCTCCTTCCCCTTTGCCCGCAGTGCGGTGGTCCTTCAGCGCCTGCACTACATGCCCTCCTCCTCTAGCGCGCACACACACACACTGATACACACACACACCCTGACACATACACACAGACACTCGCACACTCACACATACACACACATATATATATACACATTCACATACTTTCACCCTTACATATATTTACATATACATAAATATATATACATATACAGATATATATACATATATATATATATATACATATACATATATACTTATATATATCCACTTATCCACATTCCCCTATACACATATTCACCTCACATACACTACCCATATACCCGTGCACTCACCCCTCCACCGCGCATTGTATCGCGGGAATATTTGCACTAGTTGCTGATATTCCCTGATACCCGCGCAAAGCAAGCGCATCCACCCTCACTCACACACATCCGCTCCACACTCCACACGGCACTTAGTCTTGTTGGTTGCATCTTGCTAGACGTTGACCAACTTGACACTATGCTACATCGCATTCATATTTCCATCTTCACCCCTATTTATATAACATCTATATACTATACATATTCTATATCTACTATATATACATATATAGATATACTAAGTTAAGTATTTCTTTTCATTGCATTCTATTTTTGCTTTCAATTTTTCTTTTCTTTCTGCTACTAAAAAGACTAAAAAAAAGTATAAAATAGAAAAGATAAATCTTGATTTGCAAGCACACGGTCTCACGTGTGGCGAGACAGGATTCATTGTATTTTGACGTATAGCCAAGGACCTATTTGAGGGTGTGCCTCAAGAACAAGTTTATCGGGAAAAAAACCTAAAAATCAAGAAAACCAAAAACATAATAAATGCAAGGAAGAGATACATTTTAGGAAAGGCATAGAAACTTCGCAAATCTCCTAATCCCCGCCCCCCTGAGATCGACCCTGGGCCTAAAAGTGATCAAGCTAAAATCAAGTAGGCCAAGTTAAAAATTTTGTGAAACTGGTGTAGACTCAACTTAGGTTAACTCACTATACTCATTTCGACATTAATATCACCATTTTAATAAAGCCTATTCGAGTAAACACCAGGAAGCAAGACGAGAGGGTGAGATGCGGGAGGACGTCGGGTAGAGGAAAGCTTCAGCGTGGCTCTAGAATGGAGGTGAGAAGGCGGAGATGATTTGCTACTGGAATGGAGGTGGGAGGCCGGCTCTAAGGTGACCTATGAATGGGAATGGGAAGATGGAGGAATATTTGTGGGGCAGAGTTTCGTTACACTAATAGGAGCCCTGGGAGCTTGAGAGTAAGCTTTAACGGAGTATTGGTAAGCTTGCTAGAGCTTAAGAGTAGGTGGGAGTAGAGTAGGTAGAGATGAAAAGGAATGGGGGTGTAGGGGTGTTTATATAGTGATGGGAGGAAGAGCATCCCACGCACTGACATTCAGTGACAAATACAAGTGTCACTAAAGGCCGCTCAAGCTGTCGCTAAAAGATCTGCGCCTCTTCAATGCCTTGGCTGGCGCACACACTACGCAGGCCATTTACTGACAGCTGCAAGCACCATTAAAGGCTTGCATGGCTAAAGATCCGCCCTCCCCCATTGGCATGCCCCGCTGGAGCTGCGCGCATCACACGCCCGTGCTCCTCTCATCGTGTCACGCGCGCGCTGGCATGCCCTGCACTGCTGCTAAGCTCGGCTGTGGCTGTGCACGCATCTTGTGAGCATGCATACGCTGCAGTGGGTCTACGTTAATTGATGGATTGGGAGCTTCGGTGGGACTCGATCCCACAGTAGCTAGTTGAGCGGTGAGCGCTTCACCAATGCGGTACAGGAGTCAAATGGTCACGGCTATGTTTTGAGGCTCAACCGCTTCAACCGTTGGATGCAAATCCAATGGTGGAGATCGCTTGCTCGGAGGAAGAGGAAGTTTTGTGGATGCCCATTGGTGGTTCAAATGGTGCCACGTGGCACCATCTGGGTCATCCATCTTCATTCTGTTGCAGAGGGTGCCACGATGCTCAGATCGAGATGATTCCTACACTGTTGTACTGCGATCATTTCTTCGGATCCATCTGTACGGTCGCATTTTTCATCCGAGGCCCATAAGGATGTCACATTGCCCTCCTAGCCGTTGATCTTCCTCGGACCAATAAGGCACTACGGGACTCCGATCTAGACGATCTCGGAGGTGTTATACTCCGATCGTCATCCTGATCAGATTCGTACGATCAGATCATTCATTCGAGGCCCTGAAATAAATCTCCTTCCCTCCTGGCCATAAAAAGAACCTAATTAACTTAAAATATATATAACTACTCTAAATGCAGAATGATGCATGCTATGCAATATTTATAATATAGAATGCAAATCTAAGCCTAGGAATATGCATAAATAGGTATCTTAACCTAAATGGATGTGTCTACATCATACCCCCATGCCTATCTTTTGCTAGCCCTAGCAAAATTAATCTATATGCTATGTATAAAAATAGAATTAGGACTCGATCTCTTAGGCCTAAGTCATTTATTAACAATAGAAAACTTTAATTAAGGTCCTAAACTACGAAGACTCAATAGTACCTGGGTGTTTACTAGAGAATGCAGACCACCCAAGTCCTCGCCTTATTTGAAATGGGAAGATACATTTTTTTTTCTTTTCTTCTTTTTTTGGACTTTTTGGCATTTGAGAGTGACGGGATAACTTTTTACAGCTACCCAACCCGCCCAAGATTCGAAAAGGACTCTAAGTGCTAAACATCTTATGAAAATAGTGAAGAATCACTAGGCGGCCATTGAAATGGACTTCGGGTTTCTACAACCCTAGGTGACCTTGCCTAAAGGTTTATCTTTTCGATTGGTAGCTTTTTCCCTACTTCTTTTATTTATGTGATCAACACAAGGGTGAACCTAGTGCATATCTCCATGGTTTACTCTACTTCCCCACTTTTTCCCTAAGTGTTTTGGAAATTATTGTGCATTTTTATGAGCTGGGCTCTGGACAACCGGCCAATAGGTTGTTAACCATGATCACTTGCCAGCCATACTCGTGCAGTGAAGTGTGGCTTTATTTTTTTTCTCCTTTTTCTATTTTCTTTTCTTTTCTTTTCTTTTTTAAGTAGGTGGCTTCCTTGATCCAAGATTTACCTAAAGGCAGTACGAAGAAAATGGTCATGTGGCTGCACTCTGGACAACCGATCGATGAGCTGTTACCACCGACAACTTGCCAGCCATACCACCCTAGACGATTCATTAGCTACCCAATTTCTGAAGAAACCGTCGAAAAGTGAGTCAGTGCCAAAAAGTGTGTAGATGCTTAGGCTTAAAGTCCCCTCAAATCAAAGGGCAGGTTGATAAGTCGCATAATTATCACCCCAATTTATTGACCATTTTAAGATAAGATTATTTGGCAAGAACTCGAGACTAAGTTCACATTCGAGTGGACACCTGGGCTAATTAAGCCCGAAGACCTGAAGAGTCTAAGTGTTCAGGTCCTATCGTATCGTTTCCTAAAGTTAATAACTTTCAAAAGCCTAAGTTTCTTCTCTTATTTCTATTTTTTTTTTTAATTTTCAATTTTTTTTAAATAAAAGAAATTCTACAGAGTTAACAAAATAATTTCAGGATAAAGTATCCATCCCCCCATGCCTAACTGATGCAATGTCCTCATTGTAAAAATAAAGACATGAAAAGGCGGAGTAAACATAATATCACCTGAATATCGTGAGAAATCCTATCAGCTCTACAGAGAGAAGAGAATATACACACGCACTAAGTTTAATGCCTTCATCTAGGCATAACATACATACAAAAAAGAAATTGAGTATTCACAAGTGCAAGTTAGAATAAAAATAAAAATATTGATCCTCAGACCCACCAACAGAATATGTCCACAGATGTGGATCAAGTTATGGTGCAGACCCATACCCCAGGGTCGAGTGGTTCTAAGGTTCTGAATGAAAATCACCCAGAATCGAAGGTTGTTAAGCTTGTGGGGCCGAGCCTGCAGTTTTGAGGTGTGTAACCTAGGACCAAAATGGCAGACAATAGGTAGATCTGGTTCACTAGGTTCAGATGTCCACTTAACATTCAACTCAGAAAAATAATCAGTTATTCCAGGCTTGGGTCACACATCAAAGGTATTGTAAGGGTCCTGGTAAATAGTAGGTGGTTTTAGGTCAATAGGAACCCTTAAATCCAAACTCCTACTTTCCCTAAAGTTAACTTCCTAGATCCTCGCTTCCAAATTCCTATCCTCCAACATCAATTGTTTGGGCTCTGGGACCTCTAGCATATCATTCACCCCATATGATTTACCCAAGTCCAGAAATCATGGCTGAATCAAGATTGACTTGGGCACAATGATCTCAGAAGTCAGGTCTTTAGGGTGTAGATGAGGAATGAGGTCACTGATTGAATCATCAAGATTCGAATCCTCCAAGTTAACCCCAATCGAATTAGAATCTTCAATAGTCTGGTTATCAAATGATTTATCAGATTCCTCAAGTCCGTTTGTCTTACTAAAATCATTTTCCTTAAGCTCAAGTGAGACTTCACTAAGAGATTCCTCACCCTTAGAATCAAAGAATCCATGATCCTCATTTATATATGTCTCAAAGTCATATATCATTTCATGATCTAAGTAGACATATTTTTCTTCATTTCCTGACTTGGGGATCTTGAGTGAATCAATTGGTTCATCCTCAAATGGTTGCTCTAGACCAATCTTGTCATCTCCAGTCTTAGAATATGTATCCTCCTCGACAGGCACCTGAGCGGGTTCAGATGTTGGCTCTCCTGAAGAGGGTTCATCTTGAGAATCATCCTAAGATTTGACTAGGGCAACCACAAATTTCGTTCTCAACCTCGATAATTTCCCAAGAAGAAACTCACCCAAGTCCCTATCCCTAACACTTTGGAGCAAATCCAAGAGAGAACTATTAAGTTCATCAATCATTTTGATCATAGGATCCAATGCTTCAGTGCATGGTGTTGACTGAGCTTCTATAGATTGTATAGTGTTCCTCAAATTAGCCAACACCCTATCCTGGATCTGGTTCACCTGAATTGAATGGTTCGGTTCAGGTTTGGATGGGTTTGAGTTAGATCTAGGGGAGTCAAGATATCTAGGTTCTAGGGTTCCTCCCTGATAGTAGGTCGTTTTAGGTTGTTTAAAGGATAGTGGTGACCTATATTCAGTGGAATATTGGGGAGGGTAGGTGTTATAATTATTATATCCTTCCTGATTGTAGATTAAGTTGGTTTGGTGATCAAAGGATGAAGATTTATAATCATTGTAGCTCTGGGAAGGATAGTAATCATAGTCTTGTTGTCCAAGGTTAGGCCCTGGACACTGAGGTCTGTATTTATATCCCTAATCAAAGTCATCCTGGCTAGTGGATGGGTAATTACAAGTCAAGTTGGAATAGTAATCATCTTGGGGATAAGTGGTGGTAGGAGGATAGGATTGGAAATGTGTGAAAGATGTGGAAGGATACATTGTGGAGTAGGAGGGAAATCAGAAGAGAGAAAGGAGCCCTACAATACAAGCAATCAGCCCTGTCCTTAGGTAGGTTAGCCTAAAGACCTACAAAGTCCCGGGACCCATCTTGAGATTATAAACAATTTGGTCTACTTTTATCCGGTCAATCCAACCAGTTAGAAGGAGGGACTGGGGAGAAGGTTTTTCCTTTGGCTTACGTCTCCAGTTCCTAGTGTACCCCCCAGCTGCGATCGTTTGTTGCTACTCCCCTAGTTAGACATCAGATGGACCAACAGAAGTAGATTAATTGAAAAAAATCTCAGTCTGAACCCTGAAGAGCAAATCAATCCTTAAGGCCAAGGTCTACTCGATTTTAATTAGGCTTGGGATGATTGTGGGATGATTGTGCTCTTGGAATGTGATGGGCCCTTTAAATGGGTTGTGCCCTTAATGATTGATTCAAATGTGTGTGCGTGCACAACCAAGGTTTGCAAACAAGGTTATTTGATGATGTATCTTTTAGGGTTTAACCTTGTTTAGTAGCTTTTAGGGTTTAATTCTTAGGTTGGTTTAATCAAGGTTTAGTAGAATAGTCTAAGTTTTGAAAACACGGGTGATGATATGTTCCTTTAAAAATAAAAAATAATGTGGAGTGCCTGGTTTAACCCTAAGAATCAACCCTAAGTGGCAAGCTACTTGATGGATCAGTTTTAGATTGAGTGGTGCGGCCCAAACAGTTCAAGAAATTGGCCTATTGCACCACTTGATTAAGGCACACAAAAAGTCTTAACCTAATCAGATTTCTACTCACTTATTTGTGTGTTGAGTTAAGTATACTGGGTCCACAGGTCAGATCCTGGTTAAGTGGTAGAATCAATGTGATTGTGCGCCTTAGGGTGAAAAGTTGTGGGTGTTAAGTGTGTAGCTTTCAAAAAATCCCACAAGAGAAGAGTATAATTCTTTTCTTCTTTTCTTCTTTTTTTATATGTAGGGGTGAGACGAGTGGAGGTGGCAAACAAGACACACAAAGCCTATCCTAGGATTTATGCAAACACCTAAGTAGATTAAGTCTTGGTTATGGGTGTGGTGAAATGAAACTAGTGGGGGGAATGTGGGGGACACTTATAAAGTACTCTACCCGCACTTTACTCCGGTCTACCGCATTTGGATCTCCATGCTAGGGTACCTACAAGACAATAGATCAAAGATAAGCGAGGTTAGTGCTATGTAAATGCAAAGAAGCGCAGAAAACAATAAAGTAAATTCCGTTGCCTCCCCAGCAACAGTGCCAAAATAATCGCACGTATTTAGCATGTTTGAAATTGGGGTTAAGAATAACCCATCGTCGTAGTCGCAAAACTTGTAATCAAATATAATTTATACCAAAACTCCAAGGGAGTCTCTGGTCGAACACAGGGAGACGACATTTACTTTAATTGAAAATTGCGCTTTGTTTTGTTTCATTTTTGTGTTTTAGGGTTTTATTTTTTTTATTTTCGAAAGAAAATAACAAGCAATCACAAGAGAGAGATGGAATCAAATATGATGTATTGCATGAATGTCAATTACAATAAACTATGAAAGCATAAAAGAGAAAGGGGTGAGAAGAAATCTCCGAAAGTGGCTGTTCGGTGAGACGACGGTGCCTGGCAGAAGCTCTAACGAAGGAGTTGGGAAGTAGGATGACAGGGGTGAGATGTGGGAGGACGTTGGGTAGAGGAAGGCTTTAGCGTGGCTCCGAAATGGAGGTGAGAAGGCAGAGATGATCTGTTACCGGAATGGAGGTGGAAGGATGGCTTCAAGGTGACTTATGAATGGGGATGGGAAGATGGAGGAATATTTGGTGGGGCAGAGTTTCGTTACACTAATAGGAGCTTCGGGAGCTTGAGAGTAAGCTCTAACGGAGTGTTGGTAGGCTTACTATAGCTTAGGGGTAGGTGGGAGTAGAGTAGGTAGAGATGAAGAGGAATGGGGGTGTAGGGGTGTTTATATAGTGATGGGAGGAAGAACATCCTTCGCACAGACATTTAGCGATAGCTACAAGCGTCACTAAAGGCTGCTCAAGCTGTTGCCAAAAGATCCACTCCTCTTCAATGCCATGGCTGGTGCACGCACTGCGTAAGCCATTTAGTGATAGCTACCAGCGTCACTAAAGGCCCGCGTCGCTGACGATCCTCCCTCCCCCATTGGCACACCCTGCTGGCGCTGTGTGCATCATGCTCCTCACGCCTTGTTGCATGCACGTTGGCATGAGCTGCGTTGCTGTTAAATGTGGCTGTGGCTGTGCGCGCATCTTGTGCACGCACGTGCACTGCAGTGGGTCCGCGTCAATTGATGGATTAGGAGCTTCAGTGGGACTTGATCCCGTGGCAGTTGGTTGAGCTATGAGCATTTCACCAATGTGGTACAGGAGTCAGATGGTCGTGGCTACGTTTTGAGGCTCAACCACTTCAACCGTTGGATGCAAATCCAACAGTGGAAATTGCTCGCTCGAAGGAAGAGGAAGTTCTGCGAACACCTAGGGGCAGTTCAGATGGCACCACGTGGCACCATCTGGGTTGTCCATCTTCATTCTATTGTAGAGGGTGCCATGATGCATAGATTGAGATGATTCCTGCGTTGCCAGACTATGATCGTTGCTTCGGATCCATCTGTGCGGTCGGATTTTTCATCCGAAGCCTATAAGGATGTTGCATTGCCCTCCTGGCCGTTGATCTTCCTCAGGCCGCATAAGGTACTATGGGACTCCGATCTAGGCGATCTCGGAGGTGTTATACTCCGATCGTCATCCTGGTCAGATCTGTACAGTCAGATCATCCATCCGAGGCCCTGAAATAAATCTCCTTCCCTCTTGGCCATAAAAAGAACCTAATTAACCTAAAATATATACAACTACTCTAAATGTGGAATGATGCATGCTATGCAATATTTATAATATGGAATGCAAATCTAAGCATAGGAACATGCATAAGTAGTCATTTTAACCTAAATGGATGTGTATGGTCCTGTGATCCCTCATCTGTGAGGATGTCATAGGCCCTAGCAGCTGTAAAATGACCATGGCGCTAACGGTAACCGTCTTGCTCACCCCTAGGAATATACTGCTCCAAGTAGCTATATAGGTCATCCTGCTGGCTCGAAGATCGATTACCTTCCCTCCCCCCTAACAGTTGAACCCTCCAACAACCTTCCTACCTGTCCCAACAGTCTGCAACTCATGCCTCCCATGCTGTGGACTGTGGAAAGGCCATAGGGAACCTCTCCTGCAAAGCCCCCTATCCTAACCAATCATGGCTCCAGGAAGATAAATGGTTGCCATCTCCAAGGTGAGGGCTAAAATTATCCTAATGCTCCAAGAGTGTGTCCACAATAAAGCGCCAGAAAGGGACTCACCCTTGTGGTGCTGAAGTTGTCCACATTGGGGAACCACACCATCATACGAGTCCTGTATCAGGTCCTGCCAAAGACCCTGCTCTCCATGCAGAAGCCGCACTGCCCACTTTAGAAGTAGTGAGTCTGCTGCCTCCTTCATTCTATGGCCTCCGAGGCCACCCCTCCTCATCAGCCTACAATCAATCGACCACCACAACGGCTATAGAAAGCAGCCATCCTGTACATAGCCCATCCAAAAGAACCTGCTCCTAACCTTCTCTAACCGTCGAAGGACCCCTTTTCCTAGTCAAAATAGGGAAAAATAGAAAGTGGGAATGACGAAGAGAATAGAGTTGAGGATAGCCAACTACCCTCCTCTGGACAACAAACTGCCACTCCACCCAAACAATCTGGTAGTGAGCTTCTCTAAAAGAAAAGCCCAATGTTTATGCACAAAATCAAACTTTTAAAGGATGTAATTGTCATAGCAAGTCAAAATCACTCGAAAACACTTCAAATTTATAACTCGCAAGTACGAGGTCGTTCACTAGGAGCAATATTGGAAATTCATTCTCATAGATCACAATTCTAAGCAAAATATAAGCAATTAAGACTACAAGAATAATCAAGATATATTAATGAAATCAAGTATCAAAGTGCAAAAAGATTAGGGTAAAATGCTGATTTAAATCACCAAATTACCCCTTGAATATAAGCTCACAAATAACTCAAATAAATGAACAGTGATTATCAATCAATTGCCATGTCAGTAAGCAACCAAATGTTTCCACAGTGGCTTCAATCCCTCAAGGCTTTAGAATTTAGACGACAAAATCAAGCACCAGACGACTTAAGTGTAAGCCTCTACGGCAACCTCAAGAGGCTCAAGGGCCTCTTCCTTCCTTCCTTCAAGTCTCAATAGAGAGACTTTAGCAACCACGCACAATAGAGGCGCAAAGCCTTTGAAATTCTTCTAAGTGTTGAGAGTTAGAGAGTGAGGTAAACCCCCCTTCTCTCTCTCTTTCTTCTTCTCTTTCTCAGGAACCAGCGTAATTGGGTCTATAATTGGGTATTTGGATTTAAACAGGGGACCAAGGCTACCGAGTGTGAGAGGTAGCCGAAGAGTGAAGAGAGCGTGAGGAGGGACTCGACCCCTCATGTACTGGGCGAGGGGTTGATGTAGACACAACTATTTAGGTTAAAATACCTATTTATGCATGTTCTTAGGATTAGACTTGCATTTCATATTATAAATATTGCATAGCATGCATCATTCTGCATTTAGAGTAGTATATTTTTTAGGTTAATTAGGTCCTTTTTATGGTCATGAGAGAAGGAGATTCATTTCAGGGCCTTGGATGGACGATCCGATTGTACGAATCTGATCAAGATGACGATTAGAGTCTAACGCCTCCGAAATCATCTAGATCGGAGTCCTGTAGCATCATATGAAGTTCGAGGAAGATCAACGACGAGGGGTCATGGGCAGAAATCCAATTTATCCCACAAAGTGAGCTTGTCAGGCGTCGATGTGGGTCTAAAGTCCCTGTAGTTCTCCGCATGAAGTTGCTACTAATGAACCTTCTGATTGTAGTCGATGAGAGGTAGACTCCTTTAATTGGTGACCTAGGAATGCACTTGGAGCAGAACCACAACACTTGGAGGTGTTGGCGATGGAGAACACGGCTAGAACACGGTGGTTGAGATCAAGGAAGATGTCCTATAGTGGCGGAAAGCCAGTGAGCACCTGAAAAGGATAAAATGGCCTCTTGGCCCTATTAGAATAGCTCAGGAGCTTCACACGAGTGCGACGAATGTGATGGTGGCAGTGGCATGCGGTGAGAGTGGTCGTGGTGGGATGGCGAAGGCGGAAGGTGAGTGTGGTGGTGGAGGTGTTCGGGGAGGTGATGGGCCCATCAATCCCTACAATTTCTTGAGGGGTTTTGCTCGCGTGGACATGACGATGGTGTAGGAGTCGGAGGAAGAGGGTTTGGTGGCATGTAGCGGGTTGTCAGGGTCGCCAGAGGTATGCCAGAGACGGGTGAGACAATGGTGGAAGAGGCAGATTCGTGGTAAAAAATGAAGTCTGGAGGCACTGAGGTGATCAATCGATGAAGAGGAGCCGAGAAGAGGTGCTAGCAGATGAGAAGGATACAAAGGAGGCATCGGCTATGATGAGCTGGCATCGAAGAAGGTGAATGCTCCAAGGAGGGGTACGGCGATGAGGAAAGGATCGGAGAGCGTTGCAAGTATTACGCGATGCGGATTGAAGTTGGGAAGAAGATCCTACTGCCTATTGTACGTGGCAATAGGCGAGGTGATTGGGGGAGGACAGTCACCGAAGCGGAGCTTGGAGCAGGCTGGAGAGGGAGAAAGGAAGAGATTTGTGGCTTAGAAACTAGCTAAGGAGGTGAGGTAGTCCATGAGGGTCTTATATAGGACTTCAAGCAAGCTCCCAAGCTTGGAAGCAAGATTGAAAGGCTCAATTTTTTGAGAAGAAGGATTCTTGGAAATCAAGGATTCGCATGAGCAACAGAGACGGATTTGGAGTTTAGGATTAGGTTTAATTGATTAAGGATCTCCTCAGGGTTGTCCCTTCCAATTTTGCAAGAAATTGGACAAGTAATCACGGATTGAGAGCTCTGATTGAGAGCTCGACTGTGTGGGTTCACACCTTCCATGGCGGAAGGGACCCAAAAGTGAAGAAGAAAATGAAATTAGGGGGCCTTTGTAAGGATTTTTGAAAGTTAGGGGTGTATGTGAGAAAGAAAGAGTTTGAATGGACCAAAATGCAAAGTAGGTCAAAATGATCTTTGATTCATCCCAAATTTTATTACAAACCTAATTTGGACTCAAGGAATCTAGTAGTGAAGTTGGACTTTGATTTTGACCAAGTTTAATTGGATAATTTACGTAGAAACCCAAATTAGGGCAACTTCTTGTCTGAGACTCTATTTTAGGTCAAAATGGGATTCAATGGTCAAATCAAGGATACCAAACCTTATGGAATATTTTTCTATGATTTTTAGAAGTTTTAGGTTAATTTTATCCCGACCAAAACCTTTGTTATTTAAGCATGTCTGAAATTAGGGTTTTGGGTTGTTTATTCTTGAAATATGCGAAAACCCATTTCTATTTGCATGACCCCACTTATTTGACTTTAATGCTCATTTAACCTTTAATTCACCCCTAGCCAACCCCTTGTTTATTCTGTGTTCATGATTTGCTGTTAAAATTACATAATTAACCTTAGTTTCTTGTTCTCTTCTTAAAACACAATGTGGTGGAGATATAATCCTCAGATGAATATGTAGGAGCTTTTATCTTTTATTCTAGAATAAAATGGGCTAGTTAAGGCCTATGATGGTGTTCCCATCACCCAATCCATAGTGTGCATCTTCTTGCTCTATAAAGGAAAACCAAGATAGTGTATTGATAAATGCCAGTTTATCATCATTTTTATGCATTAAAACAAACCTAACTCTTAGGATTTTACTCTGCAAATGGGTTTTTGGGCTGCATTTAGGCATAAAATAGGTTAGGCATGCATTGCATTTTTTATTGTCTTTTTAATATGTTTTTGTGAGTGTTAGGGATGTACAGATATATAGATCCCTAAAACCCTAGCACTCAAGAAGGCAAATGATGAAGGAGAAGCCCAGAATAGCTGGAACTCAGCCTAATCCAGCTCACCTCAGCTTGATCCAGCTCACCGCAGCTGGAACCTAGCTTACTTGAACTAGGGTTAGCTCATCTTAGCTCCATTCAGCTCATCTCAGCTGAATGGCAGCTCAAGAGAGCTCATCTTAGCTCACCCTAGCTCAGGTCAGCTCAGATCCAGCTTAACTTAGCTGAGTCTAGCTCATCTCAGCTCCCATTAGTCCACAGGGAGCTCTAGCTAGCTCAGCTGAGTTGACTGGAGTTCACCCCAGCTCAGGTCCAGCTACATCTAGCTCTACTCAACTGTGGCCAGCTAAAGATGACTTCATTCCAACTTAGGAAGCTCAAGTCCAGCTCCCGAGGACTCAGCTTAGCTCAACTCAGTTGAGCTAAGATACCTTAGCTGCCTCACCCAGCTTGATCCTCCCCGGGAGCATTAGACCCAGCTCACCTCAGCTCCTTTTAGCAGAAGCCAGCTTGCTTTAGCTTGGCTTAGTATCTAGCAAAGAACTAGCAAGCTAAGCTAGCTAAGGTAGCTCCTTCCAGCTCTCTTCAGTAGCCACCAGCTCTAGTGCAGCTCAAGATAAATACCTCCAATTCTTCTCCCTGAAAACCTTAGCTCCAAATGCCTCCAACTCTACTCCCTACTAGCTAAGCTAGCTAAGCTGTTTAACTTAGCTAGTCCACCTCCATGGCACCAAAACCTACTACCCTACTACCCTACTACCTAAGCTCCAGCAGAAAGGCCACCTACTCCTACTTTATTTTGGTGCTAACTATCCCTTCCATCACCACCCTACATCCACCATCAAAACCCATCTCCACCCTCCATTTTTTTCCCTCCAAAATTGCCTTCTAAAAGGTATTTTTGGAGGGAAAACCAAGGCACCTCTTCATTTCCCTCCCATTTTTCCCTCCAAAAATAACCAAGCACCCCTTTAGTTCCCTCCAAAAAAACACCATAACCACCCCCCTTCCCATCCTATAAATACCCTACCATACCACCACATAATTCCCATCCTCCATTAGTGTATTTTTCTACCTACATCCACCTATACCTACGCCCAAGGAGAAGGAGTAGAGAAGGAGATTAAAGGGGCACATCACCAGCCCTTTTGGTGCCTTCTTCTCCCCACTCTCTTCAACTTGGGCCACGCCAAGGAGGAGGACTCTTCCACTTCAAGAAGGACGGCCAGGCAAGAGAGAAGGACCTAGGGTGGACGTCCACCCTTGGAGAGAAGCTTAGGGCACTCCCCCTTAGGGCTTGCCTTGGAGGACATCACCTTGGCGGAGCACTGTAAGGAAGGAGTTGAAGGACTCTTTTCAAGATTGGGAGCCACCAACCTTGGAGCAAGAAGCCCTCTTCTTCACCATCTATCTAGAGGATTTGTGTTTTCCTTTCTTTATGTCAATTTTCTAATAGTAGAAGCATTCCTCTACTAGGCATTTTTGTTAAACACTTTTTTTTAATTATCTAGTTGCCTTCTTTGCAATTTCTTGTTTGCATTTCTATTTGCTTATTTTTAGCATTCCTCACTCCCTCTCCATAATTATTCTAGGCCTCCACTTGCCTAGAGTGAGCTTAGGGAGAGGCTCTACTTGCCACTTAGAAGTAGTATTTTAAATTGAAGTGTAAATCACCTTCCCGTCACCATTCCGCATGTTGTCTTAATTTAAAACAAAAAAATGATATATTGAAAAATACCAAAAAGAAAGTTGAGATTGTATTCCAAGCAAGAGAATCACTATTGCAAACATTTGGCCTCCTTGGACGACCCTAGATACTCCCCTATCTAGGAATATAAATTTAAGAGTTGATCAGTTTTACGCGTTACAACGACGTATTTTAACAAACCGCGTGAAATCGCTATCACGTATCGACAATGAGACAATTAGCATTTGGAGAGCTTTGGAGATGGCCACCTTGCTCCTGCCGTCCTGGTGAAAGCAAACTAGAGAAGACTTGGCCCCATTGATACAAAGGCTAGTGATCTCTCCAAAAATTTGGACAATCCTCTAAACTACCTAAACCTAAAGTTCCTCCCCCTCTATAAAAAGCACTATGTCATCAGCATACTGTAGTAGACTAGGAAGTGTCCTATGCTCTGGCCCCACCATGAAACCTCTGGTGAGTCTAGTATCAGTAGCCCTGAAGGTCAACCTAGCTAGCGTGTCAATTGCCAAGATGAAGAGAAGGGGTGCTAGTGGCCACCCCTGCTACACCCCTTTTTGAGCTTGGATCCATGTGCTTGTAGGCCTCCCATAGGTGAAATGTTGGGTGGAAATTTTTGTATAAGAAAGAACGCCAATTAGGGACCCATTCATACTATACTCCTCAACTAACATGTTCCTTGGCTTCCTTAAGGATCAATGATGTAGACACATCTATGTCACATAAACTATCTATTTATGTGTGTTCTTAGGCATATAATTGCATCATACATTATAAATATTGTATAACATGCATCATTCTGCATTTAGATTAGTTTGTACAAATTTTTGATTAATTTTCGTTTTTGTGGCCAAGGGATAGGCCAGTATCATTTCAGGGCCTCGGATTGAAGATCCAATCGTACAGATCTGATCAAGGTGATGATCGAAGTCCAATGCCTCCGAGATCGCCCCGATCGAACCTCCGTAGAATTAGATGTAGTTTGAGAAAGATCAGAGGTCAAGGGGCAAGGTGGTGTAAATCCATACCTCATACAACAAATCCAACCACACTAATGAGTTCAGATTGATGATTGAAGCCCAACGACATGAAAATCGATCCAATTCGACATCTGTGGCACCATCTAGAAGTCAAAGAAGATGGACAGCCATGATGGCGTGATGTGGCACCATCACAGTCGCCCAACACCTCTGGCGTTCTCCCTCCTCAGCAAAGGCCACGCGATCTTGACCGTTGGATCGAGATTCAACAGTTGAGAGTGTCGTGGCCTCAAAACAAGAACACGACACAAAGGGGAGCTTGGCGCATTGGTTGAGCACCTTATGTGAAACATCGGGTGCGGGTTTGAGTCCCCGGTTGCCTCCAAATCTTCATGCTTGCGTGAGCACTAAAATTCAGCTGTACGTTCTTCATCGAGCAGTCAAGAAGTGAGCGACATGCCATGTAGAGATGCGTGGATCATGCATGCGTTGGATGATGCAATAGTTGATGCGTTGAAGAGCATGATCTGAGCATGGTGGGGTGCGATCTCGAATGTCCAATCTCCATCAGATGGCTCCCGTGATGCCACGTGTTGCGGAGATTGGTCGTGCACCTCAACAGCTGAAGGAGAAGAGGCACTTAACATGGCCTCTTGTGGAACACCCAATCTCCATCAGATGGTCTTCCTTACACACGTGCTTGTTGTGATTCGTATAGCGCATGTTTGATAAGAAAATTTTGTTGTGATTCATATAGAGAGTGTTTGATAAGAAAAGGCATCGTAGTATAGTGCGCAATACGATCAAACAAAAATATTTATAAGGATAACGAGACTTGAGTCCTGATCGTTCATCTCTGGGAGGCATTTATGGAAATGCAGATTTGAAATCGATCTCTTTCTCTCTACTTGCTTAAGATCTCATGTCATTTTATGGTGATTTCCATATTGATGACGACATGCTAGTTGCCAAAAGATAGTAATTAAAAGCAGGAAACTTCAATCACACAAAATATATTGCAATAAGCTCATGGTGATTTTCACACATAGATATATATATATATAGAAAAAAGATTTTCATTCATTCAATTCATGATGGTGGCGACAGCATTAAGCTCGTGGAAAGCTTATAGAGGAATGCTTGGAAATACAAATCTAGCTAGCAGAAAATGATCGCATACATGAATCTAAGGGGGGATTATGCATGCATCATTGGGGGAGAATATAGAGCTACACTACCAAGCAGTAAATAAAGCATGTAAATCTAAGAAGAACTATAATCTAGTCTAGCAGAAATAAGGGCATTCGGAGGTGGCTCCGATGGCCTTTGAGTGGTTGAGAGGAGAAGGAGGGGCGGCCAATGGTGCTTAGGCCGGCCCTTGGAGAGAGGTTGGAGAGGTGATCTAGCATCTTGGCGTGGAGGTGGTGGTTGCCATGGTGAAGCTATTCGTGGGCATGGAGGTGGAGTGGATGTGGAATGAAACTAAGCTAAATGGAACCAAGAGTGGATGAAGCCAAGAGTGGATGGGTGCAAATGGCCACCCCTTAGGTCTTTTTATAGACCTAAGGGAAGTTCTCTAGAGAATTATGGAATTCTCTAGAGAGGCCTATGGTGGGAGCTCATGGGATAGTGAGAGAGAGAGGATGGATGGTGGTTTTTAGATCCACCAAATGTGGATCTAAAAATTGAATGGCTCTTGGTTGCTAATTTTAGCAACCAAGGCAACAACACATGGTAGAGAGTTCTAGAGAACTCTAGGCTTGGTATTTTCGTGTTGATGATGTGTGTGGGTGTGTGTGGGTCAAAACTTAGGTGGCTAGGTTGATTAGGTTAGGTTCTAGTGGGTTTAGGTTAAGGTAGGTCTCAAATTAGGGTTGTAAACCCTAATTCACTAAGGTAAAGTGCAATTAAACTTAATACAAGTTTAATTGGGTGTGTGAAAACTTAATTGAGAGTAAAATAACTCAATTAAGTCAGGTCTAGGTTAATTGGACTCTCACTGAGTCCAATTGGATAGTGTGTGCTGAGATCATGGCTCAATTGGACTCAATGAGTCCAATTGAATAGGCTGATGGAATTGACTAAGATCCAAGTCAATTAGGTTTAGTGAGGACCTAATTAGGTCCTTAGTGAGGTCTAGAGGTGATGTACTAGGGTTAGGGCACCTTAATTTAGGTTCCAATGGGGTTGGAATTAGGTTTAGGGACCTAGAGATCTAAGATCAAGGCTTGAATCTCAAAACAGGGTCTGGAGGGCAGTTTTGGATGTCCAATAATAGTGTTAGACATCTTATAGTGAAAAATCAAAAGTCCAGACTTGTTGTCTGGACGTCCAATCAGAGTCAGGAGGGATTCTAGGTTCTGTTTTGGCTATTCTGCAGAAATTGGACATCTGACCAAGTGTCTGGATGTCCAATAACACTGTAGAAGTGGGTTTAAGGTGTGTGGGAGTTGGCTAAGGATTCTAAACGTCCTATAGCTTATCTGGACATCCAGATAGAGGCTAGAATTAGGGTTTTAAGGTTTCCTAGGGTGTGGTGACCTAATCTAAGGGTGGCTAAGGCTTGGGGAAGCTTTTAGGCTACCCTAGGGCTAGGATGGTCCTAAGTTCTTCATAATTTACTGCTTTATTCCTACTTAAATAGAATAGCATGCCTCAACCCCTTACATTATTGTCTACTACATCTTCTTCTAGGTCTTCTGCTCCAGCTCTACTGCAACTCCAGTTATTCTTTATTCTTCAGATCCAGCTTTAGATCTACCTTTTGGTCAGCTTATTACCTGTAATTGACATAATGCACCTAATCAGCACATTATAGCATTATTTTATGCATAGCTAAAAGAAAGCAGTAAGGATGCAAGTAATGCTTATGCATGCGTGAACTGTCCTAACTTATGCTAAGTCCTAGCCTAATTTAGGCCAATTAAGACCTATGATTGCTATGCAATCAGTGCTTCAATGACGTGAGCCTTTTGTAACGTTTACAAATGTCACTAAAGGCCTTGCATTTATTTTAAAGGCCTTAAAAGACCCTTTTGCCCCCAATTTTTACACTAATAAAAAGGCCACCCCTACTACTCATTTCATCATCTCTTCTCTTCTCCTCTCACCCTCTCCAAAGCTCTAAAGAGCTAGTCCCATACCTGCTAGAGTCTTAAATATAATTTTTCCATCTTTTCATCCCTGTTCGTGGAGTGCTTGCAGTTGTCCACTTACCACCATTCGAGAAGCAGATCTTGTTGCGATGTTGCCCTGCTTTGTTCTCTGCCTCCAGCTCTGTTCTCCCTAGTCTAGCATCGCATCCCCATCATTTAGGCGTACTCCGTCAACGCGGCTTGTCCTCCAAGCAGCCGTTGAGGAGGATTTTCTCATCCCTCTCTTTTTATCTCTTTCTAGTGTAGATTTCCAGCTTTCTAGTTATAGAAATTAGTTGTAATGAATTGATGATTATCAAATATTAGTTCTCTTTCTCTCTCTTTTCTCTATATTATTCTCTCTCTTTGTATTATTTTTTCTCTTTCTTCTATAGTTTATCCTTTAAGTAGAATAGCTAGTGTAGATTTACTTCGACCAGCTAATCTGCTTTCGGAAAATAATTCCAAGCGTGGTTTTTAATCAAATGTTCACCTCCCTGTGTTTGACCCAGGACTCACCAGAGTTTTAGTTGTAAATTTTATTTGCTAGTGGATTTTTATGCAATTGCAACGACGGGTTTCAAACTCAACCTTTTATGCATACGAATCTAGCTCATTAGTCAACACATCTCCCTTCACACCACCAAAAACCCCTCCACCTTGTAAATTAAAATCCTTCCACAAATATCCTCTGCATAATGCCTCCATCCGCACCACAACTTCAGACTGCCACCATAGATAGGTAGAAAGCATTGCCTTTAGCAACAGATATAGAACTAGTAAGACTATTTTTATAAAATCAATGTTTCTTTGTCACCAATTTTCTCAACATCCTCCTACCTTCTTCTAGATAAGTTCTACTATATTATCAACAAATCTTTAGAAGATACCAGTAGCAGACTCGAGTCTAATAGTGTGAGAAAATTTTGTTTGTTTCCTAAGAAGAAGATTTCAACTCCAAACAATTAGTGTTTTGGGCATTAGACTCATTAAAATGTGTAACACTGCCCTTACGATGAAAATTATCTAGGATATTGTAGAATGATAGTAACTTGTTATGTACTCTCATATTTATTTACTGTTCTCACTATGATTTTTGGGGTGCTAATTAAGTGCTCGTGCTGTGCTATTCTGAATTTTGGAAGGAGATTTTTTTTCATCAAATCTTCTCTTTTTTAGCTTTCATTGAAGAATTTCTAGTGGATCAAATATTGTAAATGGAAAAACTATTGGATTAACAATGAGAACCATCCCATTATTCTAAGGTTGTCACCTTATTGATTCTGGAAGCAGAATCTGGAACTGTGAGCTCATTAATAGCACCCATCCCATTCTCGATTCTTTCATTCCTCAACATCCAGTTGGTAAAGGTAAGATCATATGGGACTCCCCATAAGAATAGGATTCCCACCGTTTAATCAACTTACCATTACCTTAATCTCCAGTTTAGTGTAAATTGTGTTCCTGCTAATACATTAACTATTATTATAAATATCCGAAATTCTAAGCTCCTTCTTGGAGTTAGATATTCCTTTTGAAAACTTGCTTTTGGAGCTCTTCCTATTAAGGACCATTTTCCAAAATTTATCAATTTTGAGTAGTTTCCCACCTTCTTTGTATTGAAGTAGTTGATGCTGAGAACTGCTTATATATGGTATAACATGTAAAAATAATTAAATAGTAGTTATTAGATTCAAGCATATGGGTTTCGAAGAATTTTGCGTAATTCCAAAATATTAAACCAACCAAGTTAATGAAAATAGGACAAGATCCAAAATAAAATATAGTACAAATAATAAATCACAACACCAATAAACAAAATGAAACAAGATTAGAGTTTATTGTGATCAAAGCGTTCATGTGAGACTTTCCTTAGAGAAGGTATTGCCCTCCATAGGAGAGGTGCATCAATGTCCAGCGAGCTCCTCTAAGGATATGATGATCTACCTCCAAGAATCAACACACTCCAAACTTGGGCGTCCTTGAAAACCACATCAAAAGAACTCAACTGAGACAATTTGTTCGATCAATGTGGCTCAACCAAATTCTAGATTAATCAACCAAAATGAGTGATCTATCAATCAATCTATGTCAACTTCTCCTAACTCATTGTGCAAATTAATCAACCAAATTGATCATTAATCGACCAATCTGTGCCGTATGCACCCTGAGAAAGAGAGATGAGAGAGAGAAGAGTGGGAAGTGTGGTGTGTTTTCCCTCATGGCTCTTATATAGAGCACATGACTTGAAGTGACTGTTACAGAATTCAATGGGATTAATTAACCCATTAATGCATTAATTAACCTACAAAATCAAGTGGCTTTCTATAGCAAAAGAGTTCAAGTTCCAAATTGATTCTCACTAGGGTCAAGTTGGGCCAGGGTGCATGTGTGGTCCCCAGCCCCACCTCTTTCTCTTTGCTACATTAGCTATAGGTCGAGTTCTCTAAGAATGCATTGCTAACATCCTACCATAAAAAGCTTGAATCCATTCAAAGTCTTTGCTCTTCCTTCTTTTATAACTTAAGGGACTTAAGCTTTCAAGGATTGGACTCAGATACAAGAGCATCTAATCTGAGTGCCAATTAGTTCTCCATATAGGTTGTTATTACCACATTGAACCTACTTTGTGAGATCTTCACCCAGTTAGGTTGGGTTGCCACTATGGGTGAACTCTCAATGGATCTCAGTCTCATACCAAGCCTAAGATTAAGGACTAAAGATCTATCAAGTCCTTTAGTAAATGAATCTGCTGTGTTATCCTTGGATCCTATAAAATATACAGTGATTACTCCTTAAGACACCAAATCCCTTACATACTTAAGACTAACTTGCATATGTCTCCATGTTTTCTAATTAAACTTTGAACTCTTAATCTTTTCTATTGTAGTCATGTTATCACAATGCAAAGATATCGTAGGAATTAGCTTACCCAGCTTGCAAAGATATCGTAAGAATTGGCTTACCCAACTTCATAAAGAAGTCCCCTTAGTCATTCAACCTCAAACCAATGGTGTCCAAAGGACATAATTCAACTCAAAGGTATATTTAGCTAATATGATCTATTTTGCAAATCGCTAGGAGACGGCACCACCTCCAAGAGTAAAAACATACCCTGTAACACTATTACTTCCGGAATCCTCTATTTGATCGATCCAGGTTGCATCACTGTATCCTTCTAAAATGGAAGAATATTTACCATAATGCAAACTAAAGAAAATAGTTCCCTTTAAGTACCTAAGTAATTAGTCTATGGCATTCCAATGAGTATGTTCAGGACAACTTGTGTATCTACTCAACTTAGACATGAAAAAGGAATATATGGTTTAGTACAATCATCCAAATACATCAAGCTACCTATAATCTGTGAATAGCTAAGCTGTGAAACAGATGTTCTACTCTTGTTCTTATAGAGAGTTTTTAATGATTTAAATGGAGTTCTTATAGTCTTACAATCTTGATAGACAAGTTTCTCAAGAAACTTCTCAACAAAATGAGATTGAGAAATAACTATCTCCTCTACTGACTGAATCAGTTTGAAACCCAAGATTATATTAGCTACACCTATATCTTTCATCTCAAGCTTACCGCTCAAGAATGACTTAATTTCATTCGTAATCCTTATGTCTGATCCAAACAATAATATATATAGGCATAGGGCAAAGCACATATCACCCTTAACCTTAGAGTAGACACACCTGTCGAACTTATTAGCCACAAAATCAAAGACTAGATAGTCTTATCAAACTTTTTACACAATTGTTTAGGTGCTTGTTTTAAACCATATAATGATTAAACAAGCTTACAAACCTTTCGCTCATTCCCAAGAGCTACAAATCCCTCTAGCTGATCCATACAGATTTCTTCCCCAAGATTGCCATAAAGTAGGCAGTCTTTGCATCAGTAAGATCATAAATGGAGGCTAGTGTAATAAGCATACAAATAGTAGTTCTCCTAGTTATTGGAGAATAAGTATCAAAATAGTCGATATCTTCTGTTTGTTTAAATCCCTTAACAGCAAGTCTAGCTTTGTATTTTTTAGTAGATCCATCAAGCTTGAGTTTTCCCTTAAACACCCACTTGCATCCAATAGTAGAACACCTTGAAGGAAGATCAATTAATCCCCAAGTGCCATTAAAGATAATTGAGACCATCTCACTCTCAATGGCATATTTCCAATGCTTAGCATCAAAATAAGCCATAGTATCATGCTAAGTAGGGGGATCTCCCTTGATTTAGTAACTAATAAAATCACTTCCCAAATCTTTGACAATTCTTTGTCGTTTACTCCTCTTAGGCTCAAACTAAATCCTCTACTTCATTAGGTTCAGAATGGGAAGAGCTTACCCCCCACATTAGGCATTCTTTCCACTTGTTCAGGAATGGAACCAGATGTGGTGACTAGACTATCTGAAGTCATATTTTAAAGTAATACAATTTTCATAGAAAAATATTCTCAACAAATATAGCAACACGAAGTTCTACAATAGTTGACATCTATGCCTGATATCTCAGATTTTATAACTAAAAATTTATTGGCATAGCTATTATCAATGTAACCCAGAAATACTGCGTCAACTGTTTTAGGACCAAGCTTTTTCCTCTTGTGTTCGAAGACAATCACCTTTGCAAGGCACCCTCACACTCTAAGGTATTTTAAGCTTGATTTCCTACTTTTCCAAATCTCAAATGAATTACTTTCCTTATAATTAAGGAAAACTCTATTCAGAATATAGCATGCTGTATTTAGAGTTTCTTTCCACATGTAGGTAGGTAATCCTAAGCTTTGCAAGAGAGCATTGACCATATCAATTAAGGTTCTATTCTTTCACTCTACTATCCTATTAAATTGTGGGCAATATAGGGTCATCACTTCATGAACTGTACCAAAATTTTGGCATTGTTCATCAATATAGGGTCATCACTATCAAATATGATGGTAGCACTATCATCCTCTATATCTAGCTTAATTTGGCTAAGTTCTAAGGCTAAATTTGCCTAATTAATCATTACAAGGGTATAACTGATGAATATCAAGAATTGGAGGGCATGCATCAAAATTGGTTAATTATGTTGTTTTAATGAAGAAATACAAGTTCATATTAACTATAGGGGTAAACCTATATGTAATTCAAGCTCAACTAAGCTTAAATTTTCAAGTGTGGTTACATTGATTTATTTCAGCACCACTTTAACTAAAAGGGTTCTAATTGAAATAAATGTAATCTAAACTTCTAAAATTCATTGAAAAATATTCTATAAGGTTTAGAATAATCAATTTTACAAAATGAACTTAATTTGACTTAAAACAAAGACCAAGGTTAATATCTAATACATTTTGGGTTAAAACATAAATTGATCAATGAAACTTTATCAAAACCCAAAATTGAAGTCACCATTAATTTCCTTAGGTATAAATTACCTTACCATAAAAACTTGGGACCAATTGGACTTCATCTTCACCTACTTTGCAAAATGACCTTGAAATTTTGAATTTATTACGTCTAGGTTCAAAATCTTTTCTTTTAGGTCCTTGGCTGACGTTAGCTGTCTTCCTCCTCCAGCAGGCAACAGCTTGTGTACGACTGCATCTTTGGAGGTGGATTACTCTGAATCCTCTCGTTGGAATCTCATAAATCTTGGACGAGATCTTCCCCGATCAATCCCATGTTGATTGACACATGCCCCAGCTTTCTTGCCAACTATGGTCGCCGCGAGCTGATAAATGCCAGTTTATCATCATTCTTATGCATTAAAACTAACCTAGCTTTTAGGATTTTGATCCGTAAATGGGTTTCTAGGTTGCATTTAGGCATAAATTAGGTTAGGCATGCATTGCATTTGTTATTTTATTTTTTTGATGTGTTTCTTGGAGTGTTAGGAATAAGCAGAGAGTCAGATCCCTAGAACTCTAGCACTCCCAAAGGCAACTGATGAAGAGGAAGTTCAATCAGGCTAGGACTCAGCTGATTCAAGCTCATCATGACTGGATACCAGCTCCCTTGGACTAGGGTTAGCACCATTCAGCTCCATTCAGCTCTCCTTAGTTGAATGGTAGCTCAAGAGAGCTCATCTTAGCTCAGGTCAGCTCAAATCCAGCTCAACTTAGCTAAGTCTAGATCATCTCAGCTCCCATTAGTTCACAAGAAGCTCTAGCTAGCTCAACTGAGTTGACTAGAGTTCACCTCAGCTCAGATCAAGCTCAACTTAGTTGAGTCTAGCTCATCTCAGCTCCCACCAGTTCACTGGGAGCTCTAGCTAGCACAATTAAGTTGATAGGAGTCCAGTGCCAACTCATCCCAACTTCATCTAGCTCATGGCAGCTAGACTCCAAGCTAGCTGAGCTACTACTTGTCAACTAGTAGCTTAGCTAGCTTTAGAGATTCTCATCAGAGGTAGTTCCACCTCAACCTAGCTCCAGCTAGGTTAGGGCCAGCTCAACTGAGCTCAACAACCCAAGCTTGGCTAGTTGCATAGGAACTAAGTAGCTAAGCTCAGTAGTTGAGCTCCCCTTGAAGCTGCCTCAGCAGTCCTAGCTCCAGAGTACCTGATACCAGCTCTAAAATACTCTTCTTCAGCTCTCCTCCATGAAACCCTAGCTCCTCCACCTATACTCTACTAGCTAAGCTAGCTTAGCTACCTTAGCTAAACTCTACTCCACCAAAAACCTCCATGGTCGACCACAACTCCACCTTAACCCTAACCTAACCCAACCCCTTTTGGTGCCAACCCACCATAGCCCTTAACACCCCCTAAACACCCCTTCAAGTTGGCGCCAAAATGCCATAGCCACCCCTTCATTTTGTTGCCAACACAAGCCCTTATCCTAGCCCTACACCTCTCCCTTTATTCCCATCTAAACCCTACACCTAACCCCTTCTAGAAGCCCACTAGTGGCGCCAACGTAATCCACCATAACCAACCATAAACCACCACTATTTTGGCGCCAAAAACACCACCCACACCCTTCCATTTTGGTGCCACCTATATCCACCCTTAATCCCATAACCACCACCATAAAAAGCCATCCTAGCCTTCCCTTATGTCCATGCCAACCCTACTGTTGTCACCGCGAGATCGATGTTTAAAAGTGTCGCGTTGCAGTATAGTCAAAATCCCTTTGAAAACAAATACAATTTTATTACTCGAAAAGATTCCGAGGTTGAACACAGGGAGAAAATGAAATTCACATGCTAATCTAAACAATTAATGTAATTTGAACATAAAATATTACTAAAAAACTAATTAGGAATGTAGAGCATGTGAGTATATGAAGAGTAAAAAGAGTTTTAGACAAAATAATGGTGATTTGAATCACCAATTTTAAGTCTAATACATAGAATAGTTACTCAAATTTACTAAGAAGGAATATGAATTCAGACATCTGATTTTGCAATCAGAATGACTTTTGCTACAATGCCCTTCTTCTTTTCTTCTTCTGATTTCTCTGATTCTTTCTTCTTCTTCCTTAGGCTTTCTTCTTCTTCTTTGCTCTTTCTTCTTTTGTTGTATTTTTTCTCCTTAGGCCTTCAGCTCATACCTTCACTTCTTCTTCTCTTCTCTATCTCTTCTTCCTTCAGCCCTGTTACTCTCTTCTTCTTCTTCTTCCTTAGGCCTTCATCTCTTCTTTGGCCTTTCTACCTTCTGAATCCGACTAAGTGTTGGAGCCAATCTTCCCAGGGCAAAAACCCCCTACCCCCACGTAACTCTCCTCTCTCTCTCTCTATTTTAGTCTCACTCTCCTAGAGCCACAGCCGATTGGGTAATAGACCTAGCACATACTCAGGTCCAGGCTCACCGGCGTGCGTGGTGAGCGAGGAGTGTAAGTCAGGCGGGTAGTCGGGTCGGCCAGGTTTGCGGGGGCAATGTTGCAGACAAGTTCGGTGAAGGGGGAGGTGGACCTCACCCTCAGTGTTTGGAGGCGAACAACCCCATTCACTTTTTCACTTTATGCGGCTGAAAGCGCCTCTTCATTTCCGAGGTGGGACTAAATGTCCCACCTTGCTTCCACGCAATGCAGCGGTAGGGTGTTTGGCTAAATTGATGAGGTTGCAGCTACTGAAGCCCTTGCATGAGGACTTGGATGCGTGCGGGCTTCGATTGCGCACAGCCTGGAGGTCTCTCCTGGAGCAAAAGCAAGACTTGGAGCAGCTTGAAGCTTGCTCGAAGCTCGGTAGCAATGGCGGGTCTTGGGTCTACTACTTGAAATCAAGATAAGAGGCCTAATGGACACATCAGAATGCTCAGCAGGGTCACTGTGGCACGACGAATGTAACGGTGGTCGTGGCGTGGAGAGAGGGTGGCTGTGGTGGCTGGACGGTTAAGGGAATGGACGATGTGAGTGGGTCTATTCGGGGAGGTGCTTGGGTGGACGATGGAGTGAATGGAGTGAGCGGAAATGAGCGGGAAGGTGCAGTGGAGGTTGTAGGGTGGTCGAAGAGGTTGATGGAGGTGCATAGCAGTGGGAACACCTCACCGGAGGAGTCACCGGAGATGGAGGAGATGACGGTGGTCAGTAGCATCGGTGGTCGATTTTTGGAAATAGAGAGAGGGGAAGAAAGTGTGAGATAGAGGGAATCTAATAACCTACTTCTAAGGGATGAAGGGACAGAGATCCCACGCCAGTGTGGTTGCTGGACATGGGGAAGATGAACCTCCGTAGGAGAGGCGACAGCGAAGACGGGGCAGGAATGGTGTCGGCTGGTATTGCTTGACGAGGAGAACGGTGGTGGAGGTGAATTCGCCACTGGTATTGTGGCCGGACGACGAAGAAGCTAGGGAGAGATTGCTGGAGCTTGCAGAGAGTTGTGGCCGGAGAGGAGAGAGGAATAGACGGGATTCCGGCCCAATTTCAAGATGAGGAGAATAGTTGGATCTGGGGCCTCTTAAATAGGTCTTCAGAGATGGTTTTGTGCTTGGAAGCCAGGTTTCCAAGAAAGGAATGCTCGTCGGAGAAGGAAGCTTTCAAGAGACCCAAATCTCTCATGCATTCGCATGAGAGATTGGGAAAGAATCAGGGCTTATCAATGGGTTCATATTGTAGAGGATTAATTGATGAATCTCCCTTCCAATTTTGGAAGGGATTCATCAATCAATCAGGGAGAAAATCCCAGTTGAAGATCGTTGGAGTAGGTTTCCTCCGCGATAATGGTAGAGGGACCTATTTGCGAAGATGATGAAGAAGTTAGGGGGCTATTGGCAAGGGTTTTTGAAAGTTAGGCATAGAAATGTAATCAGACATGACCTTTTTGCAAACTAGGTCAAGACAAGTTCTCCTTAGGTCCAAATTTTGGTACAAACCTAATTTGGACCCAAGAAATCCAATGGTGAAGTTGGATTTTGGTTTTTACCACGTTTGACTGGGTAATTTATATAAAAACCTAAATTAGGGCAAATATCTGTCTGAGACTCCAATTTAGGTCAAGATGGGTTCTGATGGTCAATTTGAAGGTACTAAACTCTAGACAATATTTTTCTATGATTTTTAGAGGGTTTATGTGAATTTTCTCCTGACCAAAACCTTAGTTAATTAAGTGGGTCTATTTTTAGGGTTTCAAGAAGTCATTTAATTCCCAAAACATACACAAACCCTTTTTTGTCTGATCTAACCTACTTATTATCTTATTAAGATCATTTAACCTTTGTTCAGCCCTTGAGAAAATCCATGGTTATACTGCATTGGTAAAATTACAGCTTTAACCCTAGTTTCTTGTGTTTCTCTCAGAATGGTTATGCAATGAATTATGACCTTCAGTTGGTTATGTAGGAGAATTTATTGACTCAATTGGATCAAAATGAGCTAGTTAGGGCTCATGATGGTGTTCCCATCATACCCCCATGCCTAGGTTTTGCTAGTCCCTTAGCAAAATTTCAAGGTTTTAACTTTGATTCTAGACCATGAAATTTTTTGATACCTAAAATTGTGATGTGTGCTTTCTTCTATAGATTAGGTTAGAATGCCGATAGTAGGCTTAGAGGTTTTCAAGTACCAACCAAGTTCCAGACCTGACCAGCTCTAGCCTCAGTTTACCGCGAAGGTTTTTAAAGCCCACAGGAACTATCCTAAGGTTCGTTGAACTCCGAGGTTAAAGCACCCATGCTTGTAACATGTTTTAGCCTTGGTTCAGTTTGCAGTGCATTTTTGCCAAAGAGTGACAGAGGAATTTTTCTTTGTGGAGAGTTTTCTCTCTCTTTTCTTCTTATTTCTAGCTTCAGATTGTCTTTACAACATGGTATGTATCAGATTCCTAGTCCCCATCATCAATCCTCGAAGGGTCCCTGCAATTGATGCTTCGAGATAGCACTACTCATGACAACCCCCAGAACCTTGGCTTTCGAGATTTCGAGATAATGCCACCCATGGTGTTCTGTAGCTAAATGTAGATCTTAGCAATCGACATTTTGGGATAATGCCGCCCATGGCATCTGAACTAACACAGGGTGCTTACATGCCCCTGGTAGGACATGTAGATATCCTAGGAGACAAGCACCGAGGAGATGATATGTTATTGCGCATCTTTGAGGGGAATTTCCCCCCTCTCCACGTCGGGAACTCGTCCAAATCAACTTGTGTTGATTAGCCGCTCCTAATCTAGGTGACTTTTTCAGAACAATTTAAATGCATTTGTGTGATCTTGATACTTAAGCGCACTGAACTAGACTGTGTGTGAATTGAGGTGCTTAGGTTATCGAGTCCCTCAAAACAGAGGTCAATTAACGAGGTCGAATACTCTTTAAGCCTTAGACCTAATACTTAAGCTTCACATTTTCCCTAACCTCTTGAGGACTATCTCTTAGCAAGTACTTGAATTTTTAAGCCTATGATCATAGCCTAAAAGGCCTAAAATCATCATTCCTATTAATCTCTTCTTTATTTCTTTAGCACTTTTTTTCCTTTCATTTTCTTTCTTTTGATATGATCTAGAACTAAGTCAATTCCTTAATTTCTTACTAATGACTATCTCTTTTTCTTTTCTAATTATGCTCCTTTTTGACATTTTTTAACTTCTCCCATTTTTCTCCTCAAAATTTGATATGCCATAACAATTTCCTCTCCTCTCATTTTTTTGTTCTTTTTCATAAATTTTTTTTGGTATTTTTGGGATATGTGATTTTTTTTGTGAGAACCCTTCCGAACTTTGATTTTGTGTGCTTGCACTTTACCACCCCCCATGCCTAAGTTTTGCAAGTCCTCATTGTAAACGGAGGGTGTGAAATAGTTTTGGGTTCAAGAATTAGAACAGAATTATCGGGTGGGAGAACGGATCAGGATGACTTTTGCAGACGATTTCAAGCTCTGGAACATGTACTAGAGGTGGGATTTACTATTCTAAAATCGAACTCAGGGTGCAATAGATGTGAAGTACAGAAGGATAATCAAAAGGATCTCGATTTTGAATGACGGGTTGTCTCCTGTTAAGCGCTAAATTCAATGCCTTTAGCCGAGCGGGAAATGGTCTGGAGAAGGAGTAGTCAAATCAGATGAGTTTTACAGAACAAGCACCTTGATCAAGAGCCTGATTGGTCCAACCAGGTGCTTGTTCAGGTCAACAGGCTGATGATGCAGCCCAAACCCAATCAATTTGGTGGGTTGCTAAATGTAGATCAAAAGATGTGGAGCCCACCATATACTTTGGAACTCGAGAGGGTATGGAAGTGTATAACTAGGGTTTGGCTGAGTCGAATCAACTTGATCAGAGTAGGGATCCTTAAATGAAAAAGAATTAGTGGAGAATTTAGGAACCCTACAGGAGTGATCAGAGAAGGATGGGGCGTGATTTGTAGTCTGATCAATGTTCGAAACCTGATAAAAATGTGGAGGAGAATCATCTGCAATCGGCTCAGTAAGAGGGGAATCAAAATAGAAATTGAGTCCGGTTGCGGGTCGGGGTTGAAAATGGGTTTGAATAGGTTCTGTATATGTAGATGAGGTGGCATCAATAAGAATTGTGTATGAGAGCTCTTCTAGTAAGGTTTCAAAGGTGGGTTCATTTAGAGAGTCCTTATAGTAGCCATCAAATTCAAAGGTAAATGCCTAAAGAAAATCTGAGTCAAGAAAAGATTTGAATTCTAGGTTGTAGTCACTCTCGGCACTTTTTGGTTTTGATTCCTGAGGATCGAAAAGAAATGATTCGATCGCAATGGAACCTGATTTTAAATCAATGATCTCAGGATTAGGGACCTCAGAGTCAGAGTCGAAGAATGGATCATGTGTGCTGAGGTCGTTGATTGGCTCATAGTTGTTAGAAAACAATGGTTCTCCGAAATCATAGTAAGATTTGAAATTGTCGGAGAAATTGCAAGAATCAAGTTTTGAATTTGATTCAAGATTAGAGGTTCCATCGCAGAATAAATTATAAGATGTAGACTCAGCAACCTGACTTGGGTCTAGCCTATTCGTAGATTCCGAGCTTAAAAAGGTGTCCCTATTGGATCTGGGCTTAGGTTTTTGGCTTGTAGGGAAGACCCAATCAAAACCCCACTCTTCCAACTCCTCGATTTTTGTATCGTAGATTGGCGTGAATTCTGAAAAATCAATCTGTATCTCTGAGGATGTTGGAGAGGTACATTCATCAAATAAAGGCCCAGAATCATAATCCAAATTCAAACTTTGATTTTCGTCATACGGGGCCTTGTAATTCTCCCAAGAAGATTTAGATCCAGATTCTAGGCTAAGGATGTGTGTTGAATTACTAGAATCTCGATCAGAATTACCTTCGGGGGTCACCTTATCAGAGTAAGGGGCGGAATTTACACCCTCGAGAGGTTCTGATTCAATCTTATTATTATAGGAGTCTAGGAATTCTATGCTTGGCGAACTAGGGTTTTAGTTTTCTAGGGCTGGCTCAAAATCATGTTCTCCTGCAATTAGGACCTCCTAACCTATTTCAAAATCAGGCATATCATATTCCATCTGGGTTGGGAATCCACAACAACCTTGTGTCTCAAACCTGGGACTTGGGAAATCATGTTGATCCTCAATATTATTCCAAGATGGTTCATTAACTGTTTGGGACATGTACGGGTATTTTTTATCGATAACTTGTTTCAACAATTTCATTATTTCTTCCTGTTTTTCAAGATCATCTTGGTGTTTTTCCCAAAGTGCAGAATTTGTCATGCATTGGAGATATTCAAAGTTATGTAATTTTTCTATCTCGATGTATCCTGTTATGAGAATATCCCGGGTTGACCCATTTGTTGCTTCTGTTAATAATAATTGGGCACAGCTTACTATGAAGGTTGTTGTTGATACATTAACCTGAATATCTTCAATTGGTTTTGAGGTTCTGTAATCAATCTCATAAAATCTAAGGGCATCCTCAACCATTCTATCTTTCATGGATCTTTGAGATTCAAGTTTCTTTAATGGTTTTCCTAAACAGCCAGGCTGCATTTTTGAATTAGATGGTGGAATCAAGATGTAGAATCAAAATTCAAGTCTAGATCGAAATTGATTAGATCTGAAGAAGATTCCCAAGAAAATCTGTGCGTGTGCTCTAAATAGAAGGAATGAGGGATTGGATGTGGTATTGACCCAATCAAGGCACCCAAAGACTTTTGGATGACTATAGAGGTTCGGGGCAGATGATACCTTTGGATCAGAAAGTCATCCACCTGAATTACCTGGGCAGCCAGGAAGGGAGAGTCCTGCAAAGACCCCTACATGGTAGAGCACCCCCATGGGTTATAGGGTTTCCCCCACTCGACCTTCCTTGTCACTGAGGGTCCAGGTAGACCAGAATGGATAACTTTACCTCTTAAGTCTACCAGTTTTATGTCCTAAATTGTGCCTTTGTTTTCACTTGAATTAGCAATTGATTTAACTTGTGACCTAATTTGGAGGTTAGTTGGCCTACAATGTAGACCAATTTTCCTTGACCTACCCTAAAAATGGCAGAATGAACTTCTAGGTCAAGACCAAGAAATCACCCTGATTTGACTCCCAGGTTATTAGGTCCAAAGATTTTAGGATTCAAGTGAGTTTAGAGCCTGATTTTAGGGTTTTACTTGATTAGATCTTTTCAATCAAGGGCTTGGGTAGTACACAAATGCGGGTGGGTTTGTTTCCTTTTATGCAAGAAAGTGTGAACTAGCACTTCAAAACCCTATTGCAGAAACCTTAATTTGCTTTATTTCCAAGTCCTTTCTGATCTTCAAAAATGTTCTCCTCGGACTTCAAACAAGAAGTGCGTAGTTCGAGAAGATTATAAATTAAGTGTAGTCCCTAATAGGCATAGGAAATTTGGGGTAGGATCACTTAAATAGAATCGCTTCAACTTCAATGAGATTTGAAAAATTCTCAAATCAGGAAACTTATCTTTTTAAATGATAATTACTATGAAAAATAAGGTAGGTGATTCTTAATTGATTGTTTCCTTTTTTGTCTTCCCAAGATTAGGAGGTTGATTAGGGAAGAATAGAGAACTTACTACCCTGGAGTGGTTGATTTGCTCGGAAGATCTCCTCCTGAAGTACCTCGCAAAATCACCGTAAAGCAAATAGGGCAAGTTAGTGCTCAAATATAATCAAATAATGTAGAGAATAGTGATGAATTGTGTGTTGCTCCCTGGCAACGGCGCCAAAATGTTTACGTGGCGAGATCAATGTTTAAAAGTGTCGCGTTGCAATATAGTCGAAATCGCTTTGAAAACAAATACAATTTTATTACTCAAAAAGATTCCAAGGTCGAACATAAGGTGCAAATGGAATTCACATACTAATCTCAACAATTAAAATAATTTGAACACAAAATATTACTAAAAACCTAATTAAGAATGTAGAGCATATGAGTATATGAAGAGTAAAAAGAGTTTTAGACAAAATAATGGTAATTTGAATCACCAATTATAAGTCTAAAACATAGAATAGTTACTCAAATGTACTAAGAAGGAATATGAATTCAGACATCTGATTTTGCAATTAGACATCTTAAATCACTTTTGCTACAGTGCCCTTCTTCTTTTCTTCTTCTGATTTCTCTGATTCTTTCTTCTTCCTTAGGCTTTCTTCTTCTTTGCTCCTTCTTCTTCTGTTCTGTTTTTTCTCCTTAGGCCTTCAGCTCATGCCTTCACTTCTTTGTCTCTTCTCTATCTCTTCTTCCTTCAGCCCTATTACTCTCTTATTCTTCTTCTTCCTTAGGCCATCATCTCTTCTTTAGCCTTTTTGCCTTCTGAATCCGACTAAGTGTCGGAGCCAATCTTCCTAGGGCAAAAACCCCCCTACCCCCGCGCAACTCTCCTCTCTCTTTCTCTCTTTCTATTTCAGTCTCGCTCTCCCAGAGCCATAGCTGGTCGGGTAATCGGACCTAGCGCATACCTGGGTCCAGGTTCACCGTTGTGCGTGGTGAGCGAGGAGTGTAAGTCAGGCGGGTAGTCGGGTCGGCCAGGTCTGCGGGGTCAATGTCGCGGACGAGTGCAGTGAAGGGGGAGGAGGACCTCACTGATTAGCCCATATTCGTGGGCTATTTAAGTATCTAAATGTCTAGACATTAAATTAATTTTAATATTTAGGTAGCATACGTTAGGATGTAAAGAAATTAATTCATATTTTTTAGCTTAAGTACATAATTCATGCATTTAGAATTAACCTAGGGTTGCATACACTTAATTAGCTAATTAATTAGATGCACTATTTTAATTAACATAGAAGTTAAGGTGTTATGTATAAATAACCCTAATTATTTTATTCTTTTATTCCTTTTCTCCTTTCACAGGTAACTCCTCCAGCTCTGCCTCCTCCTCTAGTGCATCGCATTCATGCTATGGCATTTTGAATTTGATATCATTGTGGCCGTGGCTACAAAAGGAGAAGGGAGAGCTGCCGTTGAGAGGAGGCCCCCACCCCTATTCATCACTGTGTAGAGAGTGCACCACTCTCATCCACTCCACCACCAACAGCCTCAACCGTGGCGGCAAGCCTCCACCACCGTAGGCATGTGGTGTGACAGGTCGCATTGCCATTCGAAGCTTGCTCGCATCACCGTGAATGCACGCTGCTCCACCACAAGCACACACAGGCGTGCATGCTACCATCTTCACTGCCATCACTAGCATCCACCTCCATTTTCTTCCCCATTCTCTGTCTTTCCTCCACTCCACAAAAAAGAACCCAAAAACCTTGCCACACCCATTGCAGCACAAAGAGCTGCAACTCTTCCTGCTAGCAACTCACGCCACCTCCAGTGCACCCACCTTCAGCTTACGTGACATCTGCCCACCGTGCCTTCACCTTCACCATGCTCGCAAGCCTTTTTGCAGTAGACCACCTGCACACACCTGCCCACTCCCCACCGCAGTAGGCGTGCGCGCCCACCTCAACCGCCGCCTGCACCTCCAGCAGCGCACCACCCGTGCGCATGCTGCATCCGACCCACCATGAGCCTCCAGCCCAACTAGCACGCCCGCACCTCCTTTCCTTCTCCAGAACCTCCAGCACCCCTACACTTTCGCACCTCCGCTCGCCCACAGCGCACGTTC
Source organism: Thalassia testudinum (assembly GCA_037157565.1). Lineage (NCBI taxonomy): Eukaryota > Viridiplantae > Streptophyta > Magnoliopsida > Alismatales > Hydrocharitaceae > Thalassia > Thalassia testudinum. The sequence goes on along the minus strand of JAZHRO010000056.1, from coordinate 55,994,569 downwards.
CACGCGACTTCACACCAGCGTGCCAGCAGCCCACGCTCGCTCACCCCTTGCTGGCCTGCAGAGTCGCACCTCCACGCGCCCACGCTCTAGTGCCTCCTTGCAGCACCTGCAGCCGGTGCCACCACCACGCCCGCGCGTGCCTGTGCGCCCTGCAGAGGCTGCGCCTCCACGCGCCCACGCACTGCGTGCATCTATAGCGCCTGCAGTGCCCGCACACTGCTCTCCATGTGCCTGCAGCATGCGCAGCCAGCAGCAGGCTCATCCACAGCCGCCACTCCTCTCCTCCGGTAGGCTGGCTTCGACCATCTCATGACGCACCGCTACCACCACCACGAAGGCCTCGCTTCAACTGACCTCTTGTAGGAGTAGCTCCTCGAATGAGCCTCTCTCCCATGCGCAAGGAGGAGAGAGGTAAAATTCTCTGCTTTTACCTTAATTAATAATTACATTTGAATGCCATTGCCATGAAAATGAATTTTGATTTATGATTATAATATTTAGTGAAATTGCGACTTCATACTCAAGCTTTCTTACAATTGCGTGGCTTTTATGATTCACATTGTTTGACATTGGTTTTGGATTAAGATGTGCACAAATTTTCTCTAATGCATGTCAATTGAAAATTACATAGATTCATCACATATTTATTGAATATTTTAGTGAGGAAAAATTGCACATCTACCCTTACATTTTTGAGTTATTGTGCATCTTCTTTCCGTCGCATTTCATCTCAAATTTGACTATGGATTTCGCACTTGATTGAACGAATACGAAATAATCGAGATTTTATTGCATCATTGCCTCCCTGTGGACACGACCTACTCTTCTGTGAGTGGTTTAATTTTAATTTTAATTATTTTGTTAAGCTATTTTCCACCACTTTGATCTTACAATGATAAATCATCTTAATACATTATTCGAAAGCGAAAATCTCTTATCAAATGGCACCGTTGCCAGGGAGGCAACAGGCTTAATTAAATCGCATTCATTCATTCATTCATTCACATTGGTTTAAATTTTGAATCATATTTAACTCTGAATTTTTTTTTTTCTGATGCAAGTGCAACGATCTGCGACATACATTCTACGACTTGTAATCACACCAACCATCATGAGAGGCGACCCTTGACGTCGCCAAAGGAGAAATTATTAGAGCTACCTTGCAATGAACTAGATCATTAGGAGGAGAAGGACGAGGACGCGACGATCATCTCTGCACATTTAGTCGCTGATTTGATTAGAGTAGAATTAAGACTTTAGACTTAATTTTTCATTGCACATTGGGTTTGAAACCCTTGTTCTGGGGTACAGTTGAGGGGTTTGTTCCCCGATTTTGTTTTAGGGCTGTGTTGGGTAATTTTTGGGAGCCTATTCTCTTTTCTTTAGATTTAGATTTTTAATTTATTTTGTGGATTATTTACCTTTAATTTTCTTGTAAATAAGTAGCTAAAGAAAAAAGTAAAACAAAAAAAAAACACGAGCTACCTGCTAGAAGCTGCTTGCCCTTAGGTCGAATCATTTAGGACTGAATGAGCAACATCTAGATCCAATTCTTGTCTTGCATATTGCATGAAGAATGCTGGAATCAGGTATGCACTTCTAACTTTGCATTTCTACCTATCTTGCAAATGCATTTGGACTAATTTCAAGACCACCTAATCTGTATTGAATAGATCTAACAAGTGGTCACATATTTTCTAGAAAAAGGACTAATTAAAGGAGGGACATTTTAAAAACCAAGGATTTGATTTTCAAACTTGGCGTGCGATTCAAAATTCAAAATCTTTTGCGGTGTATGCACACTTATATCTCTTGCACCACGGCACACTTTTAGACACTCGGGTTTGGAAATACTAGGACAAGAGCCCTCCTATCATTGGATTCTGAAGTTTTTAGAACTTGAGATCAAAGGTTTTGTAACTCCAAAGAGGGGGATACCCTGTCACGGATTTTTGGGGGTAGTTGAGAAGCACCGCGAAAGCACTGCTTCAAAGGAAGGCTTATGCCTACTTGCATCCCTCGATCTTCCGTCTTTGGAGTTGCTCTACCATTTGAGATTTAGGGAAGAACACCTAAGCTCCAACTAGGACTTCTTAGGCGAGCCGTAGGTCGACAATAAGCTTATAAATTGATTGAACAAATTGTATTGTCATCTACAATCTGACTTAAAATCAAAAGCCTAACTTGGGAAAGACCTAAAAAGTCCTTTTTGAATTGTGTTTTGCTTGGGGAATTCTGATTGAGGTGTGAGTTAGAATGGACCACATTGATTTTCATCCTTTCACATCTTGCCCATTCCCTCACCCCCACTCTGCACTCTTCGATCCCATATGCCGAGATGGTCTATCCTTTGATGGACATAATGACAATTATTGGGATCCATTTTACTCCTATTATAGGAGTATTGGCCTGGTTAAGCCCCAAATCAGTGAGCAGAACCTAGGAGCAAGATTTGTTTTGCCCAATATCCCACACACCAAAGAAATACCCAACCCACCCTCCCTGAATAATTATAATAGTTGGACAAACACTCCTGGGTACTATAAACTTGAGCTTGACTTCTCTCCTGATAGAAATGACCTCTCTTCCTTGAAGATGGAAATACAGAAAATGCAAGATGAAATGATTGAATTGTTAGGAGAATCTTCGAGAGTAGGCCAACAAGAAAGAGATGAAATTAGCCATCCAATCTACCCCATTGAGGATGATGTACACCCCTCTACAATTGATGCATCTCTCATGGGGGAGTGATGAGAGCCTCATCATGAGCCATAACTAGCTCATTTTGACCTAATAAAGAAGATAAAAGCTCCTACATAACCTAGAAGAAGGCTTAACTAAAGGAACAAGTGCTCTGAGAAGAAAACATGAAATAAAGGTTAAAACTGCAATTTTACCATTGCAGTACATAAACGGGATTTCTCAGAAGCAAAACATAGGTCAAATAGTCCAAAGTGGGTTGAATTAATCAGAAATGGGTTTATGTGCAATCTAAGAATTAAATGACACTTGGTAACCCTAAAACAGACCCGCTTAAATTAACAAGGTTCCAGTCAGAATAAAAATCAAGCAAACCCTCTAAAAATCATAGAAAAACATCCTCTGGGGTTTAGAACACTTAATTTGGCCTTTGGAACCTAGTTTGACCTAGATTAGGGTCTTAGCTCTTCAATTAACCTAATTTGGGTTTTTACGCAAAATGTCTAGTCAAAAGAGGTCAAACCTAAAATCCAACTTCACCATTGGATTCTTTAGGGCCAAATTAGGTTTGTACCAAAATTTGGACCTAAGGGGAGGTCATCTTGACCTACTTTGCAAGTTAGTACACCCAAATCACAAAGAGGTCCCTATCTTTTGAATATCCTTGCAGAGAGCCCCCTAGGTTCCTCGCCTTCTTTGCAAATCGGTCCTGCCGCCATTGCTAGGGCAGAACCGAGCTCCGACGAAGTTTCGAGAGAGATGGCTCTCTAATTCCTCAGAGATTCTCTCCCAGAAATGGAAGGGAGATTCTCTGAGGAATTCCCTTCCTTCTAAAGCCAATCAAATTCGCTGGTGTGAACCCAATCTCTCGTGCGAACGCACGAGAGATGTGGGTATCTTTCTTCCTTCCAACTCCGGCGAACCGGCTGACCTAATTGCGCGTCTTTCACGCTCTGATAGGAGCGGCCAGCACCTATAAAACACCCCTCGGACCCGGCCACTCATCTTGAGCTTGATTTGGCCGAGTTTCCCCCTTCAATTCCTCTCCTCCTGCTCGGCCAAATACCCCAGCTAGCTCCGGCGAGCCCCCCTCCCCTCCCTCTTCGCTCTGCCACAAAACCAGTGGCAGAGTTAGCTTCCTGACCTCCCTCCGCGTCGCGCAGTACCAGCGCACGCCGCCTCAGCCCCGTCGTCGCCGCCGTTCTCCCCCACTGGGCGTCATCTTCTCCGGCGACAGCAAGTACTGCTGTCCGCCTTCTGTCCCCTTTCGTCCTTACAATTAGGTTAGAACTCCTCTCCATCCTATCCTCTCTCTTTTCCCCCTGTTATCTCATCTGATTACCCCTCGACCGACGCTGACCACCCTCATCTTCCACATCACCGACCGAACTCCGGCGAGCCGCCCACACCACTCCGCCACTCCACACGGCTCGCCAACCACCTCGTGAGCTCCGCCTCACCACCAGGAACTCGCTCCACCCCACAACTGCCACTCCAGACCTCCATAACCACCCCCCGAACAACCCACCATCTCCGGCCACAGGTTAACCTAGGCGGGCACGCCTAGGCCGACCGGCAACCTGCAGCATCACCCACCGCCTTCGCCGTGCTACGGCGAAGGTTTCCAACTATTCTAATTGGGCCAATAGGCCGTTCTGTGGAAGCTCAGGTGAACGCCCCGGCCGCCATTAACAGTCGAAGCAGCAGGAAGCTTGGAGCAGCAGCAGGCGTCAGGCTTCCCAGGCGGCAGGTGCAGCAGACTCTCGCAAGTGTTGCGAGGTGACTGAGTTCAGCAAGGAGCACCAGCAGGGCCTTCAGCGTGGGCAATTGCACACGAGAGTCTGCGGGCGCACGCAAAGGAAGGGCGGAACGTTTAGTCCCACATCGTGGAATCTCAAGGCACAGGTATGGTATAAAGAGTTTTTGTGATATACGTTTACTGCCTCGAAAGCACAGGGGTGAGGTCCCTCACTGACCCCACCCGCCTCGTCCGCGGCCTGACCACGCGGACCTGGCGGATCCGACCCGACCTAAACCTACGCACTCCTCGCGCATCACACACCTGCAGGTGCGCCTGGTCCCGGGTACGATCCGACCCGATTGAGACTGTGGCTCTGGTAGAGCGGTTAGAGTGAATTGCTTGAGAGAGAGACACGCGCGGGTAGAGGGAGAAGGGTTAGGTTTTGTTCCCCTGTGCAGGCAGGCTGATTGCAGGAGAAGGACGTGGCCGCTGCAGAAGAAAGGAGAAGCAAGACAAAGAAGAAGAAGAAAGCAAGACAAAGAAGAAGAAGAAGGCAACGAAGAAAGGAGAAGCAAGACAGAAGAAGAAGAAAGAAAGAAGTCTTCGCAGGCGAAGGAGGAAAACAGAAAGGTTAGAAGTCTTCGCAGGAGAAGAAGAAGAAGGACAAGGGAAGATTGCAAAGAGATCCGAAAGGCAAAGCAGAAGAAGAAAAAGAGAAAGAAAGATCACATTTAAGACGTCTGATACATAAATCAGACGTCTAATTCTATTTTCTTTACATCTTTCTTAAAAACTCTTTGAATCAATTATATTTGCATTTAACAGTTGTATTCTTGGGTTTTACAAAGTACTGAGTTTGCTCCCTGTGTTCGACCTCGGATACTCTAGTTGTTCGAGTAATAAAATTATTTGTTTAAACGTTTTGTCGGTTCTACTGCAACGTAATACGCCTTTAAATCCGCACAGAAACGTTGACAACATTTTGGCGCCGTTGCCGGGGAGCAACGGGCACTTGTAAAGCTTTTGAGTACAACTTTTCTATTTAATATCTGACTTAACTTCTCTTTTGTTGTGTTCAAACAGGGAAAGCAAAACAAAAAGGAAAGAATAGCAACTGCACAACAGACTGGAGCAGGTAATCTCCATAAGCCCTCCCCCTTAACCCTCTCACAATCTAAAAGACAAAAAAAAAGGGAGAAGTCAACTTAGGGCTACCTGTCTTATATTTAGTAACTCATCAAGTTGCCTGATTTTCATTTCAACATATTTTTGTCTGTCATCCAACTAAGGCAACTAGGGCTAAAACTTTCTTGATTGAGCCCTAGGTGCTAAATTCTAAGGCAACTAAATTGGACCCATTAGAGCCAAGTTAGGATTGCAAAGCTAGGATTTTTAGAGACACATCTTCTCTAAAACAAAGAAACAAACTTTCCAAAAAGAAGTGTGCCTAAACCGTGTTTGAAAATATTTATACAAGAGGAACCCTAAGCAAATCAGGCTGATAATTCATTTGAATCATAAAAGGAAGGACCTAAAAGCTCTCAAAGGTGAAGTTGATCCCTCGGGTCAACCAACCTTAATATTAGGTCACTTTTTGCACTCAAAATACTTAAAAGTTCAAGTGGAACATTAAGCACCTTGATCTTAAAATAAAAAAGGTAGACTTAAGAGGTCAAGATCCCCATTCTGGTCTACCTGGAACCGCAGTGACAAGAGAGGTCGGGTGGGGGAAACCCTGTAACCCGTAGGGACGCTCTACCGTGTAGGGGTCTTTGCGGGACTCTCCCTCTCTGGCTGCCCAGGTATTTCTCAGGTGGACGATCTTCTGATCCAGGGGTCCATCTGCCCCGAACCTCTATAGTCACCCAACAATTCTTGGGTGTCTTGATTGGGTCCAGCACCTTCTAATCTCATCACATCTTCCGGTGCATGTTTGGTAGGAGGTCCTTGAGACCACCTTTAAGACCTCCTCTAGAAATTCATTCTCGCCGAGGCCAAGCCTCGACGCCCTTGTTTGTGCAGCAACCCCACCACATAAATCTTTCATCTGATTCAGACCCTGATTCTCCTCCTTCTCCCATCATGGCACAACCCATTGAAGATGAGAATAACCTTGAACACCAACTTCAACGCTTGAACGATCTCTTTCAGAACTTTGTAAACCCACCACAGCGACCTATGATGCGAGATCACTATAATCCCGCTGCGGTGGCAATTGAACCCCGAGTACGAATCCCAATTGGAGGACCCGATTCTGATCTAAAGCCCAATATGATTCATGCCATACCAAAGTTCCATGGGCTTAACTCTGAGGATCCATTCCAACACATTAAACAACTCAAGCATCTGGCCCAGACTTTCGGGTCAGATGTACAAAACCGGGATATCCTACTCATGAAAATGTTTTCGTTCTCCCTCTTGGACAAGGCCGCGCACTGGTATCAGACTCAGACCCGCCCGATCAACACTTGGGAGGAATTACAGTCCGAATTTTTGAAAAAATTCTTCCCTGTTGGCCGGACGAATGCCTTGCGCCACCAGATCACTCATTTCACTCAACAACAGGGAGAACCTCTTCACGAAGCTTGGGATCGATTCCTAGATCTCATGCGAAAATGTCCCCATCACGGAGTTCCTAAGTGGGAACAAGTCCAGTCTTTTTACCAGGGACTCCGTGAGGATATTCGTCTAATCGTCAATGCAACATGTGGAGGAAACATCATGGGCCAACACGAGGACACGGTGTGGGAGATTCTCGAAAACATGTGCGAGAACTCCATAAACAATGACTCCTTGGGCTTATTCGACAGGACGAATGCCTGCGCATCGACGAATCTAAGAGGGACACATGAGACGCAGGACCTGTCCACTTCTGTTGACCTGGAATTGATGGCCAGTCGGTTGGACAAGGTCTCTATCATAGAAAAGAAGGTGGACGAGCTAACTCGACATTTGCAGCAAGCCACCTCTGCACAAAACTCTTTTGCACGACCTCCTCTGGCAAGGGAAACAGTGCAAAACATCTATCACCAACCTGCCAAGGGGATGGGCCCCTATCCACCCCCGTCTACCTCCCAGACCGGAGTGACCTCCGATCCCGTCTACTCGAGTTGGGGGAACTCTGAACCCTCGTATTCTGACTTTCCTGAGGTTTCTCAGAACTGCGAGGACCTCAACGCCATCCAGAACGACCCATACTCCAATACCTACAACCCTGGATGGCGAAATCATCCTAACTTTCAGTGGGCGGGAAACTCTCAAAAACCACCATATCAACCCCGCCCACAAGCTCCTCGTCCATATCAGCCGCCTCAGCCTCGGCCCAATCCCACCTACCAATCTGGGCAAAATCAGGATCAACTGACTCTTATCCTTCAAACGCTGGCTGACATTCAAAAAACGAATGCGGCAATGCAAAAACAGCACAAGGACGAGATCACAGAGGTTCGCAACCAACTGGCCCAGATGGCAAATTCTCGCCAACCTGGCACCCTTCCTTCGCAACCTCTGCCCAACCCAAATAATGTGCCGACCCAGAGGCGCATTATGAATCCAAATCCAGGCCACGCACATTTGATTTATCAGGCCCCTGCTACTCCATCACCAGACAGGATGGAGGCTTCTACATCTTATGCAGAATTTCAGCAGCAGCCACCTCTCCTACCTAACCCAAACCAAAGTCAGGCTGGATTAAACTCTGTAACAACACGTAGTGGTAAAACAACACAAGACCCACATTATCTGAACCACTCCAAGCCTGATAATCGCCAAGACCCTAGGGTAGTCATCCAAGATACTACTGTCCCAGATCAAGAACCTGGACCTATCCTAGAGGAACCAGCTAGGATCCCATTTCCTGAGGCCTTGACCAAAGGAAAAAGGACAACCAAACCTGTGGCTCCTGAGGAGGATCTGGTCAAGCTCTTTGAACAGGTCCAGATAAACATCCCGTTGATGGATGCAATCCGCCACATACCGGCTTACGCAAGATTCTTGAAAGACATATGTACACCTAAACGTAAGCCGCGAACCAAGGATGGGAATCCGATTGTACTGTCAGAGCAAGCCAGCTCTGTCATCCTGAGCAAACTCCCACCCAAGGCTAAAGACCCAGGAACCCCCTTGATTTCTTGTAAAATTGGTGAAACCCAACTTGATAGAGCCCTACTAGACCTAGGTGCCTCCATAAATTTAATACCTACATCCCTCCTTGACCACCTTGAAGAATCTGAACTTAAACCCACTGAGGTGACATTGCAGTTAGCTGATCGATCCATCAAGTCACCCAAAGGTATACTCGAGGATGTCATTGTTAGGGTACGAGATTTTTATTTCCCAGTGGACTTCATAGTACTGGACATGGATGCACCTAAGAACCCAAGGGACACACCAATCATATTAGGGAGACCCTTTCTGGCCACTGCTAGGGCCAATATAAACTGCGAAGAGGGCCAGATAGAATTAAAATTTGGGAATCAAAATCTGAAGATCGACATTTTCAAAGCCCAACAAGGGATTAATTGCGGGGTTATAGAGGAAATTTGTGATGTCAAAGCCGTGGTTGATGAACTGCACATAGAGGACAACCTGATTATTCCTGATCAACCACTAGAAAATCAAAAACCGCTAACAGAGGAGTGCGAACACAATCTAGACACACCTATGACTCCTACCATTGCTCCCGATACAAACCCTGAACCACCCGCTGCTGCTGACAATCCTGTCATGGAACTCAAGCCCCTTCCTGAACATCTAAAATATGTCTTTTTGGATTCAAATCAAACGTTTCCTGTGATTATCAATTCTAGACTCACACCTGACCAGGAACTCCGTTTGATTTCTGTTCTCCAGCAACATCGTAGAGCCATTGGATGGACTCTAGATGATTTGACTGGTATAAGCCCTTCATACTGCACGCATCGAATCTATACAGAAGAAGGCTCACGACCTTCAAGAGAAATGCAAAGGCGACTAAACCCTAACCTACAGGAGGTCGTGAAAAAGGAGATCATTAAGTGGTTAGATGCAGGGATCATCTACCCGATCTCCGACAGTCGTTGGGTGAGTCCAACACAAGTGGTACCTAAGAAGGCAGGACTTACCATCATCACGACAGAAACCGGGGAAGTCATTCCTACCCGAATAGCTAATTCGTGGAGAGTCTGCATTGATTACAGAAGACTAAATTCCTCCACGAAGAAGGATCATTTCCCACTACCGTTTATTGATCAGATCCTCGAGAAACTAGCGGGAAATAGATTCTTCTGCTTTCTTGACGGGTACTCCGGTTACAATCAGGTGGCAATCCATCCAGAGGACCAAGAAAAGACCACATTCACCTGCCCCTTCGGGACGTACGCGTTTCGAAGGATGCCATTCGGTCTCTGCAATGCACCTGCAACTTTTCAGCGGTGCATGCTTGCCATATTCTCAGATATGGTAGGTGACTATCTGGAAGTCTTCATGGATGACTTTTCAGTTTTTGGACAATCATTTGACGATTGCCTCCAACACTTGGTCCATATACTCAGGCGGTGCATCGAGGTGAATTTGGTTCTTTCCTGGGAAAAGAGCCATTTCATGGTGCCTGAGGGAATTGTCCTGGGACATTTAATCTCAGAGAAAGGCATCCAAGTGGATCGAGCTAAGGTTAACCTGATTTCCAAGCTCCCTATGCCTAGCTCGATTAAGGACATCCGATCTTTTTTGGGGCACGTCGGTTTCTACCGTCGATTCATCCCTGATTTCTCCAAAATCGCGCGCCCCCTGACCAATCTGCTTTCCAAGGATGTGCCTTTCGGAATTTCCAAGGAATGCACTCAAGCATTTGAGATCTTACGTGACCGAGTCACCCAAGCCCCAATCCTACAGTCCCCTGATTGGTCTCAACCCTTTGAGATCATGTGCGATGCATCTGACTTCGCTGTAGGAGCGGTTTTGGGGCAGAAAATTGACGGGAAACCTGTGGTCATTTACTACGCCAGCAAAACACTGGATGAGGCTCAGCGTAACTATACGGTTACTGAGAAAGAGCTGCTGGCCGTAGTATTTGCCCTGGAAAAATTCAGATCATACCTTCTGGGTTCCCGTGTTATCATATACTCGGATCACACAGCTGTGAGGCATCTCCTAGCCAAGAAGGACGCGAAACCTCGATTAATCCGCTGGATCTTGCTGTTGCAAGAATTTGACATCGAGATTCGCGACAAGGTGGGAAAGCACAATGTGGTAGCTGATCATTTATCCCGCCTTCCTCCTGAAATTATTGATCCGTCCAGACCTATTACAGAACATTTTCCTGATGAGCACCTCCTGACTATCAGTACAAGTCTTCCATGGTTCGCCGATATTGTTAATTACCTGGCATCACATCAGATTCCGCCCGATTGGTCGAAGGCCAAAAAGGACAAATTGCGTTCTGATGCCAAGTATTACCTATGGGAAGACCCGTATCTCTTCCGCATTGGTGCTGATCAGATAATCCGACGATGCGTCACGGAAGTGGAAATCAAAGACATACTCTCATTTTGCCATGACCAGGCATGCGGTGGACATTTTTCGGGACATAAAACCGCATCGAAAGTCCTCCAGTGTGGTTTCTACTGGCCCACAATTTTCAAAGATGCATACAATCACTGTAAGGCATGTTCCCGTTGCCAGACTCTAGGCAACATGAGCCATAGAGACATGATGCCTCTACAGCCGATCTTGGTATGCGAAATTTTTGATATTTGGGGGATTGATTTCATGGGACCCTTTCCTACCTCGGATGGCTTCGAATACATTTTACTCGCAGTTGATTATGTTTCCAAATGGATAGAAGCCATTTCGACTCGAACCAACAATCATAAAGTCGTTATAAAATTCCTTCATCAAAACATTTTCTCAAGGTTCGGGATTCCGCGTGCTATAATTTCCGACGGAGGGACCCATTTTACAAACGCTCAGTTCAGGTCACTGATGATCAAATACGGGGTGTCACACCGAATCTCTACTCCTTACCACCCCCAAACTAATGGTCTAGCTGAGCTATCTAACCGAGAGATCAAGAAGATCCTTCAGGTTACTGTTCGACCTGATAGAAAAGATTGGTCTTCTCGGCTTCCGGAAGCATTGTGGGCCTATAGGACCGCCCACAAGACCCAATTAGGAATGTCTCCCTTCAGACTAGTGTACGGGAAGGCATGTCACCTCCCCGTCGAATTGGAGCATAAAGCCTATTGGGCAGTACGGACCTGTAATCTCGACCTTTCTAAGGCTGGAACCCACAGAAGATTTCAAATGAGCGAGATCGATGAATTACGCCACGACGCATATGAGAACTCGCGAATTTACAAAGAACTGGTTAAAGCTTTTCACGACAAACACATTTCTAGAAAGGTCTTTCATCCTGGTCAAAAAGTTTTACTCTTTGATGCTCGACTCAAACTATTCCCAGGAAAGCTAAGATCCAAGTGGGTCGGACCCTACCTAGTCCGCCAAATCTTCGGAAATGGAGCTATTGAAATCAGCCCACTCAGCCACGATTCTGAACCATTTGTCGTGAATGGGCAGAGACTCAAGCCGTTCATTGACATGACCGATATAGATTTGACTGAGTCATCCTTTACCCTCCTTTCCTCTTGAGCTCATTACGCCCAGCCGATGGCGTAAAACTCAGCGCTTAACGGGAGGCAACCCGTCATTCTTTGAAAAACCTGAAACCGTTTCTGACATCGCTATGCGGAACTCATATTGCACTTTAGGGTTCATCCATTAGAACAGCCGACTTCACCTCAGGTATACCTACCCGAGATTAGAAATCGTTCGCAACAAGTCGCTTCGACCCATTCACTCACCACACACCTGTCCTAACACATGAACTAAGCTGAATTCGAACCCACCTAATTTACAATGGGGACATTGCAAATCTTAGGCATGGGGGGGTATGAAAGTGCAAAATGTCAGAAAATTCATATCAAGAAAGGGTTTCATTCATAAAAAAAAAAAAAAAAAAAAAAAAAAAAAAAAGGGACTTGATAGAGGGGAGGAACAATTCAGGGTCATACAAATGAGAGGAGGAAAAGAAAGAAAAATGACAAAAAGAGCAAAAATAAAGAAAGGAGCACAAAAGGAAAAGAAAAAGAAAAAGTCATTAGTAAAAGATTAAGGGGTTAACTGAAGTTCTAGACCGAGTCAAGAAAAAGAAAAGAAAAATGCTACAGAGATATAACAAGAGATTAGCGGGAACGCTGGTCTTAGGCCTCTTGGGCTAGATTTTTAGCTTAAAAATTCACGTATCCGTTAAAATCTGGACAATCCTCAAGAGGTTGAGGAAAATGCGAAGCTTAAGTATTAGGTCTAAGGCTTAGGAAGTATTCGGCCTCGTTAACTGACCTCCGGTTTGCGGGATTCGGTAACCTAAGCACCCAAATTCACACACAGTCTGGTTCAGTGCGCATAAATATTCAAAACACGCAAGAGCGTTTAATATTCTGAAAAAGTCACCTAGATTAGGAGCGGCCAATCAACACAAGTTGATTTGGACAAGTTCCCAGCGCGGAGAGGCGGGAAATTCCCCTCGAAGATGCGTAACAACATATCGTCTCCTCGGTGCTTGTCTCTTAGGATATTTAAATATCCTACTGGGGGCATGTAAGCACTCTGCTGGTTCAGATACCATGGGTGGCATTATCACGAAATGTCGATCGCCAGGGTCTGAATTCGGCCACGGAACGCCATGGGCGGGATTATCTCGAAATCTCGAAAGCCAGGGTTCCGGGGGTTGCCATGGGCGGGATTATCTCGAAATCTCGAAAGCCAGGGACCCTTGAGGATTGATGATGGGGACGAGGAATCCGATACAGACCGTGTTGAGAAGCTAATCCGAAGCTAGAAATAAAAAGAAAAGAGAGAGAAAAGCTCTCCAAACAAATAAATCCTCTATCTCTCTCTTACAAAAAAAACGCACTGCAAACTGAGCGTAGGCTAAAAATGTCTCAAGCACGGGTGCTTTAACCGCAGAGTCCAACAAACCCTAGGATAGTTTTTGTGGGCCGTAGAAACCTTTGCGAAGGACTGAGGCTAAAGCAGAACAGGTCCAGATTTTGGTTGGTACTTGAGTACCTCTAGGCCTATTGTCGGCATTCCTACCTAATCACAAAAGAAGCACTTATCATAACTAAGGACACTTTGGGTCTAGAATGGAAGCTAAAACTTTGAAATTTTGCTAAGGGACTAGCAAAAGCTAGGCATGGGGGTATGATGAGAGCCTCATCATGAGCCATAACTAGCTCATTTTGACCTAATAAAGAAGATAAAAGCTCCTACATAACCTAGAAGAAGGCTTAACTAAAGGAACAAGTGCTCTGAGAAGAAAACATGAAATAAAGGTTAAAACTGCAATTTTACCATTGCAGTACATAAACGGGATTTCTCAGAAGCAAAACATAGGTCAAATAGTCCAAAGTGGGTTGAATTAATCAGAAATGGGTTTATGTGCAATCTAAGAATTAAATGACACTTGGTAACCCTAAAACAGACCCGCTTAAATTAACAAGGTTCCAGTCAGAATAAAAATCAAGCAAACCCTCTAAAAATCATAGAAAAACATCCTCTGGGGTTTAGAACACTTAATTTGGCCTTTGGAACCTAGTTTGACCTAGATTAGGGTCTTAGCTCTTCAATTAACCTAATTTGGGTTTTTACGCAAAATGTCTAGTCAAAAGAGGTCAAACCTAAAATCCAACTTCACCATTGGATTCTTTAGGTCCAAATTAGGTTTGTACCAAAATTTGGACCTAAGGGGAGGTCATCTTGACCTACTTTGCAAGTTAGTACACCCAAATCACAAAGAGGTCCCTATCTTTTGAATATCCTTGCAGAGAGCCCCCTAGGTTCCTCGCCTTCTTTGCAAACCGGTCCTGCCGCCATTGCTTGGGCAGAACCGAGCTCCGACGAAGTTTCGAGAGAGATGGCTCTCTAATTCCTCAGAGATTCTCTCCCAGAAATGGAAGGGAGATTCTCTGAGGAATTCCCTTCCTTCTAAAGCCAATCAAATTCGCTGGTGTGAACCCAATCTCTCGTGCGAACGCACGAGAGATGTGGGTATCTTTCTTCCTTCCAACTCCGGCGAACCGGCTGACCTAATTGCGCGTCTTTCACGCTCTGATAGGAGCGGCCAGCACCTATAAAACACCCCTCGGACCCGGCCACTCATCTTGAGCTTGATTTGGCCGAGTTTCCCCCTTCAATTCCTCTCCTCCTGCTCGGCCAAATACCCCAGCTAGCTCCGGCGAGCCCCCCTCCCCTCCCTCTTCGCTCTGCCACAAAACCAGTGGCAGAGTTAGCTTCCTGACCTCCCTCCGCGTCGCGCAGTACCAGCGCACGCCGCCTCAGCCCCGTCGTCGCCGCCGTTCTCCCCCACTGGGCGTCATCTTCTCCGGCGACAGCAAGTACTGCTGTCCGCCTTCTGTCCCCTTTCGTCCTTACAATTAGGTTAGAACTCCTCTCCATCCTATCCTCTCTCTTTTCCCCCTGTTATCTCATCTGATTACCCCTCGACCGACGCTGACCACCCTCATCTTCCACATCACCGACCGAACTCCGGCGAGCCGCCCACACCACTCCGCCACTCCACACGGCTCGCCAACCACCTCGTGAGCTCCGCCTCACCACCAGGAACTCGCTCCACCCCACAACTGCCACTCCAGACCTCCATAACCACCCCCCGAACAACCCACCATCTCCGGCCACAGGTTAACCTAGGCGGGCACGCCTAGGCCGACCGGCAACCTGCAGCATCACCCACCGCCTTCGCCGTGCTACGGCGAAGGTTTCCAACTATTCTAATTGGGCCAATAGGCCGTTCTGTGGAAGCTCAGGTGAACGCCCCGGCCGCCATTAACAGTCGAAGCAGCAGGAAGCTTGGAGCAGCAGCAGGTGTCAGGCTTCCCAGGCGGCAGGTGCAGCAGACTCTCGCAAGTGTTGCGAGGTGACTGAGTTCAGCAAGGAGCACCAGCAGGGCCTTCAGCGTGGGCAATTGCACACGAGAGTCTGCGGGCGCACGCAAAGGAAGGGCGGAACGTTTAGTCCCACATCGTGGAATCTCAAGGCACAGGTATGGTATAAAGAGTTTTTGTGATATACGTTTACTGCCTCGAAAGCACAGGGGTGAGGTCCCTCACTGACCCCACCCGCCTCGTCCGCGGCCTGACCACGCGGACCTGGCGGATCCGACCCGACCTAGACCTACGCACTCCTCGCGCATCACACACCTGCAGGTGCGCCTGGTCCCGGGTACGATCCGACCCGATTGAGACTGTGGCTCTGGTAGAGCGGTTAGAGTGAATTGCTTGAGAGAGAGACACGCGCGGGTAGAGGGAGAAGGGTTAGGTTTTGTTCCCCTGTGCAGGCAGGCTGATTGCAGGAGAAGGACGTGGCCGCTGCAGAAGAAAGGAGAAGCAAGACAAAGAAGAAGAAGAAAGCAAGACAAAGAAGAAGAAGAAGGCAACGAAGAAAGGAGAAGCAAGACAGAAGAAGAAGAAAGAAAGAAGTCTTCGCAGGCGAAGGAGGAAAACAGAAAGGTTAGAAGTCTTCGCAGGAGAAGAAGAAGAAGGACAAGGGAAGATTGCAAAGAGATCCGAAAGGCAAAGCAGAAGAAGAAAAAGAGAAAGAAAGATCACATTTAAGACGTCTGATACATAAATCAGACGTCTAATTCTATTTTCTTTACATCTTTCTTAAAAACTCTTTGAATCAATTATATTTGCATTTAACAGTTGTATTCTTGGGTTTTACAAAGTACTGAGTTTGCTCCCTGTGTTCGACCTCGGATACTCTAGTTGTTCGAGTAATAAAATTATTTGTTTAAACGTTTTGTCGGTTCTACTGCAACGTAATACGCCTTTAAATCCGCACAGAAACGTTGACAACAGGGAGCTACACTTTAAGTTAGAGGGAAATTTTGGGGATTATGTAAGGGAGAATAGCTACTTTTCGAGGATAGATTTTGAAACCTCCCCGTTAGATGATACTTCCTTGAGAGATCCACGCCTTAAGGGGGAGGAAGATACATATGAAAGTAGATATGCATTGGATGAAGAAAGGTGGCAACCTGAGGAAAATGATGATAAGGTTGAGTATCCAACTGAATTATATTGGAGTCAAAAGAAGGGAATGATGGTACCATTGGAAGACCTTGACTCAGATGATAGTATTTTTGTGACTTTTGATGAAGTGGGATGAAGTCAAGTTGTTAATCGTACCCTCCCTTCAGATCACGAGATGGAGCTCAAACCCACCCTTAGGGAACCTAACCCTAAAGAAATTGACATATCTGAGGAGTCCAATGTTACTAGTGTAAACCATTTACCTCAGATAGAGTACCCTAGGGGATCTGCTGAGATTTTAGATGATTCTAGACCTTGGGTATATGATGAATCATGTGATGAGGAGAATAATAAATTATATGAGGAACCTACATTCAAGATTTGGAGTGACACTATGGGTGATTATGTTTTATTTGAAGAGTTAGCCCTTGAGGATGTCACAAATTTGACCAAATTAGGTTTCCTTAGCACACCTATTGATGATATCCCTCCTTATCACGAAATAATGGAAGCAACTTCTGAGATTTATGTGGATTCACATATAGACTCCTGGGATGATGTTGATAGGATAATCCATAGATCTGTTGCTTCCAACCTGCCTTCATTTGATTCAAAGTCACCCTCTAATTCTCTTATGTTTGAAGGCAAAATTTTGACTCCTGATGAAGTGCAGGAAGATACTTGTGATAGTGCAAGGAATGCTAGGGATGCAATTGAGAATTTGGAAAGATTGTTGGGGATGGACACCGAGCTGATTAAACCCAACCTAGATCTTATGGCCATCCTGCAACCTCGAAACTTGGACACCCTAGACGATCCTTGGCTTAGAGATATGCTCACTTTTGTTCTGACCAGGGGGCTTAACAAACCAATATTTCCCGTAATGGAGTATCGGGTATGGATGGATGATTTCTTTAGTCAGTCCATTGCCCTGGGGGTTTATCTCTGCACCATTCCTTCCCCATTCCTTTTGGAGGATCCTTGTCATCCTCTCCCTACCCCTTTGGAGGTTGTTATGCCAGTTTATCCTTTAGAACCTCCTCTGGTGACCTGGGAAGATTTCATTCCCATCTTAGTTGGGTGAGCATTTGCTATTGGGCTTCATCATCAGCTCGCCAATATCCTAAGTTACCTGTTTTCTAGGCCAGCATTACTTTGCTCATTTTTAGGGCCTAATTCTGCAATCCTTGAACCTGATTTGTAGGTTCTTTGGCTACTCGGCTGCTAACAAAAGAACAACAGCCTATCTCTGACCCAGATAATATCCTTCTATGCAATGGAGACATTGCAGATTTTAGGCATCGGGGGGTGTACTTAGGGATATACATAGCATTTATACATAGTGCATTCATGCATTTAGTTAAAGCATTATGCATTGCATACATTTGCATAAAAAAAAATTGTATTATTGAGCTTAACTGGTTGGCCCTGCATTCTTAAGCAAATTAGAACTCTAGGTTAGACTAAGTTGATTCTAGGGTCAAACTTTACTAGCTAAGTGAGCTACTAGCTTTAGACCTTTAGGGTCCTTTTTGGACTTAAAAACTTAAGTAGGAGTTAAGTTGCGGACCATTCCTCAAGAGGTTGAGGAAGGAAAGCTAAGGATTGAGTTAAAAGGTGGGGTAGTACCTGGAGTCTTGTTCTACCTTTTGGTTTACGGGTCCTTGTAACCTAAGCATCCAAATTTCACACACTTGGTCTTGTGTAAGTAAGTAATCACCTTAATTCATTTCTCAAAGGAAATTTGGTTCTCTTAGTTTTGACTTAGGAGAGGCTTGAAAACACAATTTGATTGGAAGAGTTCCTGCCGCAGGAGAGGTGGAGTATATAGTCACCTTGAGGATGCGATGATAACATATTACCTCTTCGACGCTTGTCTCTTAGGATATCCATCCTACTGGGGGCATGTAAGTGCATTGTGCGGTTTAGGTACCATGGGCGGCCTTATCTCGAAGTGCCGATTGCCACAGGCCTGAATTCGCTTTAGAAATCCATGGGCGATACTATCTCGAAGTGTCGATTGCCAGGAGTTCTTGGGATCGCTATGGGTGGTGATATCTCGAAGCATCGAAAGCCAGGCACCCTTTGAGGTACGGTGATGGGGACAATGAATCCGACACAAACCGTGTTGATAGCTGATCCGAGGTTAGACTTAGAGGAATCAAGCAAAAAAAAAATATATATATATATATTATTCAAAAAAAAAAATCCTTTTTCCTTTAACTCAAATAACTCAAACCAACGCACATGCATGGATGCTTTAATCTCAGGGATCAATAAGCCTTAGGGTAGAATCAGAAATCAGGGAAACTTGTGCTTGCAAATCATCTTTAGTCGACCTAGTCTATAACTTAACAACTACTTAGGAACCTTAGGTCTAAAGTCTGAACTTAATATGTTTCTAAAGGAAGGCCGATTGGGTTGGCTAGTCTACTTGGAGTGCTAAGTTTTGCTTGATTTTGCTAGGGACTAGCAAAAACTAGGCATGGGGGTATTTGATTAGCCCATATTCGTGGGCTATTTAAGTATCTAAATGTCTAGACATTAAATTAATTTTAGCATTTAGGTAGCATACATTAGGATGTAAAGAAATTAATTCATATTTTTTAGCTTAAGTACATAATTCATGCATTTAGAATTAACCTAGGGTTGCATACATTTAATTAGTTAATTAATTAGATGCACTATTTTAATTAACATAGAAGTTAAGGGATGAATGTGTGATTATTCAAGAGATGCACATTGAAAGCAGCTCTGATAGGCTTTGGTTTGACTTGCTGGCTTCAGGGATGAATGAATGTGTGAAGATTGATGCACAGGGGAGGTCGGGGGGTATTGCTATCTGGTGGAGGAATGCGTGGGCTCAATGTCTGGAAGTTCACAAAGCCAGGCATATGTTGACTTGCAAATTTCAAATTCACCAGGGGCAGGAGTATATCTGGATTACTGGGGTATATGGACCATGTGTTGCATTTGCCAGGCAGGAGCTGTGGGAGGAGTGGACTACTGTGGCTGAGTTGGTGTAGGGGGGAGTGTGGTTGATGGGTGGGGATTTCAATTGTGTGTTAACAGGGGCGGACAGACCTAATGGTGGCACAGACAGCTCAGCTATTGGTTTCCAGATGGTGGTTCAATCTCTGCATCTGAGTGAGTATCCATCGTCTGGTGTGGAATTTACTTGGCGCAATGGAAATGGGTTGGCATCCAAACTAGATAGATTCTTTGGGAATGTGAACATTCTTGAAAGATTCCAGTTGTCGACTGTGAGTGGATTGAACCGACCTTTCTCTGATCACACCCCTTTGGTGTGGGATAGTGGGGAAGAAACCCAAGCTGGATCCTATTTCAAGCTTAAAAGATCATGGCTGAATGAACTAGGCTTCTGTTAGATGGTCAGCTCTAGGTGGCAAGCTGAAAAGGTGGAGGGTTTTGCTACTGTCAGATTGGCAACCAAGCTGGCTGATTTGCGCACTGTCTTAAAAGAGTATGGATTTACTATTAGCTTGATGAGGCAGCAAAGGAGGAGGGAGGCTTTGAATAAAATTCAGGAGCTGGATTCTAAGGAAGCAGTTGACCCTTTGTCTGAGGAAGAACTTACTGAGAGGAAAGTGTGGCAGGGTGTGATACTGGATGAAGACCTTAAACAAGAAATCGATTGGAGGGAGAGATCAAGGCAATTATGGCTTAAGGAGGGAGATGCCAACACGAAATTCTTCCATCTTGCAGCTAGCTCTCGGAGGTGTGTTAACTTTATTTCTTCTATTCTCAGAGGTGGACATAGGATCTCTTCCACTCAGGAGATAAAATCTGAAGCCATTAAATATTATTGAGAGGCTTCTCGGGCAGCTAAGAGGGGGAAGTGGAGAATGCAGGGAGTGATGTTCCTAGGGTGACGAGTGAACAGGCTTCTCAGCTGGCTGCAATCATCATTGAACAGGAGACCCTACAGGCATTCAGAGAGTTAAATATGGAAGGATCCCCGGGCCTTGATGGAATACAAGTTTTCTTCTACAGAGAGATGTGGAGTATGGTGGGCAAGGAAGTGATGGATGTCATTAGAGAATTTGAGAAGGGAAATGCTAGTTTTGAAAGGATTAACAAGTCTTATCTTTTTCTTTTGCCTAAGTCAATGGGAGCAGAAAAATTCTCAGACTTTAGGCCAATCTCCCTTTCAAATTCCATCTACCTTGTCATCAGCAAGATTTTGGCTAATCGGCTGAGAACTGTTCTATAGGGCCTGATCCATCCAGTGCAAGTTGCATTCCTGCCTAACAGATCACTCCAAGAATCTTTCATTTTGGCTCAGGAAATGGTGAGTGGATGGCACAGAAGGAAATGCAAGGCATTCACGTGGAAAGTTGATTTCCAGAAGGCATATGATTTGATCTCTTGGCCGTATCTCTGGGAGGTTTTTAGAAGGAGAGGCTTTCCTCTCTTATGGATCCAATGGATGAAACGTTGTATCACAACTGATTCCCTTTCTCCATTGATCAATGGGAAGCCTTGTGGAGTTTGGATTCAACCTCAGCGTAGGGTTAGACAAGGATGTCCTTTAGCCCCTTTGGTGTTTAACCTTGAGGTGGATGGGCTTGCAAGGTATGCTTGTAGATTGGCAGAGGTGGGTCTAATTAAAGGGTACTCTTTATCTAATAGGAGAAATCTGGCCCCCATTTTGCAATATGCAGATGACACGGTATTCTTTATGGAAGGGTCCAAGCCTGCGGCACATGCTCTGGGGTTATTGGTAAAGATCTTTGAGGATATTTCAGGCCTGTGTTTTAACAAGGAAAAGTCTATCCTGATCTATTTTGGCATGAATGAGCAGGAGAAGAAGGATTTGGAGAGTACATTGGGGTCACCTCGAACTAAACTGCCACTGAGGTACCTAGGACTGCTACTGAGGGCTGCAAAATTGAAAAAATTTGATTGGAATGTCTTGTTTGATAAGGTTTCTGGAAAGCTGAAAGGATGGAGTAGTAAGTTCTTGTCTAAGGGTGGAAGACTAATCCTTCTTAATTCGGTCATTACATCCATCCCGATCTTCTATTTTAGCATATTCAGGGCCCTAAAGTCTATTTGGAAGTGATTGGATGTTATGAGGAAAAGATTCTTTTGGAAAGGAGTTAGTCATGAGGGCAGCTTTATGCAGCCCATCAGATGGAACAAAATCTGCAGGCCAAAGGAGATTGGTGGTATGGGAATTAAGTCACTCAAGGAGTTCAATGAGGCTTTATTGATTAAATGGGCCATCAGGATTCTGGACTGCAAGGAGGGTTTGATGGCAGATCTGATTAGGGACAACTATGGGGGATCAAACAGTAGTCTGCAGAGGCTACAACCAAAGAAACCCTCCCCTTTTGGTGATCAGTGATCAATGTAATCAGCAGGTATTGGCACATGCTACAGCCTAGACTTGGAGATGGCAGAGATTTTAGTTTGTTGAACTAGTAATGGTCTGGTTTGGGGGTGCTAAAAGAGGGTTACCCGAGAGCTTATGCTGCTGCAGCAGACAAGGAGACCAAAGTCTGCAGCTTGTGGTCTGCTACAGAGGGCTGCTGGTGGCTGGAAGGGCTGGAACACTGCAGATCAGGCACTCGATTATGGGAGGACAGGCAGAACTTGATGGCTGATCTACAGTAGGTGCATCCTAGGATGAATGTGACTAATACATATGTCGGCAGGGTACTTTTTCAGTGCAACAGGTGTATGAGAAGGTCATTCAATTTAACAGTGAGGTGGAGTGTGACCCTATTGACAAAAAGATTTGGCTTTTGAGAGTCCCCTTGAAGGTTCAGATATTCCTGTGGCTTTGCAGACGGGAAGTCTTGATCACTGGTGATCTTAGACACAGAAGAATGGGGACTACTCTAAATGCTTGCCCTCTTTGTGGTTTACACTCTGACAGTACATGACACATTTTCTCCTCTTGCCTGGTCACCGACAAGATTTGGAGGATGATTTGCTTAGAACCTCTTCCCACCTAGGATTCGCTGTGGCAGAGGTTCATTAATCCTGGCCGGCCATTAGGGGCTATGGCAGCCGTTTTCTGGTGTGTGTGGAGGGTGCGTAATGATAAACTTTTTCAGGAGAGACGATTAGATGTGAGAACATTGTAAATGAATGCTGGTCCCTCATACATAGCTGGGGATTTCTTTTGTAATATTTTGTTTGATAAGAAATATATTGCCCTCCGGATTGCTATCGGTTCATGATAGCAATCCTCACTGTTTCAAAAAAAAACAAAAAACATAGAAGTTAAGGTGTTATGTATAAATAACCCTAATTATTTTATTCTTTTATTCTTTTTCATCTTGCACAGGTAATTCCTCCGGCTCCGCCTCCTCCTCCTGCGCATCACATTCATGCTATGGCATTTTGAATTTGAAATCAGTGTGGCCGTGGCTACAAAAGGAGAAGGGAGAGCTGCCGTTGAGAAGAGGCCCCCACCCCTATTCATCACTGTGTAGAGAGTTCACCACTCTCATCCACTCCACCACCACCAGCCTCAACCGTGGCGGCAAGCCTCCAACACCATGGGCATGTGGTGTGACAGGCCGCACTGCCATTCGGAGCTTGCTCGCATCACCGTGAATGCACGCTGCTCCACCATAAGCACACACAGGCATGCATGCTACCATCTTCACTGCCATCACCAGCATCCACCTCCATTTTCTTCCCCATTCTCTGTTTTTCCTCCACTCCACCAAAAAGAACCCAAAAACCTCGCCACACCCATTGTAGCACAGAGAGCTGCAACTCTTCCTGCAAGCAACTCATGCCACCTCTAGTGCACCCACCTTCAGGACACACGCCATCTGCCCACCGCACCTTCACCTTCACCACACTCACACGCCTTTCTACAGTAGACCACCCGCACACACCTACCCGCTCCCCACCGCAGCAGGCATGCACGCCCACCTCAACTGCTGCTCGCACCTCCAGTAGTGCACCACCCGCACGCACGCTGCATCCGACCCACCACACGTCTCCAGCCCAGCTAGCACGCTCGCGCCTCCTTGCCTTCTCCAGAACCTCTAGCGCCCCTGCACTTCCTCACCTTCGCTCGCCCACAACGCGCACTCCACGTGCCTTTACACCCGCGCGCCAGCAACCCGCGCTCTAGCACCCACTCTCGCGACCCCTTGCTGGCCTGCAAAGCCGCGCCTCCATGCGCCCACGCTCTAGTGCCTCCCTGCAGCACCTGCAGTCGGCGCCACCACTATGCCTGCACGCACCTGTGCGCCTTGCAGAGGCTGCGCCTCCACGCATCCACGCGCCACGTGCGTCTGCAGCACCTGCAGTGCCTACGCACTGCTCTCCATGCACCTGCAGCATGCGTAGCCAGCAGCAGGCTCATCCACAGTCGCCACTCCTCTCCTCTGATAGGCTGGCTCCAGCCATGTCACGACGCACCGCTACCACCACCGCGAAGGCCTCGCTTCAGCCGACCTCTTGTAGGAGTAGCTCCTCGAATGAACCTCTCTATCATGCGCAAGGAGGAGAGAGGTAAAATCCTCTGCTTTTACTTTAATTAATAATTACATTTGAATGCCATTTCCATGAAAATGAATTTTGATGTATGATTATAATATTGAGTGAAATTGAGACTTCATACTCAAACTTTCTTACAATTGCGTGGCTTTTGTGATTCACATTGTTTGACATTGGTTTTGGATTAAGATGTGCACAAATTTTCTCTAATGCATGTCAATTGGAAATTATATAGATTCATCACATATTTATTGAATAATTTAGTGAGGAAAAATTGCACATCTACCCTTACATTTTTGTGTTATTGTGCATCTTCTTTTCGTCTCATTTCATCTCAGATTTGACTATGGATTTTGCACTTGATTGAATGAATACGAAATAATCGAGATTTTATTGCATCATTGCTTCCTTGTGGACACGACCCACTCTTCTGCGAGTGGTTTAATTTTAATTTTAATTATTTTGTTAAGCGTTTTTCCACCACTTTGATCCTACAATGATAAATCATCTTAATACATTATTCGAAAGCGAAAATCGTCTTATCACTCACCCTCAGTGTTTGGAGGCAAATAGCCCATTCACTTTTTCACTTTATGCGGCTAAAAGTGCCTCTTCGTTGCTTCCGCACAATGCAGCAACAGGGTGCTTGACTAAATTGATGTGGTTGCAGCTACTGAAACCCTTGCGTGAGGACTTGGATGCGTGCAGGATTCTATTGCGCACAACCTAGAGGTCTCTCCTGGAGTGAGAGCAAGACCTGGAGCAGCTTGAAGCTCACTCGAAGCCCGACAGCAATGGCAGGTCTTGGGTTTGCTACCTGAAATCAAGATAAGAGGCCTAATGGCCGCGTCAGAATGCTCAGCAGGGTCGCCGTGGCACGACAAATGTAACGGTGGCCGTGGCGTGGAGCGAGGGTGGCTGGACGATGAAGGGAATGGATAGTGAGAGTGGGTTTATTCGGGGGGGTGCTTGCGTGGATGATGGAGTGAATGGATTGAGGGGAAATGGGTCGGAAGGTGCAGTGGAGGTTGTAGGGTGGTCGACGAGGTGGATGGAGGTGCCTGGTGGTGGGAACACCTTGTCAAAGGAGTCGCTGGAGATGGAGGAGATGACGGTGGTCAGTACGTCGATGGTCGATTTTGGGAAATAGAGAGAGGGGAAGAAAGTGTGAGATAGAGGGAATCTAAGAACCTACTTCTAAGGGACGAAAGAGACAGAGATCCCACATCGGAGTGGTTGCCGGACGTGGGGAAGATGAACCTCCGTAGGAGAGGCGGCAGCGAAGATAGGGCAAGAACGACGTCAGCTGGTATTGTTCGACGCGAAGGACGGTAGTGGAGGTGAATTCGCCACTGGTATTGTGGCCAGACAACGAAGAAGCTAGGGAGAGACCGCTGCAGCATGCGGAGAGTTGTTGCTAGAGAGGAGAGAGGAATAGAGGGGATTTCAGCCCAATTTCAAGCTGAGGAGAACGGTTGGATCTAGGGCTTCTTAAATAGGTCTTCAAAGATGGTTTTGTGCTTGGAAGCCAAGCTTCCAAGCAAGGAATGCTTACCGGAGAAGGATGCTTTCAAGAGACCCAAATCTCTCATGCGTTCGCATGAGAGATTGGGAAAGAATTAGGGCACATCAATGGGTTCATATTGTAGAGGATTAATTGATGAATCTTCATTCCAATTTTGGAAGGGATTCATCAATCAATCAGGGAGAAAATCCCAGTTGAAGATCGTCGGAGTAGGTTTACTCCGTGATAATGGTGGAGGGACCTGTATGCGAACACGATGAAGAAGTTAGGGGGCTGTTGGTAAGGGTTTTTGAAAGTTAGGGGTAGAAATGTAATCAGATAGGACCTTTTTGCAAACTAGGTCAAGACAAGTTCTCCTTAGGTCCAAATTTTGGTACAAACCTAATTTGGACCCAAGAAATCCAATGGTGAAGTTGGATATTGGTTTTGACCATGTTTGACTGGGTAATTTATGCAAAAACTCAAATTAGGGCAAATATCTATCTGAGACTCCAATTTAGGTCAAGATGGGTTCTGATGGTCAATTTGAAGGTATTAAATCGTAGAGAATATTTTGCTATAATTTTTAGAGGGTTTAGGTGAATTTTATCCTGACCAGAGCCTTGGTTAATTAGGTAGGTCTATTTTTAGGGTTTCAAGAAGTCATTTAATTCCTAGAACATACACAAACCCTTTTCTATCTAATCTAACCCTCTTATTATCTTATTATGACCATTTAACCTTTGTTCAACCCTTGAGAAAACTCGTGGTTGTATTGCATTGATAAAATTGCAGTTTTAACCCTAGTTTCTTGTGTTTCTCTCAGAATGGTTATGCAATGAATTATGACCTTCAGTTGGTTATGTAGGAGCATTTATTGATTCAATTGGATCAAAATGGGCTAGTTAGGGCTCATGATGGCCTTCCCATCAGCTACCCCTTTTAACCACACTAAAGTTGGTGCCAAGTCTCCTCTAACCACACTTACACACCCCCCTTAAGTCCACGCAAATAACCCTAGCCCCTCATCTCATAACCACCACCATATAACTCCATCTCCACCTTACAACACATTTAACTAAACCCTTAACCCTAGCAACCACCTAGGGTTGGCGCCAACCACCGAGTGCTTCCATTTGGCGTCAACATCCCTAGCCCTAGGATCCTATAACCACCATCTAACCCCCATCATAGCTATCCATCCTATAACTAACCCTACCCCTCCTACTCCTATAAAAACCCCCTACCACCACCATTAAAATCTAACCATGGCTACATTTTTTCTACCCATATTTCCACCTACATAGAAGGTTAAGAGAAGAAGAAGAAGAAGAAGAAGAAGAAGAAGAAGAAGAAGATTAAGGGGATACTTTATCCCCTTGTTGCCTTCCCTTCTTCTCTTCTCTCTTATGCCCACGCCAACCAAGAGAGGAAGCCAGTCATTGGAAAACAACCTAGGGTACATGCCTACCCTAAGGAGAGGAGGATTTGAGGGTGGTACACTACCACCCTTGGATGAAGAATCAAAGGTGGTCCAGGCAACCATAAGGAGGAGTTCTTGGGGTAGGAGCCATCCACTCTAGGAAGGAGAAGGCACGCCCATCTAGGGTTTGCCTTTGGAGGATGTCCAGGAAGGAGAAGGAGGAGCCCTTTTCAAGCCTAGGAGCCACTAAGCTTGGAGAAAGGAGCTTCCCCTCTTCACCATCATTTTAGGAGGATTTGTGTTTCTTTTGTTATTTGTTATATTTATTCTAATAGTAGAAGCATTCCTCTACTAGAGTTTTTGTAAAACACTCTTTCTCAATTAAAAGTTGCCTTCTTTTTAATATAGCTTTTGTCACAATTCCTTTTGTTGTTTTTGTCTCATTATTCCTAGTGCACAAACACTCTTTCTTTCTAATTACCCTAGGCCTCCATGTGCCTAGGGTGAGCTTAGAAAGAATCAACTTTTGTCACATAGATATTAGCTGCTAGGGTTAGTCTTTTTCAACAAAACTCTAGTGTTCTTGTTATTTCAAAATCGAAAAAAAATCGTATATATAAAGCACCAAAAAGAAAGGTGAGTCCCCTTCAAAGCAAGAGATTTGATTTAGCAAACAATTTTGCCTCCTTGAACGACCCTAGATACCCCACTATCTAGGTTATAAATTTTAAAAGCAAAAATGGATTTACGCATTACAATGACATATTTTACAAACTGCGCAAAATCCACTTTAGTTTTTGGCACCGTTGCCGAGGAGGCACGGCTTTGCTTAATCAATTTTTCTCTTGCTTGAAGTGGATCTCATCCCTTTCTCTTTCTTTTCTCTTGTGTGCACAAGTATTGTAGGAAGGAAGCAGAAATTTGGAAGTGAGAGCTCAAAAGTTCCTTTTCTTCCCACGATTTTAGGTTAGTTCTCCCTTTCTTGTCACATTTATCCTTAAAAACTACCAAAAAAATATTAAACTTGCCTTTCAGGATCTTAAATATCTTAATTAAGTGGAGTGGTGTAATTTAAAATCCATTGTTTGCTTGTATGCTTCATTAAACACCACTTCACTTCAAGTGTTGGTTTTTTGATTTTCGGATCCAAACTTCTATTCTGATTTCAAAAATCAGTTCCTGACACCACAGGGTTCCTAAAATCTTGAAATTTCACCCAGAGATTCTAAATCAAGTTTGACACATTTGTTACAAATTTCAAACTAATTGGGTTTGTATTTAATTTTTAAAAATTCGTGGATTGCAGAGGGGTCACACCCTCTAATCTTTCTATTTTGCTACTATCCATGAATTTTTAGAATTTTATACTCATCCAATTTTTGTTAAATTTAGCTTTCTGGAATCCTTGTGAAATTCTACACATCACATAAAATCACCAAAATTTTCTGAGGCTGGTGGTGGTACTGAAACATCCAAAATACCCACAGGTATCAATTCTAGACTTTTACACAAGTATAAAGGAAAATTATTTAAAAATATCAAACAAATTTTTAAAATCTTAAAAAAATCTTTTCTGGAATCCTTGTTTGATTTTCCATAAAGTAGTGGTGTTCTTTGATCTGTTTAGACCACTACTTAATACAAAAGGCCTAAAAATGATCCATTGGTAGTTAAATTTCTATCATAGGATCAATTGGATTAGGTTTTTTTTTTCATTTTTAGAGACAAACAACTAAAAGGAAACATATCCACACCCATACAACTTGATTTCCTCTTGTTTGTGGATCTCAAAACTTGTTTGAACTCTTAAGAAAGGAAACCCTAAAACACACTAATTTAAAGCAAATCCTAAAAGACAGAAATACTTAAAATTATATGACAACTTGTTTGAAATTGGAACCACTTTCCAATTCCTGCACACACACAAAAAATTGAAATAACAGAGCAATAACCCAATCAACGCCCTCCACATTCGTGTGCACTTTAGTATCCTAGACCTAATAAAAATTTGTAACAACTTGACCCCTAAGGTTTCATCAACTTATGCTTGCTATCTAGGTCTTAATTTTTTTTTAGTTAATATCAATTCCGTCATCTATGTCTGGTGTTCAGGCTGAGGGGCCATGTCAAATGACCAGGTGCGGGTTTGTACAAGCACCTAGGGATTTTCCTGGGAAACGCTTGGGCCCAAACCTCCCTTTAAACAACTTGGCTAGATTTGTTGACAGTACGGGTATTCACTAGTGATTACTTATTTTCTAGGTAGACCAAGTCTTAGGTTATTTTTTAGGGAGTCACAATTAAGTTAGGTCTAGAATTTGTTGTTTGAATTGCACATTTTCTCTCGTCTCTCTCTCTTCTCCTCCCCTCCAATTCTTCCAAAAAAGTGCATGCACGGGCGAAGGTCCCAAAAACCACATCTTGAGGGACCATCTGATTTTGCCCCCTGCACCAGAAAATCTTTGTTTTCCTCTCCTTCCTCTTCTAAAAATATGGAAAACCCGGGAAACTGACAAAAGAATTCTGCTTCTGCTTCTAACCCATCAGCCGACCCACAAGCTGACTTCCCCATCCCTAACCTCCCTCATCTGGAGCAACTAGAAATTCCTCCAGGGCCAGGTGGCTCTTAAATCCAAACTCAAAATACAAACCCCTTTGCCTTTATGGTCGACCAATTGGTTCAGCTACAATAAAGCCAAGAGAATTTAGCTAGGACTGTGACAAACCTAGCCAACTAAGGGCAAAACCTACCACCCCGCTAGCAGCCTGTCATTCCTCTTAAGGATTTCTATGATCCTTCCAACTATGAGGAATGACCTAGGGTGGTCATACCATAAGGGGATTTTGAGATCAAACTAGCTATTATGAACCTGATCAAGAATTTCCATGGTCTTCAAAGAGAGGACCCTTTTTGTCATCTCGAGGAATTAACTGTTCTCGCTCAAACCACTCATTCCCGCAATGTGCAGGAAGACATGTGGTTGATGAGACTTTTTCCTCTCTCTTTAAAAGATAAAGCTTCACACTGGTTTAGAACGGTTGGGCGCCCGATCACCACCTGACCCCAATTAAAGAGCGCTTTTCTAAAAAAAATTTTTTCGATCAGTCGAACTAACGCTTTAAGAAGATCCATAACGACCTTTCAACAAAAAATTGGTGAACCCTACCATGAAGCCTGGGAAAGATTCCAAGAACTTTTAAGAAGTTGTCCTCACCATGAAATTCCGCAATGGTAGTTAGCGCAGATCTTTTATCATGGATTAGAAGATCAATTGAAGTGATTTGTGGATGCCTCATGTGGGGACAATTTCCTTAATAAAGATGCCAAAAGTGCCTATCTCCTCTTTGAAGAAATGAGTGAAAACTCATTTAATATGACTTCAATGGACACTTTTGGTTGAACTCAAAACCCCAGACATGGAGTCAATGAAATTGACTCCAAATCGACGTCTATTCCAGTCACTCAGGATGATCTATATATGCTAGCTCAACGACTGGACCAGATGCAAATTCACCAGAAAAAGATGGAAGAAAAGCTCACTCATAAACATGCTCCACACCTTAATTCTCCACACTTTAACTCTCCACACACTAACACTCCACACTTCTCAGAAGATAAAATCTACACAACATTGATGCCACACTTGCTGGTTAGCAGTTTTCTACTGATTTTCCACAAGATTTGACTTGGAATTTTGATTATCTGAATCAAAATATTCTTGATCCCACCACGGAAAATATTTATGCTCTCTAGGAGCAATTTAGAAACCCCTCTAACACTTACAATCAAAACTGGAGGACCAACTTGAATCACTCCTGGAAAGCTCTGAACCCGATTCCGTTTCCCAATCAAAAAATCACTTTGGGAATTATGGACAACCTGCATATCAAGTTGGACCATCCCAGGAAGATATCAATACTCAGGTCATGAAAACTCTGCAAGGTATGCAGAACCAAATGACAAAAGTAACCCGCATGATTACCAACTTGCAACACCAAGTTAAGGTTACTCCTGATCATCGACCTGCTAGGAATTTACCTTCCCAACCCATGCCCAACCCGAATAATCAATGGAATCAGTTCCAAGGTGGATATCCCAGTCAACCCATTCAACCAGCACCTCAGCATCCCCCGGGTTTCAATAACAGAAAGGCTTCCCGTCCTCATTCTAGAAACAACCAGACGGCAAATGTAGTTACTTTGAGGAATGGGAAAACCACTCAAGACCCCCTGCTTGTTAAAGAAACTCATTTCAATGAAAAACATATCAACTCTTCCCCATCTTCCTTTAACAATATTTAGGAAACTAATAATGCAAAATAGGAAAACCCTGCACCATTTCCACAAGCTCCCCATTCTTCACAAAATAAGAAAAAGAAGAAATCTGAGCCCACTGATAAGGAATTGATGGATTTATTTGGGCAAGTTGAAATTAACATCCCTCTCCTAGATGCCATAAAATACATCCCTACCTATGTAAAATTTCTAAAGGATTTGTGTACTCCAAAAAGATAGGCTAGAAATTTAGGAAAGGTGATCCTTTCCGAGACTGTCAGCTCAGTTGTGCAGAGACGACTGCCTCTTAAGAGAAAAGATCCAGGTGCTCCCCTGATTCAAGTAATCATTAATGATACTTCTTTTGATCATGCCTTATTGGATCTCGGTGCCTCAATTAATCTTATTCTCGCAATTGTTTTTGAGGAATTTAAGATCGATGAATTAAATCCTGTTGAGGTTACTCTTAAATTAACAGATCGATCTACAATTAAATGAAGGGGAATTGTTGAGGATGTCCTTGTCTGGGTCAAAAATTGTCTATTTGTGGTAGGCTTTTTAGTCTTGGACATAGAGGCACTGAAAGCTTTAAAGTTTGCCCCTATAATTCTTGGAAGACCATTCTTAGACACCGCCCATGCAAATATTGATTGTGATTCTGGCAAAATGAAGATCATGTGTGGCGGTGAATATGTAACCCTAGATATTTTCCAAACTTCTAGGAGGTTCCAAGAACTTGATTTCTTTGATGACTCGAATTCAGAAAAGGAAATTATAGTGGAGGAAACTTTGCAGATTTTACATTTAGGTTCCTATTTTACCATTAACACGGTTCCTGAACAATCCACTTCATCCCACCCTTCCACCCTAACCACACATTCAGCTAACACTCCAGCTGATCCTTTCACTCTCACTTCTCCACTAACATAAAAACCAGAAATTCTTTTGGAGCTGGGCCCACAACTGGAGTTAAAACCTTTGCTCGACTCCCTTAAATATGTTTTCCTGGGTCCAAATCATACCCTGCCCCTGATTAAAAATTCTGAACTTACTGGGGCACAAGAATACAAACTTCTCCAGGTTTTGGGTAAATATAAAAAAGCTATTGGTTGGACCCTTTCTGATCTTAAGGGTATCCATCCATCCTACCGTACACATCATATATATCTAGAGGACGATTCTCGCCCCACCCACCAACCACAAAGGCACTTGAACCCTAATATGCATGAGGTGATAAAAAAGGAGATTATTAAGTGGCTTGATGCAAATATCATCTACCCCATTTTTGATAGCTCCTGGGTTAGTCCTACACAAGTAGTGCCCAAAAAGGCTGAACTAACAGTTGTCACCAATGGGGAGAATATAGCCACTCGAACTGCCTCTTCTTGGCTCATGTGTATTGATTACAGAAAATTAAACACTGCCACCAAGAAGGACCATTTTCTGCTCCCTTTTATTGATCAAATCTTGGAGCAGTTAGCCAGATGGGACTTTTACTATTTTTTGGACGGTTATTCCAGCTATAATCAGGTAGTGGTTCATCCTGAGGATCAAGACAAAACAACTTTCACCTGCTCCTTTGGAACCTTTGCTTTCCTAAGAATGCCCTTTGGTCTTTGCAATGCACCTGCGACTTTTCAAAGGTGTATGCTTGCAATATTTTTGGACCTAGTAGGTGAATGTTTAGAAGTATTTATGGATGACTTCTCTATTTTTGGAGGTTCTTTTGACCATTGTCTCAAAAATGCATAGAAGTCAATCTGGTCCTCAGCTGGGAAAAAAGTCATTTTATGGTCCAAGAAGGTATTGTCCTAGGCCATGTTATATCAAAATAAGGAATTACGGTAGATAAAGAAAAAATAGATGCTATATCTAAGCTCCCACATCCACTACTATAAAACAAATCAGATCCTTTTTGGGTCATGTGGGTTTCTACTGTAGATTCATACAAAATTTTTCCCAAATCTCTAAGCCCTTAAGTCAGCTTCTTACTAAATACCAGCCATTCGATTCAATGATAAATGTCTGGAGATTTTTTTGAGGTTGAAGAAGGAAGTTATCGAGGCACCAATTTTGCAAGGACTTGATTGGAATAGTCCCTTTGAATTAATGACAGATGCCTCAGATTTTGTTGTGGGGGCTGTTATAGGGCAAAGAATTGACAAGAAGCCTGTTGTGATCTATTATGCTAGCAAAACTTTTACTGATGCACAATGGAATTACACGGTTACTGAAAAAGAACTTCTTGCCATTGTATTTGCCTTAGAAAAATTTAGATCTTATCTTTTAGGGTCATATGTCACTGTATATACCGACCACTTAGCACTTAAACATTTGCTGACAAAAATAGATGTGAAACCCTACCTTATCTGTTGGATCCTGTTGCTCCAGGAATTTGACCTAGAAATCAAGGATAAGGCAGGATTGCAAAATGTAGTGGCTGACCATCTCTCTCATCTTATGATGAATGACATAATAACCCCCCTTGATCAATTCTCTGATGAAAGCATTTTAGCTGCCACCACCCTCCCTTTGGTTTGCAACCATTGCAAACTATTTAGCAACAGAATGAATCCTTGCTAATTGGCCAAAAACAAAAAGGGATAAGTTCTTCGCTGATATTAAATGCTATTTTTGGGAGGAGCCTGACCTTTTTTGCATTTGTGCCGATCAAGTCATTAGATGATGTGTCCCTGATTCAGAAATCCATGATATTGTGACACATTGTCATTCAATGGCCTGTGGCGGACATTTTTCGGGCAAGCAAACTGCAGCTAAAATCCTTAATGCGGGATTCTTTTGGCCCAGCTTGCACAAAGATGCTCATAATTTTGTTCGGTCCTGTGTGCGTTGCTAGAGCATTGGCAACATGACTCGGAAGGATATGATGCCCCTTAATCCTATTTTAGAGGTTGAAATTTTCAATGTATGGGGCATCGACTTCATGGGATCGTTCATCAACTCTGGTGGGTATTTGTTTATACTAGTCTCAGTCAACTATGTTTCTAAATGGATTGAAGCAATACCCACCCGCACCAATGATTATTGTGTGGTTTTCGAATTCATTAAGAAAAATATTTTCTCAAGATTCGGCATTCCAAAGGCCATTATCAGTGACGGAGGCTCACACTTCACTCACTCACAATTCTGTCACCTTCTTTCTAAATATGGGGTTGATCACAAAATTTCCACACCTTATCATCCCCAAACAAATGGTCAAGCTAAAGTTTCTAACCGGGAAATCAAAAATATTTTATAAAAGACGGTTAGGCCTGATCGTAAAGA
The DNA here is from genome assembly GCA_037157565.1 of Thalassia testudinum. Classification (NCBI taxonomy): domain Eukaryota; kingdom Viridiplantae; phylum Streptophyta; class Magnoliopsida; order Alismatales; family Hydrocharitaceae; genus Thalassia; species Thalassia testudinum. The sequence continues at coordinate 55,960,061 of JAZHRO010000056.1, read as the reverse complement.
CTGGTCCACCAAATTAGACAATGCTTTATGAAATTACTGTATTGCTTTCAAAACCACGCTTGGCATCTCTCCTTTCCATCTGATTTTTGGGAAGGCATGCCATCTCCCGGTAGAACTTGAGCATAGGGCATTTTGAGCAATAAAGCAACTAAATATGGACTTATCTAATGTCGATATCCATAGAAAGTTACAATTGACTGAACTAGAAGAATTAAGTAGTTTTTCATATGAAAATGCGTGGATTTATAAAGACCAAATGAAAATATTTCATGATAAATACATTATTCGGAAACATTTTGCTGTTAATCAACGCGTTTGGCCTTTCGATGCATGATTACGTATTTTTCCTAGAAAGTTGAAATCAAAATGGACCGACCCCTTTATTGTCCTAAAAACATATCCATATGACACTGTTGATTTTTTTGATCCTAAAACTAATACGACTTTTCAAGTCAACGGCCAACGTTTAAAGCCCTATTTTGATCATGCCCTGAATCTTTCGTCTGAATCTTTCAATTTCACCGAACCAACCACAGCTGATCACTGATGCACACTACGCCCGGCTAAATGGCGTAAAAGATAGCACTGAATGGGAGGTAACCCATCATTTCTCCTGCTTTCCTTTTTCCTTTCTTTTTCCTATTTTTGACCATCCTAAACCCGGTCGCCCTTCCCTAAGGTGATCCCTTTTCGCTCCTAATGCATGAGGACATTGTATATCTTAAGCATGGGGGGGTGTTTTTAAAATTTTGATGATCGATTTAGGATTTTCAAAACCTAAAAACATGCATTTTTCTTTAGTCATTTTAATTTCTTGCATGCATACCCAAAAAAATAAAAAACCTAAAAAACCTTTTTGAGGAACATTTTGAAATCAGGACTAAGGTTGAAAACTTACTTTTGGTACAATGGGATTTATTCTTTAACAAATAGGGATAAGGATACAAATTTGATCATTAGAATTTCAGGGTCTTTCTTTAGACTAGATCAAATATCCTTCTCCAAAATTCCACCTGAACTCATGATAGTTCAGGTGACCTGATCCTCTTTTGTAATATGGAAAGTATCTGGCTTAGTTTCTGATTCAAAAACTTGCATTTCTTGCATAACTTCTTGTGTCAAATTTCACACACAAGCCAAAACCTAAAAACTACTAAAAATCAGAAAAACCCCTTCTTTCGCCTTAGTAAAAGTTTGAAGCAGATCATTAGTTTGAGTTCCCACTGTCGAGAAGGAGGAAAATACCTCCTTTGAGGATGTGATGACAACATGTTACCACCTCGGCGCTGCTCCATATCTATATTTCATATCTTTAGATGGTGCATTAAAGTGCATTTTTGCAGCTTAAGTGTCTTGGATGGTGCTCTACCTATAGTGTCGGAGGAAGAGCTTGAGTTTTCTTGGAGCACCCCTTTACACCATATAGTGTTTTGGGGTTGTGAGTTCCTGTGTGGTGTCATGGACGGTGCTATCTTGAAGTACTGGCACCAGAGCCCCCTCGAGGTTTGGTAATGGGAATGATGATCCCGACACATCTGTTGTAAGACTAAGCTAAAAATAAGCATGGGGGAGGAAAAAAAAAGGGGTTTAAACCAAAAACACGCCCTTATAAATGTTGATTTTTCACAATCATGGACACAAAGTTTTAAAGGTTATTACAAGTTGCAAATCAGATTCAAGAGCCAAAAAAATCCTAAAAGCAAAAATTTCAAGTCATCTGAATTAACAAGGGGTTAATCTATGAATTTTTTGGAGGATATATTGATCTCGTTTTTGTCTAATTTTTGGATCCAAAAACATATCCTGATGTTTATCCTTAACAAATCCCGTACCTCCTGTGTTTGGATCAACCTATGTCTTGTAATCTCTTTCTCCTCAAAAGTCAAAAAAATTAGATTTCCCAAAAATTTTGTTTTGTAAAAATTAAAGTTCTGCTAAGAGACTAGCAAAAGATAAGCATGGGTTGTGATAAACACCAGTTTATCATCATTCTTATGCATTAAAACTAACCTAGCTTTTAGGATTTTGATCCGTAAATGGGTTTCTGGGTTGCATTTAGGCATAAATTAGGTTAGGCATGCATTGCATTTGTTATTTTATTTTTTTGATGTGTTTCTTGGAGTGTTAGGGATAAGCAGAGAGTCAGATCCCTAGAACCCTAGCACTCGGAAAGGCAACTAATGAAGAGGAAGCTCAATCAGGCTAGGACTCAGCTAATTCTGGCTCATCATGGCTAGATACCAGCTCCCTTTGACTAGGGTTAGCTCCATTCAGCTTCATTCATCTCTCCTTAGCTGAATGGTAGCTCAAGAGAGCTCATCTTAGCTCAGGTCAGCTCAGATGCAGCTCAACTTAGCTAAGTATAGCTCATCTCAACTCCCATTAGTTCATAAGGAGCTCTAGCTAGCTCAGCTGAGTTGACTAGAGTTCACCTCAGCTTAGATCAAGCTCAACTTAGTTGAGTCTAGCTCATCTCAGCTCCCACCAATTCACTGGGAGCGCTAGCTAGCTTAACTAAGTTGACAGGAGTCCAACCCCAGCTCATCCCAACTCCATCCAACACATGGCAGCTAGAATCCAAGCTAGTTGAGCTACTACTTGTCAACCAGTAGCTTAGCTAGCTCTAAAGATTCTCATCAGAGGTAGTTCCAGCTCAACCTAGCTCCAGCTAGGTTAGGGCTAGCTCAACTACCCAAGCTTGGCTACTTGCATAGGAACTAAGTAGCTAAGCTCACTAGTTGAGCTCCCCTTGAAGCTGCCTCAGCAGTCCCAGCTCTAGAGTACTTGATACCAGCTCCAAAATACTCTTCTTCAACTCTCCTCCATGAAACCCTAGCTCCTCCACCTATACTCTACTAGCTAAGCTAGCTTAGCTAAACTCTACTCCACCAAAAACCTCCATGGCCGGCCACAACTCCACCTTAACCATAACCTAACCCAACCCCTTTTGGTCCCAACCCACCATAACTACCACCCTAAACACACCTTCAAGTTGGCGCCAAAATGCCATAGCCACCCCTTCATTTTGGCGCCAACACAGGCCCTTATCCTAGCCCTACACCTCTCCTTTTATTCCCATCTAAACCCTACACCTAACCCCTTCTAGAAGCCCACTAGTGGCGCCAACCTAATCCACCATAACCAACCCTAAACCACCACTATTTTGGTGCCAAAAACACCACCCAAACCCTTCCATTTTGGTGCCACCTATATCCACCCTTGATCCCATAACTACCACCATAAAAAGCCATCCTACCCTTCTCTTATGTCCATGCCAACCCTACCCCTTTAACCACACCAAAGTTGGCGCCAACTCTCCCCTAACCACACCTACACACACCCCTTAACTCCACGCAAATAACCCTAGCAACCACCTAGGGTTGGCGCCAACCACAAAGTGCCCTTCCATTTTGGCGCCAACAACCCTAGCCCTAGGATCCTATAGCCACCATCTAACCCCCATCATAGCCATCCATCTATAACTAACCCTACCCCCCTTCTACTTTTATAAAAACCCCCTACCACCACCATTAAAATCCAACCTTGGCTACATTTTTTCTACCCATATTTCCACCTACATAGAAGGTCAAGAGAAGAAGAAGAAGAAGAAGAAGATTAAGGGGATACTCTGTCCCCTTGGTGTCTTCCCCTCTTATCTTATCTCTTGTGCCCACGCCAGCCAAGGGAGGAAGCCAGGCATTGGAGAACAACCTAGGGTACACGCCTACCCTAGGGAGAGGAGGATTTGAGGGTGGTACACTACCAAAGGAGGAGTTCTTGGAGTGGGAGCCATGCACTCTAGGAAGGAGAAGGCACACCTATCTAGGGTTTGCCTTTGGAGGACGTCCAGGAAGGAGAAGGAGCCCTTTTCAAGCCTAGAAGCCACTAAACTTGGATCAAGAAGCTTCCCCTCTTCACCATCATTTTAGGAGGATTTGTGTTTCTTTTGTTATTTGTTATATTTATTCTAGTAGTAGAAGCATTCCTTTACTAGGGCTTTTGTAAAACACTCTTTCTCAATTAAAAGTTGCCTTCTTTTTAATATAGCTTTTGTCGCAATTCCTTTTGTTGTTTTTGTCGCATTATTCCTAGTGCACAAACACTCTTTCTTTCTAATTACCCTAGGCCTCCACGTGCCTATGGTGAGCTTAGAAAGAATCAACTTTTGTCACGTAGATATTAGCTATTAGGGTTAATCTTTTTCAACAAACTCTAGTGTTTCTGTTATTTCAAAATCTAAAAAAAATCATATATATAAAACACCAAAAAGAAAGGTGAGTCCCCTTGAAAGCAAGTGATTTGATTTAGCAAACAATTTTGCCTCCTTGAACGACCTTAGATACCCCACTATCTAGGTTATAAATTTTAAAAGAGAAAGTGGATTTATGCATTACAACGACGTATTTTACAAATCTCGCAAAATCCGCTTCACGAGTCAATCCCGAAATCATCGCCAGAGCTCACTTAAATTAGCCATTTCGAGGCTGCGAATTGACCTCAACCGCGGCTATTGCACGCCTATATAGCAAGTCCATGCCTCTACGAGCTGATTCATCAAGTTTTTGGCACATTACACCCCCTCCTCCCCCCTCCTCGAATGCCACCATTAACGATGACCTTGGAACTTTTCCTTCCTCATTTGTCATCGCTCGTCACTGCCAACCGAGGCCACGATTCTTCTCTCCTCGTCATCTCCATGCTTCCTGGCAAAGGAGCCAACCTCTTCTCCTTCTTTGTCGCTCTATTCACCTCATCAGTCTCCTTTTCTTCCTCGCGTCTGGCCATCCAACATCGAATGCCCTCCATCGTCTTCATCTTCTCCTAGGTAGATCTCTCATTCCCTCTCTTCCTATAGATTAATTTAATCCCCTTAGATGTAGGGAATCCTCCCCATTCCTCTCGCCCCTCCGTCATCTTCTCCGTGGTCGACGTCAACTCTGACGACCACCTCCGCGTTGCTTCGTGCAATGCCATTGATTAATAATTGATAAACACTAGTTTATCAGCATCCTTAGCATCTATTCACATCTAGTTCCTACAATTTTGTCAACTGCATTGCATTATATCATTACATTTAGCATGCATGTGCATTTAGGGTTTAGAGCATACATTAGCATTCATTTCACATTATCTCATGTAGTTTCCATTTGATTGCCAGGGATCAATACATTGGAAATCAGAGAAACCCTGGCAGTATGGAAGGTACTTGGAACATTTGTGAAGACAAAAGCTCCAGTAGTTGGACCCCAGTTGAACTCAACTAGATCCAACTCAAATCTAGCTCCTACCCCACTCCCTCTCCACCTTAATGGCCATCCACCAACCATTGGTACCTAAAATACACTCCTTGGCACCCTTTCACATGGCACCAAGGAAGCTTCCTAACCATCCTCCTTGGCACCCTTTCACATGGCACCAAGGAAGCTTCCTAAGCACCATCCAAGCCACCTTCCTTGGCACCCTTTCACATGGCACAAAGGAAGCTTCCTAACCACCCTTCTTGGCACCCTATCACATGGTGCCAAGGAATCTTCCTAACCACCATCCAAGCCACCCTCCTTGGCACCCTTTCACATGATGCCAAGGAAGCTTCCTAACCACCATCCATACTAGCCTATAAAAAGACCCCCCATCCTACCATTCAAACCATCCTTGGCAAGCAACAATTCTTCCTATCAAACATCTATAGCCACCATACATCACATGGCCAAGAAAGGAGAAGGAGAGAAGCAGATTAAGGGAGTAACCTAACCGGTCCCTTGGTGCCTTCTTCGTCTTCTCTCTCCTTCCTTGTGCCATGCCAAGGAGCAAGCTTCCATCTAGGGAGGATGGCCAGGCAAGAGGAAAGAAGGGTGGAGGATGTCCACCTTTGAGAGGTGCATCTCAAGGAACTAGAAGGAAGCCTTCTTCAAGTCTGGGAACCACCATTCTTGGAGCAAAAGCTACCTCAGCTACTCGGGAGAATTTTCTATCTTTTATTTTGTTGCATTTTAATTCCTGTTAAGCATTCATCTACCTAGGGATTAACTAAGTGGAACCTCTGCTTAGTTGAGCTCCCTAGGTACTTTGTAAACATTTCTTCTTAATAGCAAAGTGCCTTTATTCGTTCTTGAATTTTCAATTTCAAGTAGCAACTTCATTTATTTTGGTGCATCACATCTCTCTTCTAATTACCCTAGGCACACTTGCCTAGGGCGAGCTTATAAGAGAAGATTTTTCTTGTCACTTAGGTTCTAGTTGTTTGGCGTAGTTTCTTTATTGTAGTTCTATCTTCGCATTCATATCTCGCTTATTTCCAAACATAAAAATTTACAAAAGGAGAAGTGTTGATTTGAGAGGCAACGGATAGAATCACTTACATGACTAACAAATTGGCCTCCTTGGACGACCCTAGATATCGCCACTATCTAGGAATATAAATTTAAAAGCTGATTGGTTTTGCATGTTGCAATGACATTAAAACCCCCATTTATAAAACCGTGTAAATCCCGCATCAATAACCACCCAACGAGCTTCGTCAAACTGTGGCGAGCAAAGCCCTCAAGAAATTGTGGCAATTGCTCGCCGAAGCTACCCACTAGACACCACCCTCTCTCTTTGTCATCCTCGCATCGAGTGGCTCCCAACCAACCTCCTTGCAACAAATCACCACAGCCATAACTTTAACAAGATACGACGGAGCTTATCAACCTTTCGATTGAGGTTGAAGCCCCTTCCCACGACTGATGGGAACACCATCATAATCCATAACTAGCCACATTTAGTCATATTTGACTCATAAAATCTCATACATAATCATTTGAGGGTCATAATCCTACATTGCCTGATTTAAGAGAATAATAGGAAATCAGGGTTAATTCTGTAATTTTAACAGCACTTCATAAACACAGATTAAGCATGCGATTTGTCAGGGGTTAAATAAAGGTCAAATGAGATAAAAATTCCAAAATGTGGGTCCATACAGACAGAAATGAGGTTTTACGCATTTCAAAAATCGTAACAGCACACGAAACCCTAATTTCAGACTTGCTTAAATTAAAGAGATTCTGGTTAGAATAAAATATATCTAAAACTCCTAAAATTCATAGAAAAATATTTTAAGAGGTTTCGTACCCTTGGTTTGACCATCTGAATGCATTTTGACCTTGAACAGAGTTGTAAATGGAATTTTACCCTAATTTAGGTTTCTATGCAAATTGCCCAGTCAAACATAATCAAAACTCAAATCCAACCTCACCATTAGATTCCTTGGATTCAAATTAGGTTAAGGCCAAACTTTTGGCCCAATCAGAGTCCATCTTAACCTAGTTTGCAATTTAGCCCTTTAAAACTCTATTTCTGACATTTAACCCCTCAGGTTTTGACTTATTTGCAAATAGCCCCTTAACTTCTAGTCATTTTCTTCATTTTAGCCCTTTCTACCATTAGAGGTGGGAACGTACTTCAGTTGAGATTCACGGAGAGATTTCTCTATCGAATCAAGACCAAATCCCTATAAATTTAGAGAAATTGTAATTTAGGAGATTCCCTATTGTTTGAACTAGATCTTGGACCTTGATTCGCAGCATGGAGCTCGAACAAACTTGGAGAAATCAAGGATCTTTCTCCCTGATTTCATGGCCAAGATCAGTCATTTTCCTCATCTGGAGCTCGTCCTTAAGCTCTATATATGCTTCCCTGTGCACGACCATTCTCCTTAGCTTAGAAAAGACGGAGATACCTTCTCTTCTCTCCTCTTCGGCCGACCACATCTCGAGCTCCGGAGACCCTCTTTGATCTCCTCCTTCGGTCGTCCAACAATCAAATTGGATGGCCCTCTGCCTTCCTCCCTCACTTTCACCTCTCGCTAGTCAAAATAGAGGTCCTCCACACCTTCGTCATCACCGCTTTTCCTCGCCGTTGCACTCATCTTCTCCGGCTCCGACCCATCATAGCTGGATGCCCCCTCCTTCGTCTCACTCTCAAAATCCCTCTAAACTCCTCTCCTACTCATCTACTTCATTTCTCTCCACATAAATCTCGCTACCTTCCGCCAATTCACCCTCAACACCCCCATCTTCCCCAAGTCTAGCATGAGCTCTAGCATTCTCGCACCGGTGCTACACTCCACCAAACACCTTGCTACCACCACCAAAACCTCCACCGAGTCTCACTAATCAGAAGCCCTAAAGAAATTTGGGGCTTTCACTTCTCTTTTCTTCTATCGAACACATGCACTCATATACACTTTCACTAGCTTCAACAAAGCTCCACCAAGCTCACCATGCCCTAAAACCACCACTATCGCACTCGCCTTCGCACGGTGAATCTTTTGAGCACTTCTAACTGGGGAAAAAGGCCATTTTCGTGTTTCAGGTACATAGTCAGAGCTCTGCCGTCGCCTTCATCTTCTCCGACTTTGCTCACAGTGCTTCGACCATCTCCAACTAAATTGCAAAGCCCAAGGCCTACAAAACTCATCCTAGAAGCCTTCCAAGTCTTCAATTGAGCGCATCCATAACAGCTACTTCTCCAATTGACACAAGGTTCTTGAGCTGCAAGAGCACAAAGAATAGACGTGGGATAGTCCCACATCGTGCATTTCAAGCCTCGCCACCACATATAACTTTATTTCATGCCAGAGGTTGTCCACCTCAGCAAGTACAGGGGTGAGGTCCCCATACACACACCCCACCTCGTAGGTTTGGGCGATGGATCCATTTACCTGGTTAACCAGGTTCGACAGAGTTTTGAAATAGAAAAATCTAAGGAGGGGGGAGGATTTTGTACTATTGCCTTGGGATTCGTGCCCTCCCTCTCCTCTCTCAACACTTAGTTGAGATCTAAAGAAGGGCACTTGTGTTGGTGTTGCTGTGCCTTGGCTCCTCCAAGGTTCAAGGCAAGGCCCTTGTGCCTTGTGTGGTTCTGCTGGTATTTGGTTAAGGCATCTGTGCCTTAGTTCTGTCGACTGATTCTGATATTGCTGTGATAATTGATAGGAATAACTGTTCATTTATTTGAGCTAATTAGAGCTTAATTTGTAGGGTTAATTTGTTGATTCAAATCACCATTTTAACCCCATCTTTTTGCACTCTAATTCCTGATCTTATTGCAATATTATTCTGATTTATCTTGAGCAATAATTTGATTATATTTGCATATCTTTATTGATAATTATGATTACTGATTGAAATTTGCCATTTTGCTCCCTGTAAACGAACTCAAACTCACATCGATTTCGAGCTTTATAAATTTTAAGTGTTGTTGTGACTATCATCCTATACTACGACGTGTATTCCTTAAAAGACGATTCTCGCGATAAACATTTTGGCACCGTTGCCTGGGAGCAATGCGTAGTTTCATTCACTGATTACAATTCTAATTTGATACTAACTTGCTTTATCTGCTTTGTTGTGATTTTGCGAGGTACACGGGAGAAGATCAGTCGTACAACAGCCACTCCAGGGGTAGGTAAATCAGTTCCCTTCTTCTTAAGCCCCTCATTTCTGAAAGATTTAAAAGGAAGAATCAATTAGGATCAATTCGCATTATTTCATAGATTTAATCACTTAAGTTGCCTAATTTGATTTGCTTAGAAATCCCCATCCAGATATCTGCACCTACTAGGGACTAAAGGTGCCTAGGGCTATTCACCTTCTTGATTGAGCCCTAGGTGACAACTTTGGAAAAATTGGACCTGGAAATAGAGCTAAATTAGGGTTTCCATTTTAGGGTTTCAGGAAAACACACTTGCTTGACTTAAAAGAGAATTGATTTCTCACAACAATTACCACTTAGGCCTTAATTGAATTGATCTAATCAAGAAAACCCTAAAAGAAGGCTCTAATAATCACTTGAATTCCTAAAATTTGGGACTTAATAACTTGATTGCAAACCACTCAGGGTAATTTTGGATTCTTTACCCAACTCATCCTAAACTTTAGGGCAGGTTAGGTGAAGTTGACCCACCTTGTGGGTTAATCAACCTTCAAATTAGGTCACAAATCACAATCAATTCTAAAGTTCAAGTGAAATTCAAGGCACATATTCGGAAATAAAATTGGTACACTTAGGGGTCAAGCTTGCTCATTCCGGTCTACTTGGATTCTCAGTGACACGGAAGGTCGGGTGAGGGAAACCCTATAACCCATGGGGATGCTCTACCATGTAGGGGTCTTTGCGGGGCTCTCCCTTCCTAGCTGCCCAAGTAATTCTCGGGTGAGTGACTTTCTGATCAAGAGATATCATCCGCCTCGAACCTCAATCATCCAAAGATTTTTGGGTGCCTCGATTGGGTCCATCACACTCTGTCCCTCATCTGGCTCTTTAGTGCATGTTCGGGAGGAGGTCCTTAAGACCACCCTTGAGACCTCCATTAGCAGTCCATTCTCATTGAGGCCAGGCCTTGACCCACTTGTTTGTGATACCACCCGACCAAATTGACATCTCTTCTGACTCTTCTACTTCTGAGCCTTAATCTCCTTCACCCTCATCCATGGAGAATCACAAAGAAGAAGAACCCAATCTCGAAAATTAGCTACAACGCCTCAATGATCTATTTCAAGCATTCATGAACCCACTGCAACGTCTTCAAATGTGAGATCATTACAATCCCACCGTGGTAGCGATCGAACCCAGGGTGCAAATCCTGGTTGGAGCACCTGATACTGAACTTAAGCCGAATCTGATTCATGCTATCCCAAAATTCCATAGCTTGAACTCCGAAGATCCCTTCCAGTGCATCAAGCAGCTGAAACATCTAGCCCAGACCTTCGAGCCAGCTGTTCAAAATTGGGACATCCTGCTCATGAAGATGTTCTCCCTCATGGATAAAGCTGCTCGCTGGTATTAGACTCTGATCCATCCAATCAACACATGGGAGGAACTCCAATCTAAATTCCTGAAGAAATTCTTCCCAGTTGATCAGACGAATGCTCTGAGGCACTAGATCACGTACTTCACGCAGAATGCGGGAGAACCACTTCATGAGGCATGGAACTGCTTCTTGGATCTCATGCGAAAATGCCCCCATCATGGAGTTCTTAATGGGAATAAGTCTAGTCTTTTTACTAGGGACTTCGTGAGGATATCAGGCTCTTTGTCAATGCAACCTGTGGTGGCAACATCATGGGTTAGCATGAAGATACAGTTTGGGAGATTCTAGAGAACATGTGCGAGAACTCCATAACAATGAATCTATGGGTGTGTTCGACTGGACAACCACTTGTGCATTGACAAACATGTGAGGGGCACATGGGACTCAAGGCCTATCCGCATTTGTCGATCTGGAATTGGTGGCTAGTCGCCTGGATAAGGTCTCAATCATCGAGAAAAAGGTGGACAAGACATCTGCAGAGAGCCACCACCGCACAGCAGAATACTCATGCGCAACTGCCCTCAGGCAGGAAGGATGTGTATAATGTTTACCACCACTCTCACCAGGGGATGGACTTGTATCCATCCCTATCAAATCCTGGTTTCGAAGGAAACTCTAAACCCACCTACTCTAGTTGGGGGAACTCTGAACCCTCGTATGCTAACTTCTCTGGAGTTCCTTAGACCTATGAGGATCTCCATACCATCCAGAATGATCCATTCTCTAACACCTATAACCCTGGATGGCATAATCATCCCAACTTTGCATGGTCGAGAAATAATTAGAACACCAAACCTCAATTCCAACTCCGACCATAGGCTCCGTGCCCATATCTGCCCGCTCAGCCTAGGCCCAACCCGAATTACCAATATGGGCCGATAAGGGAAGATCAAATGACTTTGATTCTACAAACCATGGCTGACATGCAATAAACCAACATGGCTATGCAGAAATAGCACAAAGACGAGATCACAGAGGTTCGAAATCAGCTTGCACAGATGGCTGGGTCTCGCCAGCCTGGTGCACTCCCATCTCAACCTCTATCGAATCCAAATAACATGCAGAAGCAGAGGTGCATTATGAACCTGAATCAGGGCCAAGCTCACTACGTATATCAGGCCCCTTCTGCTCTATCATCCGACGGGATGGAGGCTTCGACATCATTTTTGGGATATCAGCAACAACCACCTCTTTTGTTGACTCCAAACTCAAACCAGGCAGGCCTTAATTCTATTACCACCCATAGTGGCAAAGCAACTCAGGATCCACCTTATCCTAGCCACTCGAAACCTGGTAGTTCAAAGCCTAACACTAGAATGGTTGTCCAGGACACCCCTATCCCAGATCCAGAACCTAAACAAATCCTAGAGGAACCTACAGAGGTTCTATTTCCTGAGGCCTTGACCAAAGGAAAGAGGAAACCCAAGCCCGTGGCACTTAAGGAATATCTAGTCAAGCTCTTTGAGCAAGTCCAGATAAACATCCCCTTGATGGATGCAATCCACCACGTACCGACTTACGCACTATTTCTAAAGGATTTATGTACACTAAAGCGTAAGCTGCAAAACAAGGATGGGAGTCTGATCATATTGTTTGAGCAAGTTAGCTCAATCATCCTGAGCAAACTCCCGTAGAAAGCAAAAGATCCTGGCACCCCTTTGATCTACTATAAGATCGGCAACCTAGAATTCGATCAAGCATTATTAGATTTAGGAGCCTCCATAAACCTGATCCCTACATCCCTACTAGACCATTTTGAGAAAACTAAGTTCAAACCAACTAAGGTGACTTTGCAGCTAGTAGACAGATCAATCAAGTCACCTAGAGGAGTTCTTGAGGATGTTTTAGTTAGGATTCGAGATTTCTATTTTCCAGTGGACTTTATCATATTAGATATGGATACTACTAAAAACCTAAGAAACACACTAATCATCTTAGGGATACCATTCCTAGCCATAGCTAGGGCAAATATCAACTATGAAGAGGGCCAGATTGAGTTGAAATTCGGGAACAAGACTCTGAAGATTGATATCTTTAAGGCCCATAAAGGAATAAACTATAAGGCAATCAAAGAAGTATGCGACATCAGTTCTGTGGTTGAGGATCCAATTATAGAGGAAAACCTAATTATCCCTGATTCTCAACCATAAGCAAATCTTGACCCACAGATAGAGGAGCCTAGAGCTGATCCAGATTCATCCATAGCTCCTACTTTACCTTCTGAGGACCATCCCAAACCTCCACTCGTTGCTGATAACCCGGTTATGGAATTGAAGCCCCTCCCAGATTATCTGAAATACGTCTTCTTGGATTCCATTCAAACATTTCCTATGATCATTAATTCTCGACTCACACTTGATTAGGAAACAAAGCTGATTTCTATTCTCTAGCTTCATTGAAGAGCCATCGGATGGACTCTCGATGATTTGACTGGGATAAGTCCCACTTATTGCACGCATCGTATCTACAATGAAGAGGGCTCACGCCCATATCTAGAAATGCAAAGATGACTCAATCTAAATCTTCAAGAGGTCATGAAGAAAGAGATCATCAAGTGGCTAGATGCTGGTATCATCTACCTAATCTTTAACAGCCGCTGGGTGAGCCTGATCCAAGTTGTGCCTAAGAAAGAAGGGCTCACTATTATTACGACTGAATCTGGAGAGACCATCTCGACCCGCGTTGGGAATTTGTGGAGAGTCTGCATAGACTATCGGAAACTGAATGCCTTCATGAAGAAATATCATTTCCGCTTCCATTTATTGATTAGATTCTCTAGAAACTAGAGGGAAAGAGATTTTTCTATTTCCTGGATGGGTACTCCAAATACAATCAGGTGGCAATTCATCTCGAAGATTAGGAAAAGACCACCTTCACCTACCCCTACGGTACGTACGTGTTCCACAAGATGCCTTTTGGGCTATGCAACGCACCCACCGCCTTCCAGCGGTGCATCCTAGCCATAGTATTTGATATGGTAGGTAACTACCTTGAGGTCTTCATGGACAACTTCTCAGTATTTGGTGAATCTTTCGATCACTGCCTCCTGCATCCATCAAAGTGAACCTGGTTCATCTTGGGAAAAGAGCCATTTCATGGTTCCTGAGGCCATCATTCTTAAACACCTTGTCTCTGAGAGAGGTATTCAGGTCGACCGGGCTAAGGTGAATTTGATTTCCAAATTACCTATGCCTAACTCGGTCAAAGATATCAGAACATTCTTGGGGCACGTCAATTTTTATCGTCGATTTATATCTAATTTTTCCAAAATCGCACACCCCTTGATAAATCTCCTCTCAAAGGACACGCCTTTCGAGATGACTAGTGAGTGCATTCATGCATTTGAAATCTTGCATGATCGAGTCACCCAAGCACCAATCCTGCAATCTCCTGACTGGTCTCATCCCATCGAGATCATGTGCGATGCATCTGACTACGCAGTAAGAGCGGTGCTAGGTCAGAAAATCGATAGGAAACCAGTGGTCATATATTATGCCAAGAAGACATTGGATGAGGCTCAGCGCAATTACATGATTACAAAGAAAGAGCTACTGGTCGTAGTATTTGGTCTAGAGAAATTCAGATCATACCTCCTAGGTTCCCACGCCATTATATACTCGGATCACACCGCAGTAAGGCACTTACTCACAAAGAAGGATGAGAAGCCTAGATTAATCCGCTGGATCTTGCTATTGCAAGAATTCGATCTCGAAATTCATGACAAGATGCAAAAGTAGAACGTGGTAGCCGACCATTTGTCTTGCTTCCTTCTTCGGTTATCGACCCTTCCAGACCTATTACCGAGCACTTTTCGGATGAGCATCTCTTGGCCATTAATGGACTTCCTTGGTTTGCCAACATCGTGAATTACTTGGTACGGGGAAAGTCCCACTAGATTGGGTGACTTCCAGGCGGGATAATCTAATTTTCGATGCCAAGTATTATGTCTGGGAAGACCTGTATCTATTCCACATTGGTAGTGACCAAGTAATCTGGAGATGCATTCTCGATGACGAGGTCAACAATGTCATCTCATTCTGTCATGACTAGGCCTGCGGTGGCCAATACTCTGGGCATAAAATCGCAGCGAAAATCCTCCACTATGGGTTCTTTTGGCCCACAATGTTCAAAGACACACAAGCCTATTGTAGGGCATGTGCCCGTTGTTAGACACTTGGCAACATAGGCCCACGCGATATGATGCCCTTGAATTTGAACATTGTGTGAGAAATATTTGACATGAGGAATTGATTTCATGGGACCCTTTCCAGGATCTAATGCTTTGAGTACATCTTACTCGCTGTTGATTACGTCTCAAAGTGGATCGAAGCCATCCCCACCAGAATAAATGATCATAAAGTTATTCTTAGGTTCATTCAAGAGAACATCTTTTCCAAATTTGGGGTTCCGAGAGACATCATCAGCAATGGTGGGTCTCATTTTGAAAATGTGCACTTCCAGTCCCTAATGAAAGAGTACAGGGTGTCGCATAGTATCTCAACTCCTTATCACCCCCAGACTAATGGATTGGCTGAGTTGTCAAATTGGGAGATCAAGAAGATCCTTCAGGTCACTGTTCAGCCTAATAGGAAGGATTGGTCTACTTGCCTTCCAGAAGCCTTGTGGGACTATAGGACTGCCCATAAGAGCCAGTTAGGAATGTCTCCCTTCAGACTCGTGTACGGGAAGACATGTCACCTCCCCGTAGAAATGGAACACAAAGCGTACTGGCAGTACGGAAGTGCAATTTGGATCTTATGAAGGCTGAAATCCACCGTCGATTGCAAATGAGCAAGATCGAGGAACTACGCAATGTCACGTACGAGAACTCACGCAACTATAAAGAGCGGGTCAAAGCCTTCCATGACAGGCACATTTCACGAAAATCTTTCCATCCTGGTCAGAAAGTGTTACTCTTCGATGCCAAACTCAAGCTCTTCCAAAGAAAACTTAGATCAAAATGGATTGGACCATTCCTCGTGAGATGTGTTTAGAAATGGAGCTATCAAAATTAGCGAACTCAACCATGACTCAGAACCTTTTATCATGAACGGTCAAAGACTCAAACCATTCTTTGAACTCACCGACTCAAATCTGGCCACAGTATCTTTTGATCTCCATTTTCCCTGAGCTTCATTGCGCCCAGCTAATGGCGTTAAACTCAGCACTTAATTGGAAGCAACTCGTCATTTTTGAATAAATCGAGACCCTTTTAACCTATCTTTTTGCTAAAATCATATTGCACTTTAGGGTTCGTCCATTAGAACAGCCGACTCCACCTTTGATACATGTATCAGAGCTTAAAATCATTCGCAACAGTTAGCCTAACCCACTTTCCACCAACCAAACCTATTCTAATGTACAATCTGAACTGAACTCGAACCCACCTAATTTATAATGAGGACATTGCAAATCTTAGGCATGGGGGGTATTAAAGTGCAAAACGCTGTAAGAATCAATTCATGGAGGGGTTTCATCTAGAAAAAAAAGGAAATGAGAGATCAAAGTGAGCTAAATTGAAAAAAATTGAGGAGAGAAAAGAAAATAAAAGAGAAAGAAAGGAGTAATCAAAAAAAGAAAGAAAAGTGATAGTCCCTTGTAATTAAGTATGGAATTTACCTATCTTCTAGGCTGGATCGAATGATGAATTAAGACCTAGAAGGCTAAAACTTAGGAGATTAGTGTCAAGTACTGACCTTAGGCCTCTTGAACCTATTTTGAGGGTTTAAACACTCAAGTATTCGCTAAGATCCAGATTAGTCCTCAAGAAGTTGAGGAAAGTGCGAAGCTGATGTATTAGATCTAAGGCTTAGGATTATTCGGCCCCGTTGCCTGCCCTTCGGTTTGCAAGACTTGGTAACCAAAGTGATGGGAACACCATCATGGGCCATAACTAGCTCATTTTGACCCAATTAAGTGAGTAAATGATCCTACATAACCGCCAGAGAGTCACAAGTCATTGTATAATCATTCTGAAGGAAAAATAAGAAACTAGGGTTAAAACTGTAATTTTACCAGCTTATCATGAATGCGGTACAACCATAGGTTTTATCAAGGGTTGATTGAAGGTCAATTGGTCTTAAAAAGATAACAAGTGGGTTAGAACAATCAGAAAAGGGTTTGCATGAGTTTTAAGAATTAAATGACTTTTGAAACCCTAAAAAAAATCCACTTAATAAACTGAGGTTCTGATTAGGATAAAATTCACCTAAACCCTCTAAAATTCATAGAAAAATATTCTCTAGGGTTTAGAGCCTTTAATTTAACCATCAGAATCCGTTTTGACCTAAAATAAAAACACAGATAAACATTTACCCTAATTTGGGTTTTTGCATAAATTACACAGTCAAACATGGTCAAAACCAAAATCTAACTTGACCATTAGATTACTTAGGCCCAAATTAGGTTTGTACCAAAATTTGGACTCAAGATGAGTTTGTATTGACCTAGTTTGCAAATTGGTCCTATCTAGTTACATTTCTACCCTTAACTTTCAAAATCCCTTCAAATAGGTCCTCAACATTGTCGTCATTTTAACAAAGAGGCCCCTGCCTCACAAAACTCCTACTCGTACAACTCCAGTGACAATCAATCAAGGATTTCTCCTTGATTGATTGATGAAACCTCCTCAAAATCGAACTGGAGATTCCTCTTGAAATCCTCTTTCAATCAGACCGATTCTTGTGCTTCAATTCTTTCCCAATTTCTCTTATGAACGCATGAGAAATTTGGGTTTCCAACTCCAACGACCTTCCAAGTTTGAAAGCTTGGATTCTAAGCCCTAATCGACCCCCTGACACCTATATAAAGACTCCCCAGGCTTGCCAGATCCTCCAAGCTTGAATTCGACCAGAGAAACCCTCAAATTCCTCTCTCTCCTCCTCCGGTCGATTTGCTCTTCAAGCTTCGACGACTCTCCCTGCCTCCCATCGTCGTCTGACCACAATACCAGTGGCAAACTCTTCCTCCTTGCCTTCTTTTGCGTCGTGCAGCACCCACTGGCGCTCCTACCCCCCTTCATCCTCACTGTCCACCACTTAGAGCAGCTTCGTCTCTAGTGCCGACCACACCTCAACCGGTGCCAACTCTGCTCCCCTTCATCTGCCTCCTCTCCTAAACTCCTTGACTTCCACTCTTCATTTTCAGACACTCGCCACTCCGTTTCGACCGCCGACTCGCCTCGATGTCCTTCGTCTTCCACCTCACCGGCGAACCTCCGATGAGCTCGTACGACCAGTATGCTCCACCAAATTGACCGTCGTTCATCCCTACACCTCTGCCATATCCCAGAGAGCAAAAGCCCTCTGGTCTTTGAGGCTATTAGCCTCTCAAACGCTCCACCGAACATACCCACTCTCACGCACACAGTTTGACTCCATCACGCACGCACGGACCTCACCATGCCACTCAACCTCCACTGTTGCACATGCTGATCGGAACACCATCATGTGCCCTAACTAGCTCATTTTGACCCAATGAAGAGAATAAATGCTCCTACATAACCTACTGAAGGTCATAATTCAATACACAATCATTCTAAGAGTAAAACAAGAACCTATGGTTAAAACTATAATTTTACCATTGCAGTGCAACCACGGGTTTTCTTAAGAGCTAAATAAAGGTCAAATGGTCTTAATAAGATAATAAGTGGGTTGGATCAGATAGAAAAGGGTTTGTGTGAGTTCTGTGAATTAAATGACTTCTTGAAACCCTAAAACAGACCCACTTGATTAACCTAGGTTTTGGTCAGGATAAAATTCACTTAAACCATCTAAAAATCATATAAAAATATTCTTTCGGGTTTAGAACCTTCAATTTGGCTATTAGAACCCATCTTGACCTAAATTGGGCTCTCAGACAAATATTTGCCCCAAATAAGGTTTTTGAAAAAATTTCCTAGTCAAACGTGGTCGAACCCAAAATCCAACTTCACCATTGGATTCCTTAGTCCAAATTAGATTTATACCAAAATTTAGACCAAAGGGGAACTCATCTTGACCTACTTTGCAAATAGGTCTTGTCTAATTACATTACTATCCCTATCTTTCAGAAACCCTTACAATCAGCTCCCTAACTTTCTCGTCATCTTCACAAATAGGTCCCTCTGCCATTATAGCGGAGGAATCCCACTCCAATGAGCTTTGAAAGGAGGTTTCTCCTTGATTGCTCAGAGAATCCCTTCCAAAATTGGAAGGGAGATTCTCTGAGTAATCCACTCCAATCTGAACTCGATTTGATGCCCTAATTGTTTCCCAATCTCTCATGCGAACGCATGTGATTTGGGTCTTTCGAGAACTTCCATCTCCGGCGAGTTTGCCTTGCTTGGAAGCTTGGCTTCCAAGCACAAATCCCTCTCCAGAGACCTATTTAAAACTCCCCAGATCCAACCGAGTCTCCTCAGCTTGAATTTGGGCCGATTCTCCCTACATTCCTCTCTCCCTCGCTGGCCACAATCTCCGCAAGCTCCAGCGGCTTCTCCCTTGCTCTCTCATCGCCCAACCACAATACCAGTGGATGGGTTAACTCTGTAGATTCCCTACTAGGAGGGGGTGACGTAATAAATTGTGGAAATATAATATAAAACAATCTCACAAAATTCAATCACACAAAGTACACAATTATTTTTAGGTGGAAATCCAAACCGGGTGAAAACCACCACCTAACCCTCTCGAGTTAGGATTTTCCGATCAACCAAGTTGATCAAAACCACTAAACGAATCACTTAAACGAGGGTGATTCAACCTCAATTACAACCACGCTACTTTATACGAGGGTAGCATACCTCAAACCCCTTCTCTTCACGAGAAGGATTTTGTCCCACGAAGGAGACGGGAATTCGCAAAGCGAATACCCAAGCAAAGAACAAAGATAAATAACAATCCTATAGAGCCAACAAAGTAATTTTTAACCTAAGCTTCTATAGGAATTAAGATGCTTCCCTTTGCAAGGAGTGCATCGAATCGATGACGTGGGTGCGTGAGCTACGCGACGGCGCAACGTCGCTCTCGTGAACTATGGTGGGAGAGCGGGTGCGCAAAGGCTTGATGCTCTCAAGATGAAGAACTTGAGCTTGGAGAGCAAGAGCTTTTCTAGGACACAAAAGAGTAGAAAGTATGTTGCTTGGGTGTCTTGGTGTGTCAAAGGCTCCCCACTATTTATAGAGGCCTTAGGAAGGCTTTGGAAAGCTTCCATAGTCGTTGGGAGCAAAGCCCAAAAGAATCAATCCGAAATCAGGAACAATGATTGCACTGACAGGGTTATCAGATGTCTGATCCTGGCATCAGACATCTGGAAGATCAATTTAAGACATATGGGAACAAAGTCAGACGTCTGATTTTAGGCGGGTTTCTTCCTGACTTGGATCAGATCTAAACAGGGTTCTAGTGCAAGTCCATCAGATGACATATATGACATCTAGCACTATGTCTGGATGTCTGGAAACCTCCTTTTCTACGGGAATGGATTTCCAAGATAGTGCAATGGCTTGAAAACCTCTGAAAAGAGATTTTGGGATAGCCGAGGGAAAACGGTCATTTATCAGACGTTTGGAAATGCTTAAGGATGTCTGATAAGGCTCTAACGGTCATATCCTTCAGTGATTGTTAAGCCACTAATTGGACATCTGGCAAAATCAGCAGACGTCTTCTAAGACATCTGGTCTAAGGTCTGGACATCTGATTTCATCAGACAGAACTAACTAAGTCCAGCTTAAATGTTATCAAACGTTTAAATCAACAGTCAGACGTCTTAAAACTCATTATCAGACGTCTGATTTTGGAATTAGACATCTGAAAAGGCTGTTTGAACCCTATATTGGTTTTCTAAGTTTTCTACAGAAAACCTAAGTATCCTAGGGTTGTGCAAGTGTTCCTAGGACTACTGTTAGGGCACTTTGAGGCTCTTTAACATGATGTTCTAAGGAACAAAAAGAGAAAGGAAATAAAGACAAAAGTACAAGAAAGAAATAAACAGAGTTCTATCCTATTCTTCTTGTCCTTCCATCTTCAATCTATTGCCCCTCGCGAATCTCCTCTGTTCTCCATCAAGCTCCTCCAATTCGTCCTGGATGCGAGCTCGAACTCCGTCTAATCACGTCTCCATTTGCAATTTAACCTGAAATCTAAGACTCCAAGTGCAAATTTAAATGACACGTGTTTTGTTATCATCAAAACAAATGATCGCGGTGCTCTAGCACCAACAAACTCCACCTCAGTCCTCTGTGTCGCGCAACACTAGCCGACGTCACCTCTGCCTCGTCTTCGCCGCCGCCTCACCTTCGGAGGTGTTCATCTTCCCCACATCTGGCAAACATACCGGCGTGGGATTCCATCCCCTTTCGTGCCTTAGATTAGGTTTCCTAAGTTTCCTATCCTCCACACTCTCTTTCCCTCTATTTCCCAAAATGACCAACCGACGCCATTGACGAATGTGGAAATCGCGTATTTTGAAATCGTTGGAAATCGTAGTATAGTCGCAAAAACCACTCGTCAAAGATATTTGTGATAACGAAACTCTCGTAGATCTTTATTCTTTTTAGAACTTGAGTCCCGGTCGTTCGTCTCTGGGAGGCGTGAAAACGAATCGAGATTTGGATCGGCTTTTACAACCTAAATCTAACCTAAGCTACTATTTTTGTCTTTTTGTGTTTTTGATTTTTTTTATTTTGAAAAGCGAATTGAAACCTAGATCTAGATAAACTAGCAGAAACCTAAGTGACTATGTGCATCTAAATGAGGCCATGATGGCCGTGCATGGTGTGAACAAACCAAAGTGTCATATAAGCAAGCAAACATGAGGACAATCAATCACAGAAACATCATGAAATTATATATGCGTAGAAATTTATCACACATCATCTACACTAGAAAACATATAAATAGAAGAAAATCCCTCACGCCGGAAAGTTGCCACTAGGGCCATCGGCCTTGTGTGAGGGTGTAGGCTAGACCTTGGGTATGCAAACCCGTCTACACGCCTATCAAAAGAGATGGCCGGCCACAAGAGGCTATGGGTGAGCCTTCATGGCCATCCAAGAAGAAGAAAATGGGGCTAGTGCACCCAAGTGGAGAGAGGAGGGTGTTGCTCCCTTTCTCTACCAATGGCCGTCCTTGAAGCTTTGGAGAGAAGCTTCTCTAGCTAGCCGTCCATGGAGCCTTGGAGGAGGATGAGGAGGACGGCCTTCAGGTTTTGGAGGGTGGAAGCAATTTTAGAGTGGAGAGTATGGATGGGAGAGTGTATGGAGATTCCAATTTCGTAGCTCTCTCTTTGCCCTTATGGAAGGCTCCATTTGGTTGCCACTTTTGGTGGCTCCAAAAATAGCAAATGCCACAAATTTTGGATCTAAGTTTGACACAAGTTTTTAGGGTTTCCAAGAGAGTGTGCATGGGTTTGGTGGGAGTAAAATGGGAAGGTGTGCGTGTGTGTGTGGGTGTGTGTTTTTCGTAGGGCTAGGTTGTGGGTTTTGGTAGGATTAGGTGCTAAATAGGTTGGGTCAATATAGATTAAGTGGGTGTGGACCTAATTATGCTTAGGAAAGTCTAATTAGATGTGTGCATGTGATTAGGCTAGGGTAACCCTAATAGGTATGAGTTAATTAGATCCTAGGTGGATCTAATTGGGCTCGGGTGCACCCAATCAACTGTAGATGCACCCAATTAGGTATGGGATGGTTCAATTGGGTTAGGGATAGGACAAGTAGGGCAATGGATAGTGGACTAGGCTTAGGAGGTCTCTACTTAGGTTTCCTAGGGTGTCCGGTGGGGTTCCTAGGTCAAAATAGGCAAGCTAGGGCTTCCAACACCTAAAATCAGGAACCAGACAGCAGTATCAGACGTCCAGGATAGTGGTCAGACGTCTTATACTACAAAATTGGACGTCTGGACACTAAATTAGACGTCCAATTCTGTGTTAGTATGAGTTTTGGCTTCCTGGATTGTTATTCTGCAGAAATCAGACATCAAACCAGATGTCTGGACGTCTTAGAAGGTGCTGGAGAGTGGGTTTTGTGTTTTCTAAGGTTGGTTTTGGTTCCTAAGTGTTTAGGAGAGGGATAGGAACATGGATAGTGCTATCCATGTTTGGGTTTTGAGGCTAAGGTGCCCTAATGGAGGTTGTTTTGGGTTTGGGAAGGTTGTCCTACGGTTTCTAAGGGTAGGGATAAGGCTATCCTCCTCACTCTTCTTATCTGGATCAGTCTTCTTCTTCCTTTATTTCTTTATTCCACTATCTCCATCCTGGATCACTTTATTATTTGTAAATAGCAATAAAAACCATTAACTAGCAGGATATCTCATCTTATTCTAAATAGACTGATGCAATGCATGATATGCAAGATATGAGTGCAATGTCCACAATTTAAGATAGGTTCAAACATTATTTAGGTTTATTAGGACCTATGATTGCTATGCAATCATACCCCCATGCCTAAACTTTGCTAGTCCCTAGCAAATGCAAGACTAAATTATTCACATAAGGGTACCTAAGGGATTGATTATTTTATCAAGTGTATGCTTAGAGATTTTTCTCCTTTTTGTTTTCATCCTATGTTCTAGAAATCCAGACAAATGTGAAAGGTAGCTACGTAGCTTTTGCAACAGATTCGAGTGAAAGACCTGATTCACCTCTAAAGCCTGTACTTTGACCCCTAGTAAAAATTCTAGCGAGATAGGCTGACTTCTTCCCTCGGGGTATTCAAGATATTCTATGAATTCCACCCGGCTTTAAGCTTAGGTAGAGGATCTTAAAGTGAAAAGATTATATATTTGGTGGCTCACTCTCGACTGGTGCTACATTGAGATTAGTACTATAGAATCTAGATTCCCAAATTATTAAGTAACTCCACTCAGAGCAAGACGAGAAAAATTATGCTCTCTTTTGGTTCCTTTGTATTCATTGTCTCTTTTTCTTTTTCTTTTCTTTTCTTTTCTTTCTTTTTCTTAGAGCTCACAATCTCACCAAATTCACACATATGATCCGTGTTTGGTGGTCTCACTTGGCATTAACACTTTAATTGAGTTCTCATAACCCTAACACTAAGTCAGAATTCCTCAGCCAGTATTCGGGTGGTCAGAAACGTAGAAAAATAGGTTAAGGCCTTATTTGGTGGGTCTCAAATTTGTTTGGTGGTATTACCTCAATGCAAATGAAATAAATACTAAATATTCACAAACTCTTTTTCTTCTTCCAAATTTTTTTTCTTCTTTTTCTAAGTTTTTTTTTTTTTCAATTTTTCTTTCCTTTCATCATTCTTTTTCTTTTTCTTTTCCTATTTTTTTTTTCAGCATAACACAATTGGCATACATTCATGAACTTTATTGAGGAGGCATTATTAGGGATTGGTGGTACTCAAAAGACATTGGGTGGCTTATTTGGTGGAAGTGCCTACTCACGGCACAGGGAGAGACGGATAGGACGGTGCATTTCTGACCTTGACATCAATACCCTCCTTCAGCAGAGGATTCCGTAAAGAATGGTCGTAACCATCCACCTTAGCCCTAGTTTTATGAAAACTCGCTCTCTGCGTATTTGCCTTATTTGGTGGCTCTCAATATTTCACACAAAAATGTATACGCTGGAACCGAGAGCGAAAATTATGCCTAATCTCTAAGTATAATCACCTAATTATCTAGGATTCCAGATTCCTTGCACTAATCTTAGAGCACCAGTACACTCTACTCTCATCTCACACTATTTGGTGGATTTTTGGAAGAAAATCAGCCTGACTCCCAAAACACTGTCCAGGGGTTCAGGAGAAGAAGCACTACTTCTTCTTGACAGACTAAAGATGTTTATCAGCCTTCACCGTGAATCCATTGCTAATTCTACATGTGTGTGAAAAGTTGTACTGGATTCCAGATTACAGGAATCAACTAAAGGATAAAATCCCTAATGCATTCTCTTAATAAAATAATCTTATTCATGAATGCAATATCTATATATGCTATAAACATGTAACCTCATAATTTGTACTTTGTGAATTTCCCGTATTGGGTTACAATCAGCTTGACCCTAAATTTAGAACAAAAGGTGAGCGGGTGAGTCGAAATTGGTTGTTGTGAACGATTTCTAGCTCCAATGAGAGCACTGGAGGTGGAGTCGGTTGTTCTTTTATTTAAGGTCCTATAGTACGTTTTTCATGCAGCTCCGAGGTTTTCCTAAGTGTTGGCATAAAATTTTTTTCAGTTTTTCTATATCTACCCCCCCATGCCTAAGTTCTTGCATGTCCTCATGCATGAATGTAAAAGAAAATAAATGCTGCAGGGAGAGAATGGGTAGAAATCACCTGTAATTGCTCCTGAAATTATATTCAGGACCGGCCAACCTGTTAATTATGTAATATAAAAGGAAATATGCTAAAACAAAAACATGCTATGTATAAAAATGATGGTGGAATGTGGGGCGAATGGTATCTATATGTGCTGAGTTTAATGCCTTCAGCTGGGCGAAAGCTCAAAAAGGATATACCAATACAGTATTGAGAATGGCGAGTAAAATGATAAGAATTCTAGTCTCATTCGCCAACAGCAGACCGCAAATGCGAACTAGCTGTCCATGAATTCCAAGTCCAAATAATCGGGAAAATATTTAGATGGGGCTTGGGATTATTTGCAGCCAGATGCTACAGAAGAAAGATAGATAAATACGGGTGCCTGGAAGGAATGAAGGTGAAGGCATCCCAAAGAGGTGATGGAGAATGTGGGTGGTAGGGGTATGGGTGGAGTCGTGTGGGGTGAAATCATATGGGTCCTGCTAATGGTGATGAATGGAAGGCATGACCCACGTAGTGTGGTCAGATCTGGAAATCAAGGTCCAGTGATCAGTCTCTGTCTCTACCAAAGATGTTTAGGTCTCATCTTCTTCTTTTATCTCTTCCAAATTGTCCAATGCCAATTCCCAATTATCACATGATTCCCCAAAATTCCTAGCTTCCTCTGATAACTCATCATATGTTATTCCCAATAATCTTTCAATTTCTTGAATATCTATTTCATAAGGGGATATTTCCTTCTTCTCACTTGGATGAAGTTGGGCATTAGATTTAGTAGTGAGTCCCTCCATGAAAGTGGAATGGGCTGAATCATTGATTGAGGAGTTGTTACAGTCTTTTTGATTTTGTTGCTCCGTGTATGAGATCATTTGAATTAATTCATCAATGTCTCCATGGGTATTCTCAAATACAACAAAATTATATTCAGGTCCCTTAATGTTTGGTTCCTCAAAATGAAATGATTGGTACTCAGGCCCTATATCAAGATCAAGATTCTCAAATAAATCTCCATTCTCAGCTTCCATAGGGTTATCAATATCATCCACCTCGGGTGTTTGATCAACAAAATCCTGCATGACCACCACCCAATCGCAAATCGGTTGTGACACACCTGACCCAGATTCAAACATTTCTGGTTTTTGTTGCTCATCCCGGATTCTATGAAGCTCTTTCCTTATATCATCATATTCTCATGCACTAGCTTCTTTTATTTCATGAATCATTTTGATCAATTGAGTAATCTGGGATTCATTGCAAGGGGCAGGGGTTTGAATTGGGCTAGGTCGATCAAGATAGTCAACCATACTATCAATGATTTGATCTGGTAGGGAGGGTGGCTTATGTGATCTAGTGGATTGTTGATTCGGGTCGTGTGGTTCTACCCAAGTGTCAATTGCCATAGTTTCTTCCGAATTACCCTCTGACTCACTTTCCATGACATCCAAAAAGTACCCTGACTTTGTTTTCTTAGTGGCTGCATACATATCAAAGTGAATCTTCTCATTGCCACTACTCACCTCCATACATCCTGAGTAACAATCAATCCGTGCATTGGCCGTAGCCAAGAAAGGTCGACCCAGAATAATGGGTGAATTACTTAGCTTCTCCGATATATTCATGTCCAAGACAATAAAATCGACTGGAAAGCTAAGACCTTGCACTTTAATAATCACATCTTGAACTACCCCCTTCGGTAGTTTGATGGAGCCATCTGCCATTCTAATGGTGATAGGTGTGTGGTGCAGATCTCCAAGTTTGGTGCGGTCAAAAAGGGCGGTAGGAATCAAGCTAATGGAAGACCCTAGATCCACAAGGGCTTTGTTGAAGGTGAATCCCTTTATGGCACAAGATATGAAGGGTTTTCCAGGGTCAGTCATTTTGGGTGGTATAGCGCCAGAAACAAATGCACTTATGTTAGCTGATAAAACCACCTCTTTGGGTGTGCAAGTCATTTTTTTCTTTTGTGACTCTTTCTTTAAGGCCTCAGGAAAGGGTAAATAGGTCAAATCAACTTCAAAAGCCTTTTTCTTCTTTTTGCCCCTTGAGTCTGAGTCAGAGCTGAATGTGGGTTTGGTCTTATGATTTTTGGTTGAGCCCAAATCAGGTCGTTTGGGTGGGCTCTTAGCTTTTCTCTTCCTTTTAGAGGCCACAGATTTGACCCTTGCACAAGGGCATGTTTGATAGATTGGAGGAGGGGTCGGAAGAATAGGTGGAGAATAGGAGTGAAAAGGCATTTACATTCGGGGATAAAGTGATTCTTGAAGTCTCTTGATTTGATCCCCATGAGATTTCACATGATTTTCCAACTTAGTCAGCCTTTCTTCATTTTTCTTGTCAAAGTCCAACAAAATGTTCATGATATATTCAAGGGTGGTTGCGGGTTGGGCTGGACTAGATGGTTGCCCTAAAGTGGATTGAGTGGAGTATTGGGCTGGCCTAGATTGATGTTCAGTCTGAGTCGGTCTCTGTGGTGGCCATGAAAGATCAGGATTGTTTCTCCACTCAGGGGTATACGAATTTGGATATGAATCAATAGGTGTATCGCCCTGAGTGGGGCTGACTACAGAGGGAGTTGATTGAGCACCTGTTATGTGGTCCTGTACTTGTGATCCATTATTCCAATTCATTAGAGATATCTCATCAGGTACAGGTGTATCAGAAATAGTGCATTCCTTAATTGATCTACCCAAATCATGGATTAGGTCCAAAGGTGCCTTTTGGGTTGGCTGAGTCCAGGATGCCTCCCCATGGTAGCAAGAATCAGTAGAATAGCTAGTGGTTCCAAAATATGGGTCACTAGAGCCACTAGGCTGGTTGTTCCAAGTCTCTTGTCCCTGGGAGGAGTGATAAGATTGAGATTGTGCCTGAGATCTTCTAATTTGCTCCAGAAGCTTGGCACATTGATCTGTATAGTCCTTGTTATATTCCCGGAATTCAGCAACTATGGATTTCAATTGGTTCTGATCTAGATAAGGGTCAGATCCATGAGATTCAGGTTCTAAATAAGTTGGGGGATAAGGATAATCATATCTCAGCTGGTTAGGATGAGTCTCCCAACCAGGAGGAGTGGAAATCATGGTTGGGTTGGGAGATGGAGGACCCCGAGGGTCAAAAGAATGATATGGGTTCATGGATATTTAAGAGAAGATGTGAATAAAGATAAGAGATAGTCTTCACATCAAATCCATTCTCATGCAATCACACCCAAATCAGGCTCAAAAAGGTTTGTTTTGAGTCTCTAAATTTAAACCCTAATGTGAATTACCTAGGGTTTGTGCTTCTTCTAAAATCTGCAGTCAGACCTTAGTCTGACTTGAAATCACTGTCCAAATCAATAAGTGAAGAAAAATAATATGAAATTTGGTAGAGATCTTAATTTTTCAATGAATTTTTTAGGGAATATTTTTTTAATATTTTTACTATTTCGTGCAATTTTTCACGAATTTTTATGTTCCAGGGGGTCAAACAGACCAGATGGACCCCCTGAGAGAAGTGCAGTTTGAAACAGTATCACAAAAAATCCAAAAATTCTTGAAAATTCATAGAAAAAACTAGGTTTCAGTGGCTTTCCAACCCCATAAATTTCAAAGATATCTGATTTATGTAAAGGACAGAATTAACATTTAGATTTATAAAAAATCAGAGCATAGACTGTTCTAATCCCCTTCCACTGTGTGAATTTTTAAAATTTTTATAGTGATAATTTTTCCAAATAAAAGGTGGCGCTGGAAATCTAGTTTGAAAACCTAATACCAGACCGAATCCCAAGATTTTTGGACTCCAAATGTCACAACAATAAATTTTTGAAAATCGTCAATATTTGCTGGCCGAATTTTCAAATCTGATTTTGGTGTGTTTAAATAATTTCCAAGTTAAAACACACACCAAAGAAAATGATTTTTTTTTTAATTCAGATCTGAAAATTTGAAGTTGAATTTATATATAGATATATATATATATTTTTTTTCTTTTTTTCTAACCTAAGGAAGCAATAAACTAGAGGACGAAGAAGATACCTGTGGTCTTCACCACGGGTCGATGTGTGCGCAGATCCTCATCTTGACACCCTACAATCAAAACAAACAGAAGTTAAGCAAATCCAAATCTAAACTCACATGTTACCTCCCCGGCAACGGCGCCATTTGGCGAACGTGGAAATCGCGTATTTTGAAATCGTTTGAAATCGTAGTATAGTCGCAAAAACCACTCGTCAAAGATATCTGTGATAACGAAACTCTCGTAGATCTTTATTCCTTTTAGAACTTGAGTCCCGGTCGTTCGTCTCTAGGAGGCGTGAAAACGAATCGAGATTTAGATCGACCTTTATAACCTAAATCTAACCTAAGCTACTATTTTTGTCTTTTTGTGTTTTTGATTTTTTTTTTATTTCGAAAAGCGAATTGAAACCTAGATCTAGATAAACTAGCAGAAACCTAAGTGACTATGTGCATCTAAATGAGGCCATGATGGTCGTGCATGGTGTGAACAAACCAAAGTGTCATATAGGCAAGCAAACATGAGGACAATCAATCACAGAAACATCATGAAATTATTTATGCATAGAAATTTATCACACATCATCTACACTAGAATGCATATAAATAGAAGAAAATCCCTCATGCCGGAAAGTTGCCACTAGGGCCATCGGCCTTGTGTGAGGGTGTAGGCTAGACCTTGGGTATGCAACCCGTCTACACGCCTATCAAAAGAGATGGCCGGCCACAAGAGGCTATGGGTGAGCCTTCATGGCCATCCAAGAAGAAGAAGAAGATGGGGGCTAGTGCACCCAAGTGGAGAGAGGAGGGTGTTGCTCCCTTTCTCTACCAATGGTCGTCCTTGAAGCTTTGGAGAGAAGCTTCTCTAGCTAGCCATCCATGGAGCCTTGGAGGAGGATGAGGAGGACGGCCTTCAGGTTTTGGAGGGTGGAAGCAAGTTTAGAGTGGAGAGTATGGATGGGAGAGTGTATGGAGATTCCAATTTCGTAGCTCTCTCTTTGCCCTTATGGAAGGCTCCATTTGGTTGCCACTTTTGGTGGCTCCAAAAATAGCAACTGACACAAATTTTGGATCTAAGTTTGACACAAGTTTTTAGGGTTTCCAAGAGAGTGTGCATGGGTTTGGTGGGAGTAAAATGGGAAGGTGTGCGTGTGTGTGTGGGTGTGTGTTTTTCGTAGGGCTAGGTTGTGGGTTTTGGTAGGATTAGGTGCTAAATAGGTTGGGTCAATATAGATTAAGTGGGTGTGGACCTAATTAGGCTTAGGAAAGTCTAATTAGATGTGTGCATGTGATTAGGCTAGGGTAACCCTAATAGGTATGAGTTAATTAGATCCTGGGTGGATCTAATTGGGCTCGGGTGCACCCAATCAACTGTAGATGCACCCAATTAGGTATGGGATGGTTCAATTGGGTTAGGGATAGGACAAGTAGGGCTATGGATAGTGGACTAGGCTTAGGAGGTCTCTACTTAGGTTTCCTAGGGTGTCCGGTGGGGTTCCTAGGTCAAAATAGGCAAGCTAGGGCTTCCAACACCCAAAATCAGGAACCAGACAGCAGTATTAGACGTCCAAGATAGTGGTCAGACGTCTTATACTACAAAATTGGATGTCTGGACACTAAATTAGACATCCAATTCTGTGTTAGTATGAGTTTTGGCTTCCTGGATTGTTATTCTGTAGAAATCAGACATCCAGCCAGATGTCTGGACATCTTAGAAGGTGCTGGAGAGTGGGTTTTGTGTTTTCTAAGGTTGGTTTTGGTTCCTAAGTGTTTGGGAGAGGGATAGGAACATGGATAGTGCTATCCATGTTTGGGTTTTGAGGCTAAGGTGCCCTAATGGAGGTTGTTTTGGGTTTGGGAAGGCTGTCCTAGGGTTTCTAAGGGTAGGGATAAGGCTATCCTCCTCACTCCTCTTATCTGGATCAGTCTTCTTCCTTTATTGCTTTATTCCACTATCTCCATCCTGGATCACTTTATTATCTGTAAATAGCAATAAAAACCATTAACTAGCAGGATATCTCATCTTATTCTAAATAGACTGATGCAATGCATGATATGCAAGATATGAGTGCAATGTCCACAATTTAAGATAGGTTCAGACATTATTTAGGTTGATTAGGACCTATGATTGCTGTGCAATCAGCCATTGACCACCGTCACCTTCTCCACCTCCGACGATACAACAGACGAGGTGCTCCCGTCGCTCCACACCTCCATCCACCTCGCCGACCACCCTACAACCTCTGCCTCATCTCCCTGATCACATTCTCTCACTCCAATCTCTCATCAACCACCCAAACACCCCATCAAACACACCCACTCACACGCCCACAGTAAGCCCTAGACACACCACCACAGCCACCTTTGCTCCTCGCCACGACCACCATTCCATTCGCCGTGCCTCAGCGACCATGCTGAATGCTCTGATGCGGCCACAAAGCCTTTGTTATTGATTTCAGATATCCAGCCATCGGCCGCCATTACTGTCAAGCTTGAAGCTACCTCCAGGTGTTGCTGCTCCAGGTGATAGTCCCAGGTGGTGAGGACTTGAGGCGCACACGCATCCAGGCTCTATGTTGGAGTCGAATGCCCTTGCAGCCTCACCAATTGAGGAAGCCATTTGCTGCTGTGCACGTGGAAGAAGGTAGGACATTTAGTCCCACCTCGAAAGTGGAAAGCCACCCTTGTGCGCATAAATTGATTTTTTGTTAGAGGCTTATCACCTCCAACACTGAGGGTAAGGTCCTCCTCCCCCCTCTCATGGACTCATCCGCGATATAGCCCGTAGACCTGGCCATGACCCGATTACCCGACCTATTCACCCCTCGCTCACCACACACGCCGGTGAGCCTGGACTCGGGTCTCCATTAGGTCTGATTACTTGAACCGGTTAAGGCTCTGGGAGAGTGGTTCTGAAATAGAAAAGAGAGAGAGAGGAGAGCTACGTAGGGGAAGGGGGGTTTTGCTCTGAGGAGTTTACCTTTGACACTTAGTCGAATTCAGAGAAATAGTAGGGCTGAAAGAAGGGAAGAAGAAGAAGAGACGGCTAGCACAGCTTAGGGCCAAGGCAGAAGAAGAGTGGGTTAAGAAGAAGGAGAGGATCGTAGGGCTTAAGGCAAAGAAAAGAAGTTGAAGTCAGAAAAAGAAGAAGGCTCGCAAAGGCCAAAGACAGAGAAAGAAGAAGAGAAGGCATAAGGCAGAGAAAGAGTCAAAGAAGAAAGAAGAAGAAGAAAAGAGAAATCAGAGAAGGAGACAAAAGAAGAAGAAGCACTGTAGCTAGAATCATTTAAGATGTCTGATTTTGCAATCTGACGTCTGAATTTATTTTTCTTCCTTAATTAATTTGAGAACTGATATCTGGTCTACAATTCCTTTTACTCTTGACATACTCATATGTTCTACATTCATGATTAGTTTTTGAGTAATGATTTGTGTTCAAATTGCATTAATTGCCAAGTTTAGTGTGTGAATTCCATTTGCTCCCTATGTTCAACCTCGGAATATATTCGAGTAATAAAATTACATTTGTTTTGAATGCTATTTCAGCTATACTACAACACAACACTTTTAAACACCGATTCAGCACTCTGAACAAGTTGGCAATGTGCAATTCACCACTATTCTCTACAGTATTTGATTATATTTGAGCACTCACTTGCCCTATTTTCTTTATTGTGATTTTGCGAGGTACTTCAAAAGGAGATCTTCCATGTAAATCAACCACTCTAGGGTTGGTAACTTCTCTATTCTTCCCTAATCAACCTCCTAATCTTGTGAAGACAAAAAGGAAGTAATCAATTAGGAATCACCTGCCTTCTTTTCATAGTAATTATCATTTCAAAGGCAAGTTTCCTTATTTGCAAAATTTTTTTCAAATCTCATTAAAGTTGAAGCGATTCTATCTAGAGATCCTCCCAAAATTCCTATGCCTATTAGGGACTATGTTTAATTTCTAATTTTCTTGGACTATGCACTTCTTGTTTGAAGTCCAAGGAGAACATTTGTGAAAATCAAAGTGGACTTGGAAATAGAACCAATTAGGATTTTTGCATTAGGGTTTTGGAGTGCTAGTCACACTTGCCGGCTTAAAAAGAAACAAACCCACCTGCATTTATGTGCTACTCAAGCCCTTGATTGAAAAGATCTAATCAAGAAAAACCCTAAAATCAGACTCTAAAACTCACTTGAACTCTAAAATACTTAGCCCTAATAACCTGGGAGTCAAATCAGGATGATTTCTAGGTCTTAACTTAGGAGTTCATTCTACCATCTTTAGGGTAGGTCAGGTAAAGTTGGACTACATGGTAGGCCAACCAACCTCCAAATTAGGTCACAAGTCAAATCAATTGCTAATTCAAGTGAAATCAAAGGCACAAATTAGGATATAAAACTGGTAGACTTAAGAGGTCAAGTTATCCATTCTGGTCTACCTGGACCCTCAGTGACAAGGAAGGTTGGGTAGGGAAAACCCTGTAACCCGTGGGGGCGCTCTACCGTGTAGGGGTCTTTTCGGGACTCTCCCTTCCTGGCTGCCCAGGTAATTCTCAGGTGGACGACTTTCTGATCTAGGAGTATCATCCGCCCCGAACCTTTATAGTCATCCAAAAATCTCTGGGTGCCTTGATTGGGTCAACATCACATACAGTCCCTCATCCCTTCTATTTAGATCACACACACATATTTTCAGTGGGATTCTCTTTCAGATCAAATCACTTCATTCTCAACTTGAATTTTGATTCTACATCTTGATTCCACCATCTGATTCAAATATGTAGCCTGGTTACTTAGGAAAACCATTGAAGAAACCTGAATCTCAAAGATCCATGAAAGATAGAATGGTTGAGGATGCCCTTAGATTTTATGACATTGATTACAAAACCTCAAAACCAGTAGAAGATATTCAGGTTAGTGTACCAACAACAACAACCTTCATCATAAACTGTACCCAATTATTATTAACAGAAGCAACAAAGGGATCAACCGAGGATATTCTCATAACAGGATACATCGAGATAGAAAAATTGCAAAACTTTGAATATCTCCAATGTGTGACAAATTATGTACTTTGGGAAAAACACCAAGATGATCTTGAAAAATGGGAAGGGGTCATGAAATTATTGAAACAAGTTATCGATCAAAAATACCTGTACATGCCCCAAACAGCTAATGAAACATCTTGGAATAATATTGAGGATCAACATGATTTCCTAAATCCCGGGTTTATGACACAAGGTTGTTGTGAATTCCTAACCCAGATGAAATATGATATGCAGGGTCTTGAAATAGGTTGGGAGGTCCCAATTGCAGGAGAACATGATTTTGAGCCAGCCTTAGAAAACCAACACCCTGGTTCACCAAGCATAGAATTCCTAGACTCCTGTAATAATGAGATTAAAACAGAACCTCTGGAGGGTGTAAATCATGTCCCTTATTCTGATAAGGTGACCCTCGAAGGCAATTCAGACCTAGATTCTAGTAATTAAACCCACATCCTTAGCCTAGAATCTAGATCTAAATCTTATTGGGATGATTATAAGGCCCTGTATGACGAAGATCAAAGTTTGAATTGGGATTATGATTCTGGGCCTTTATTTGATGAATATCGCTCTCCAACATCCTCAGAGATACAAATTAATTTTTTGGAAGTCACGCCAATCTACGATACAGAAATCGAGGAGTTGGACGAGTGGGGTTTTGATTGGGTCATTCCTACAGGCCTAGAACTCAAGCCTAAACCTAATAAGGACACCTCTTTAAGCTTGAAATATATGAATAGGCTAGACCCAAATCAGGTTGCTGAGTCTATATCTAGTGATTTATTCTGTGGTGGAACCTCTGATCTCGAATCAAATTCAGAACTTGATTCTCGCAAGTTCTCCGACGATTTCGAATCTTACCATGATTTCGGAGAACCATTATTTCTTGACGACTATGAGCCAATCAACGACCTCAGCACACATGATCCATTCGTCGACTCTGACTTTGAGGTCCTTAATCCCAAGATCATTGATTTAAATTCAAGTTCCATTGTGATGGAATCATTTCTTTTTGATACTCAAGAATCAAAAATTGCCAAGAGTGTCTACAATCCAAAATTCAAATGTTTTCTCGACTCAGATTTTCTTCATCCTACAAACACTCTTCAGGCATTCACTTATGAGTTTGTTGGCTACTATGAGGACTCTCTAAATGAACCCACCTTTAAACCTTTACTAGAAGAGCCCTCATACACAATTCTTATCAGTGCCACTTCTTCCACATATACAGAACCTATTCAAACCAGTTTTCAACCCCGACCAGCAACCGGACTTAATTTCTATTCTGATTCCCCTCTTATTGAGCCGATTGCAGATGATTCGCCTCCACATTTTTATCAGGTTTCAGACATTGATCAGACTACAAATCATGCCCCATCATTCTCTGATTACTTCTATAGGGTTTCCACATCATCCACTGATAATTTTAAGGATCCCTACTCTAATCAGGCTAATTCAACTCAGCCAAACCCTGAATTCACACTTCCACATCACTCCGAGCTCCACAGTATATCTTGGGTTCCACATCTCTTGATCCACATTTATCAACCCACTAGATTGATTGGGTTTGGGCTATATCATCAGCCTATTGATCTGAACAAGCACCTAGTTGGACCAACCAGGCTTTTGATCAAGGTGCTTGTTCTGCAAAACTCATCTGATTTGACCACTCCATCTCCATAACATTTCCCGCTCGACTAAAGGTGTTGAAGTTAGCGTTGAACGGGAGGCAACTAGTCATTCCAAAAAATCAAGATCCTTCTGCTTATCCATCTGTACTTCACATCTATTGCACCCTGAGTTCAATTTTTAGAATAATCGATCACACCTCTGGTACACGTGTCAGAGCTTGAAATCGTTCGCAACAATCATTCCCGACTTGTTCGCCCACCTAATAATCCTATTCTACTTCCTGACCCAAAACTATTTTACACCCTCCATTTACAATGAGGACATTGCAAAACTTAGGCATGGGGGGGTGGTAAAGTGCAAACATACAAAAATCAAAGTCAAAAGGGTTCTCACAAAAAAATCACATATCCCAAAAATACCAAAAAAAATTAAAAAATGGTGAAAAAGAACAAAAAAATGAGAGGAGAGAAAATTTTGAGGCCATACAAATCTTGAGGAGAAAAGGGGGAGGAGCACAAGTTGAAAAGAAAAAGAAAAGTGATAGTCATTAGTAAGAATTTAAGGAATTGACTTAGTTCTAGACCATATCAAAGGAAAATGAAAAGCAAAAACTATTAATGAAACACAGAAGAGATTAGTAGGAATGCAGATTTTAGGCCTCTTGGGCTATACTCCTAGGCTTAAAAATTCAAGTATCTGCTAAGATCTGGATAGTCAAGAGGTTGGGGAAAATGCGAAGCTTAAGTATTAGGTCTAAGGCTTAGGGAGTATTCGGCCTCATTAACTGACCTCTGGTTTGCGAGACTCGGTAACCTAAGCACCCCAATCCACACACAGTCTGGTTCAGTGCGCTTAAGTATCAAAATCACGTAAATGCGTTTAAATTGTTCTGAAAAAGTCACCTAGATTAGGAGTGGCTGATCCACACAAGTTGATTTGGACGAGTTCCCGATGCAGAGAGGCGGGAAATTCCCCTTGAAGATGCGCAATAACAATCGTCTCCTCGGTGCTTGTCTCCTAAGATATCTACATATCCTACCGGGAGCATGTAAGCACCCTGTGCTGGTTCAGGTGCCATGGGCGGCATTATCATGAAATGTCGATTGACAGGGTCTGAATTTAGCTACAGAATGCCATGGGTGGGATTATCTCGAAATCTCAAAAGCCAGGGTTCTAGGGGTTGCCATGGGCAGTGCTATCTCGAAGCATCGATTGCTAGGGACCCTTCGAGGATTGATAATGGGGACTAGGAATCCGATACAGATTGTGTTGTGACGCCAATCTGAAGCTAGAAATAAAAAGAAAATAAAGTGAAAACTCTCCAAAAAGAAAATTTCTCTGTCTCTCTCTTACAAAAACACACTACAAACTGAATCGAGGCTAAAATATGTTACAAGCACAGGTGCTTTAACTGCGGAGTTCAACGAATAATAGGATAGTTCTTGTGGGCCTTAAAAACCTTTGCGGCAGACTGAGGCTAGAGCTGGTCAGGTCTGGATCTTAGTTGGTACTTGAGTACCTCTAGGCCTACTATCCGCATTCTAACCTAATCTATGGAAGAAAGCACACATCATAGTTTTCGAGCATCAAAAGGATTACATGGTCTAGAATCAAAGTTAAAACCTTAAAATTTTCTTAAGGGACTAACAAAATCTAGGCATGGGGGTATGATGGGAACACCATCATGAGCCCTAACCAGCTCATTTTGACCCAATGAAGAGAATAAATGCTCCTACATAACCTACTGAAGTTCATAATGCACTGCACAACCATTCTGAGAGTAAAATAAGAAATTAGGGTTAAAACTATAATTTTACCATTGTAGTGCAACCACGGGTTTTCTCAAGAGCTAAACAATGGTCAAATGATCTTAATAAGATAATAAGTGGGTTGGATCAGACAGAAAAAGGTTTGTGTGAGTTCTGTGAATTAAATGACTTCTTGAAACCCTAAAATAGACCCACCTTATTAACCTATGTTCTGGTCAGGATAAAATTCACTTAAACCCTCTAAAAATCATAGAAAAAATATTCTCTAGGGTTTAGAACCTTCAATTTGGACATTGGAACCCATCTTGACCTAAATTGGGGTCTCAGGCAGATATCTGCCCTAAATTGGATTTTTGCAAAAATTTCCCAGTCAAACGTGGTCAAACCCAAAATCCAACTTCACCATTGGATTCCTTAGGTCCAAATTATGTTTATACCAAAATTTAGACCTAAGGGGAACTCATCTTGACCTACTTTGCAAACAGGTCCTGTCTGATTACATTTCTACCCCTATCTTTCAAAAACCCTTACAATCAGCCCCCTAGCTTTCTCATCATCTTCACAAATAGGTCCCTCCACCATTATAGCAAAGGAATCCTACTTCGGCGTGCTTTGAAAGGAGGTTTCTCCTTGCTTGCTCAGAGAATCTCTTCCAAAATTGGAAGGGAGATTCTCTGAGTAATCCCCTCCAATCTAAACCCGGTTTGATGCCGTAATTGTTTCCCAATCTCTCATGCGAATGCATGAGAGATTTGGGTCTTTTGAGAACTTCCATCTCCAGAGAGTTTGCCTTGCTTGGAAGCTTGGCTTCCAAGCACAAATCCCTCTCCAGTGACCTATTTAAGACTCCCTAGATCCAACCGAGTCTCCTCAGCTTGAATTTGGGCCGGTTCTCCCTACATTCCTCTCTCCCTCGCCAGCCACAATCTCCGCAAGCTCCTACGGCTTCTCCCTCGCTCTCTCGTCGACTAACCATAATACTAGTGGTCGGGTTAAGTCCACCTCATTCCTCCGCGTCGCACAACACCAGCCGACGTCGCCTCTACCTCGTCTTCGCTACCGCCTCACCTTCGGAGGTCTTCATCTTCCCCACGTCCGGCAACCATACCGACGTGGGATTCCATCCCCATTCATCCCTTAGATTAGGTTTCCTAAGTTTCCTATCCTCCGCACTCTCTTTCCCTCTTTCCCAAAACAACCCACCGACACCACTGACCACCGTCACCTTCTCCACCTCCGGCGATACATCTGGCGAGGTGCTCCCATTGCTCCACACCTCCGACCACCTCACTGACCACTCTACAACCTTGCCTCATCTCCCTGATCACATTCCCTCACTCTAATCTCTCCATCAACCACCAAAACACCCCACCGAACACACCCACTCACACGCCCACAGTAAGCCCTAGACATGCCACCACAGCAACCTTTGCTCCTCACCATGACCACCATTCCATTCGTCATGCCTCAGTGACCATGTTAAACATTATAATGCGACCATAAGGCCCTTGTTCTTGATTTCAGGTATCTAGCCACTGGACGCCATTACTGCCGAGCTTGAAGTGAGCTTGAAGCTACGCTCCAGGCGTTGCTACTCTAGGTGATAGTCCCAGGCGGTGCAAACTTGAGGCGCGCACGCATCCAGGCTCTCTGTTGGAGTCGAATGCCCTTGCAGCCTCGCCAATTGAGGAAGCCATCTACTGCTGTGCATGCAGAAGAAGGTAGGACATTTAGTCCCACCTCGGAGTGGAAAGCCACCCTTGTGCACATAAATTCATTTTGTGCTAGAGGCTTATCGCCTCCAACACTGAGGGTAAGGTCCTCCTCCCCCCCTCTCATGGACTCGTTCGTGGTATAGCCCGTAGTCCTGGCCATGACCCTATTACCCGACCTATTCAATCCTTGCTCACCACACACGCTGGTGAGCCTGGACCCGGGTCTCCATTAGGTTCGATTACCCAAACCAGTTAAGGCTCTGGGAGAGCGGTTCTAAAATAGAAAAGAGAGAAAGAGAGGAGAGCTACGCAGGGGAAGGGGGGTTTTGCTCTGAGGAGTTTACCTTCGACACTTAGTTGAATTCAAAGAAAGAGCAGGGCTGAAGAAAGAAGGGAAGAAGAAGAAGAGAAGGCCAGCATAGCTCAGGGCCAAGGCAGAAGAAGAGTAGGTCAGGAAGAAGAAGAAGGAGAGGAGGACCGTAGAGCTTAAGGCAAAGCAAAGAAGTTGAAGTTAGAAAAAAAAGATGGCTCGCAAAGGCCAAAGACAGAGAAAGAAGAGAAGGAAGAAGGCAAAGAAAAAGTCAAAGAAGAAAGAAGAAGAAGAAGAAAAGAGAAATCAGAGAAGGTGACAGAAGAAGAAAAGAAGAAGCACTGTAGCCAGAATCATTTAAGACGTCTGATTTTGCAATCAGACATCTGAATTTATATTTTCTTCCTTAATTAATTTGAGTAAGTATTATCTGGTCTACAATTCTTTTTACTCTTGACATGCTCATATGTTTTACATTCATGATTAGTTGTTGAGTAATGATTTGTGTTCAAATTGCATTAATTGCCAAGTTTAGTGAGTGTATTCCATTTGCTCCCTGTGTTCGACCTCAGAATATATCCGAGTAATAAAATTATATTTGTTTTGAATGCTATTTCGGCTATACTACAACACAACACTTTTAAACACCGATTCAACGCTCTCAACACTCGCCGTGGTCCGGCGAAGGTTCTAAGCAAGTTTAATTGGACTGGGAGGCCATTTGTTTGGTTTCAGGTGTGCCACCTCCTTTGCCATTTACGAAGCTTCGAGTGAAGCTTGAAGCCCTTGCTCTAGCACTTGCAGGTCCCAGGTGAAGTCCCAGGCACAACAGAGCATCTCCAGGACCACAACCCAAGAACCAATTAGGCCCTTTGACCAGGCATTTGACTGCAAATGCGAGGAGCTGCTGCTGCTGCGCAAAGGAAGGAAGGTGGGATAGTCCCACCTTGGAAGCTAACGAGCCCCCACGCCTGCATAAATTGAAAAAGTGTCATCGGCTTATCACCTTGACACACAGGGGGTGAGGTCCCCCGCACGCTCCCCTCACACGTGCCTCATCCGTGACACCTGACCTGTGGACCTGGTGCACCTGACCTGCCTAAGCCCTTCACTCCTCGGCTGCGACCACGCCTGCAAACCTGGACCCGAGTTTGTGCCTACCCGATTACCCAGTTACCCATTGAGAGGACCTGGGAGGGCGGAGTCTAAGAGAGAAAGGGAAGGAGAGATTGCGTGGGGTAGGGGGAGGGATTCGCTGCAGAGAGTATTGGCTAACACTTAGCCAATTCAAGAAGCCCCTCCCCTGTGTGAAGAAGGAGAAGGCAATTAAAAGAAGAAGAAGAAAAGAAGAAGAGAAGAGGGAGCCATAGTAGAGAAAGAAAGAAAAGCAGAGAAAGAAGAACATCAGAAGGGAAAGGAAGAGAAGAGCACTGTAGCATCAGATGTTTAAGTCGTCTGATCCCATCTTCAGATGTCTGATTTGAGTTTCTAAAGCTATAATTAACTCAATTGATATTGTGCTTCTACTTGCTATTACTGTATAAGGGTAATTAGTGATTTAAATCACCATTTTACACTTCTCATTTTGCATATTGATCATTGATTTCTTATATCATTCTACATTAAGCTTTTACTTATATATTGTGCTCATTTACATTGTCAATTGTGATCTTGAGCTTTAAATTCCACATTGCTCCCTGTCTCCGACCTCAGAACTTTTTCGAGTAATAAAATTATTTGTTTAAGTGCTAGTTTGGCTATACTGCAACATGACAATCTTAAACACCGATTTAGTGCATAAAACATTTTGGCACCATTGCCGGGGAGCAACGGGCAATTTAGAACTCTTGATTGCAATTCCTGATTCAGATTCTAACTTGCTATGTCTCTTTTGCTGTGGTTGTTTCACGGGAGAGATACATTGAAAGAAGAACAGCTGCATAAGTAAACACGCCTAGGGCAGGTAAGTTCTAACTACTCTCTCTTAAGCCCCTCATTCTGGAAAGGATAAAAGGAAAAAAATCAATTAGGGCTACTTGCATTCTTTCCGTAGATAGTTCATCGAGTTGCCTAAGTCGATACATTTTATTTCGACAACAAATCCTAATTTGTGCACCCACTTAAAGCTTAAGGTATCTAGGGCTATCACATTCTTGTTTGAGCCTTAGGTACCACCTTTGGACAAATTCAAGTGGACCAAATTAGAGCCAATTAAGGATTCCAGTTTAGGGTTTTGAGAGACACACTTGCTTAATCAAGAAATCATCTTCCCAAACAATGTATGCCTAGACCTTGATTGAATTGATCTATTCAAGAAAAACCCTAAAATCAAGCTCTTAAAGTCATTTGAACACTAAAAGAGGGACCTAAATTTTCAAGGACAATACAGGTGCAGTTGACCCACCTTTTTTGGGTCAACCAATCTTCAAATTAGGTCACTGTTGCACTCAACACATCTTAAAGTTCAAGTGAAATTCTAAGCACCCTTGCTCTTAACTAAAACTGGTAGACTTAAAGAGGTCAAGTCCCTATTCTGGTCTACCTGGAATATCAGTGACAAGAGAGGTCGGGTGGGGGAAACCCTATAACCTGTGGGGGCACTCTACCATGTAGGGGTCTTTGCAAGACTCTCCCTCTCTAGCTGCACAGGTAATTCTCAGGTGAACGGCTTTCTGACTAAGGGTATCATCTGCCTCGAACCTCTATAGTCATCCAAAATTTTTGAGTGTCTTGATTAGGTCCGTCACATTCTACCTCTCATCTACTCCATCAGTGCATGTTTGGGAGGTGGTCTCTAAGACCATCCTTGAGGCCTCCTTTAGTCACTCATTCACATTGAGGGCAAGCCTCGACCTCCTTGTTTGTGCAACAACCCAATCCTATTGATATCTCTTTCGATTCATCTGAACCTGATTCTCCTTCATCCATCATCATGGCATAACCCGCAGAAGAAAATAATCCTGAAAATCAACTTCAGCGCCTCAATGATCCATTCCAAGCCTTTGTGAACCCACCACAGCGTCCAATGATACGAGATCACTGCAATCTCGCTGCGGTAGCAATCGAACCTCAAGTACAAATCCCCGCTGGAGGCCCTGACATTGAACTCAAGCCCAACATGATTCATGCCATTCCCAAATTCCATGGGCGTAATTCTGAAGATCCTTTCTAGCATATCAAACAACTCAAGCATCTGGTCCAGACCTTCGGGTTAGAAGCTCAAAATCGGGATATCTACTCATGAAAATGTTCTCCTTCTCTCTCATGGATAAAGCTGCTCACTGGTACCAAACCCAAACGCATCCAATCAACACCTAGGTAGAACTTCAATCCGAGTTTCTAAGAAAGTTCTTCCCTGTTGGTCGTACAAATGCTTTACGGCACCAGATCACACATTTCACACAAGCAGGAGAACCACTTCACAAAGCATGGG
The DNA here is from genome assembly GCA_037157565.1 of Thalassia testudinum. Classification (NCBI taxonomy): domain Eukaryota; kingdom Viridiplantae; phylum Streptophyta; class Magnoliopsida; order Alismatales; family Hydrocharitaceae; genus Thalassia; species Thalassia testudinum. The sequence goes on along the minus strand of JAZHRO010000056.1, from coordinate 55,917,050 downwards.
ATCATTTCCTGGATCTCATGCGAAAGTGCCCCCAACACGGAGTTCCTAAATGGGAACAAGTCCAGTCTTTTTACCAGGGACTCCGTGAGGATATTAGATTATTCGTCAATGTGACTTGTGGAGGAAACATCATGGGTCAACACGAAGACACCGTGTGGGAGATTCTCGAGAATATGTGTGAGAACTCCATCAATAATGAATCCATGGGCATGTTCGACCGGACGAATGCCTGTGCATTGATGAATCCAAAGGGATTACATGAGACGCAGGGCCTGTCCTCTTCCATCGACTTGGAACTAATGGCCAGTCATCTAGACAAGGTCTCTATTATTGAGAAGGTGGATGAACTAACTTGACATTTGCAGCGAGCCACCTCTGCGCAAAACCCGTTCACACAACCACCTTCTGGCAGGGAGGCCATGCACAACATCTATCACTGACCTTCTCAGGGGATGGACCCATATCCACCCCCGTTTGATTTTGGCTATGGAGGAACTCTGGATCCACCTACTCTAGTTGGGGGAACTCTGAACCCTTATATTCTGATTTTCCCAAGGTTTCTCAGACCTACGAGGACCTCAATGCCATTCATAATGATCCATTCTCAAACACCTACAACTTTGGATGGTGTAATCATCCCAACTTCACGTGGTCAGGGAATAATCAAAATCAGAGACCTCAATATCTGCCCTGACCACAAGCTCCTCGTTCATATCAGCCGCCTCAGCCTCGGCCTAACCCAACTTATCAATTTGGGTCGACTTAGACAGATCAAATGACTCTTATCCTTCAGACTCTAGTTGACATTTAGAAGATGAGTGCGGCTATGCAAAAACAACATAGAGATGAGATCATAGAGGTTCACAATCAACTTTCCCAGATGCTAAATCCTCACCAACCTAGTGCACTTCCTTCTCAACCTCTGCCTAATACAAATAGCGTGCTGAACTGAGGCACGTTATGAACCCAAATCTGGGCCAAGCTCACTTTGTTTATCAGGCCCCTTCTACACCATCATCCAATGAGATGGAGGCTACGACATCATATACGGGTTACCAGCAGTAAGCACCTCTTCTACCCACTCCAAATGAAAACTAGGCAGGATTAAATTCTGTTACTACCTGCACTGGCAAAATAATATAGGACCCACCTTATCCAAGCCAAACCCAACCTAGTAGTACAAACCCTAACTCAAGGATAGTCATCCAGGACACCTTTATCCTAGATCGAGAACTTGGACCCATTCTAGAGGAACCATCTAAGGTTCCATTTCCTGAGGCCTTGACCAAGGGAAAAAGGATAACCAAAACCGTGGCAGCTGAGGAGGACCTGGTTAAGCTCTTTGAGCAGGTCCATATAAAATCCCCTTGATGGATGTGATAGGCCACATACTGGCTTATGCATGATTTCTGAAGGACATATGTACACCAAAGCATAAGTCGCGAACCAAAGATAGGAACCGATTGTACTGTCAAAGCAAGCCAGCTCTATCATTTTGAGCAAACTCCCGCCTAAGGCAAAAGACCTAGGCACCCCTTTGATCTCTTGTGAAATCGGTGATATACGATTTGACCGAGCTTTATTAGACTTAGGAGCCTCCATAAATTTGATACCCACATCCTACTAGACTACTTTGAGGAATCTGAACTTAAACCGACGGAAATGACTTTACAACTAGCAGACCGATCAATTAAGTCACCAAAAGGAATTCTCGAGGATGTCATAGTTAGGGTACATGATTTCTATTTCCCAGTGGATTTCATCATTTTAGACATGGATGCTCCTGAGAATGTGAAGAATACACTGATCATACTAGGGTGACCCTTTCTGGCCACTACCGGGGTCAATATCAATTGTGAGGATGGCCAAATTGAATTGAAATTTAGGAGCAAGACACTAAAGATCGACACCTTTAAGGCCCAATAAGGAATTAATTATGGAGTCATAGAACAAATTTGCGATATTGAAGTAGTGGTTGACAACTTCATCGAGAACCCGACTATTTCCGATCAACCATAGGAGGATCAAAACCCACAATTAGAGGAGCCTGAACTCAACCTAGACACACCCATAGCTCCTTCCTTTGCTCCTAACACCCATCCTGAATTACCCGTTGTTGCTGAAAACCCGATTTTGGAATTAAAGCCTCTTCTCGATCATCTCAAGTACGTCTTTTTGGGTTCCAATTAGACGTTTCCTGTGATTATCAACTCTTGACTCACACCTAATCAGGAAACACACCTGATTTCTGCTCTCCAGCAACATCAAAAAGCCATTTGATGGACTCTCGACGATCTCACTGGTATCCGCCCCTCATACTGCACACACCACAACTACACTGAAGAGGGCTCATGACCATCCCATGAAATGCAGAGATGTCTGAATCCCAATCTGCAGAATGTCATGAAAAAGGAGATTATCAAGTTGTTAGATGCAGGGATCATCTACCCGATCTCCGACAGTCGGTGGGTGAGTCCAATCCAAGTTGTGCCTAAAAAGGCAGGGCTCACCATCATCACGATTGAAACTAGAGAAGCCATATCGACTCGTATAGCAAACTCGTGGAGGGTCTGCATTGATTACAAAAGACTCAATTCCTCCACGAAGAAGGATCATTTCCCACTACCATTCATTGATCAAATTCTCGAGAAACTAGCGGGAAATCGATTCTTCTGCTTTCTGGACGGGTACTCCGGTTACAACCAGGTCACAATCCATCCCAAGGACCAAGAAAAGACCACCTTCACCTGCCCCTTCGAAACTTACGCATTCCGAAGGATGCTGTTCGGTCTCTGCAATGCACCCGCTACTTTTCAATGGTGCATGCTTGCCATATTCTCAAATATGGTAGGTGAGTACCTTGAAGTCTTCATGGATAACTTCTCCGTATTTGGTGAATCATTTGACGATTGCCTCCTACACTTGGTCCAGGTCCTCAGGCGATGCATCGATGTAAACTTGGTCCTTTCCTGGGAAAAGAGCCACTTCATGGTACTTGAAGGAATTGTCCTGGGACATCTTATCTCTGAAAAGGGCATCCAGGTTGATCGAGCCAAGGTGAATTTGATTTCCAAGCTCCTTATGCCTACCTCAGTCAAAGACATCCAATCCTTCTTGAGGCACGTCGATTTTTACTGTCGATTCATTCCCGATTTCTCGAAATCGTCCACCCCTTGACTAATCTCCTATCTAAGGATGTCCCTTTTGAAATCACCAAGGAGTGCACTCAGGCATTTGAAGTCCTGCATGATCGAGTTACTCAAGCACATATCTTGCAGCCCCTTGATTGGTCTCAACCCTTTGAGATCATGTGCGATACATCTGATTACGTTGTAGGTGCGGTATTTAGGCAGAAAATAGATGGGAAACCCATGGTCATTTACTACGCTAGCAAGACACTTGACGAGGCTTAGCGTAACTATACAGTTACTGAGAAAGAGTTGCTAGCCATATATTTGCCCTGGAAAAGTTCAGATCGCATCTTTTGGGTTCTCGTATTATCATTTACTTCGATCACACTGCTGTGAGGCATCTCCTTGTGAAGAAGGATGCGAAACCTCGACTAATCTGCTGGATCTTGCTATTGCAAGAATTTGATCTCGAATTTGCGACAAGGCAGGGAAATAGAATGTGGTAGCTGATCACTTATCCTGCCTTCCTTCTAATATTATCAACCCTTCCGGACCCATTACTGAACTTTTTCTCGATAAGCACCTCCTGACTATCAGTACAGGACTTCCATGGTTTGCTGATTTAGTAAACTACTTGGCATCACATTAGATACCGTTCGATTGGCCAAAAGCCAAGAAGGACAAATTACTTTCCGATGCCAAGTATTACTTTTGGGAAGACCTGTATCTCTTCCACATTGATGCTGATCAAATCATCCGACGATGTGTTCCGGAAGCAAAAATTTAGGACATTTTATCCTTCTGCCATGACTAGGCATGCGGTGGACACTTCTCTGGTCATAAAACCACAGCAAAAGTCCTCCAGTGCAGCTTCTATTGGCCCACGATTTTCAAAGATGCATGCAATCACTGTAAGGCATGCACTCATTGCCAGACCTTAAGCAACATGAGCCACCATGATATGATGCCCTTACAGCAGATTCTCATATGCGAAATCTTCGATTTCTGGGGGATTAATTTTATGGGGCCCTTTCTCTAGTCCAGATGGCTTCGAATACATTCTTCTTGCTGTTGACTACGTGTCTAAATGGATCGAAGCCATTCCGACTCAAACCAACGATCATAAGGTGGTTATCAAATTCATTCATCAGAACATCTTTTCTTAGTTCGGGATTCCACGTGCCATAATCTCCGATGAAGGGACCCATTTCACAATTGCTCAATTCAGATCACTAATGTCCAAATACAGGGTATCACACTGAATCTCTACTCCTTATCACCCCCAAACCAACGGTCTAGCTGAGCTATCAAATCGAGAGATCAAGAAAATTCTCTAGGTCACTGTTCGACTAGACAGGAAAGATTGGTCATCCTGACTTAAGGAAGCCTTGTGGGCTTATAGGACCATCCACAAAACCCAATTAGGCATGTCTCCCTTTAGATTAGTGTATGGGAAGGCATGTCACCTCCTCGTCGAATTGGAGCACAAAGCCTATTGGGCAATACGAAACTGCAATCTCAATCTTTCTAAGGTAGGAACCCACAGAAAGCTTGAAATGAGCGAGATCGATGAATTACGCCACGGCGCGAATGAGAACTCGCAAATTTACAAAGAGCAGGTTAATGCCTTTCACGAAGAGCACTTATCCAGTAAGATCTTTTTCCCTAGTCAGAAAGTACCACTCTTTGACGCCAAACTCAAATTATTCCCAGGAAAACTCAGATCAAAATGGATTGGACCTTACCTTGTCTGACGAATCTTTGGAAATGGAGCTATCGAAATAAGTCAACTTAGCCACGATTCAGAACCTTTTGTCGTGAATGGTCAGAGACTCAAACCGTTCATTAACTCATCGATACAAATTTGGCTAAGATATCTTTTACCCTCCATTCTCCCTGAGCTCATTATGCCCGGCTGATGGCGTTAAACTCAGCGCTTAATGGGAGGCAACCCGTCATTTTTGAAAAACCCAAAACCCTTCCTGACACATCTTATGTTGAACTCATATTGCACTTTAGTGTTCATCCATTAGAACAGTCGACTCCACCTCTGGTACCCATACCCGAGCTTGAAATCATCCGCAACAGTCACCCTAACCCATTCACCCGCCCATCACCTGTTCTAATGAATGATCTAAGCTGAACTTGAACCGACCTAATTTACAATGAGGACATTGCAAATTGTAGGCATGGGGGGGTATTAAAGTGTAAAACGTCGTAAAAATCACTTCACAGGAAAGGGTTTCATAAAAAAAAATCACATATTCCAAAAATACCAAAAATAAATAAAAAAATTCTTGAAAAAGAACAAAAATATGAGAGGAGAGGAAATTTTGATGGCATATCAGATTTTAAAGAGAAAAAGGGAGGAGATAAAAATAGGAGCACAATTTGAAAAGAAAAGAAAAAGAGTTAGTCATTAGTAAAAGATTAAGGAATTGACTTAGTTCTAGATCATATCAAAAGAAAGAAAATGAAAGGTAAAAAGTGCTAATAAAACAAAGAAGAGATTAGTAGGAACGCTGATTTTAGGCCTCTTGGGCTGTAATCGCAGGCTTAAAAATTCAAGTACCCACTAAGATCTGGATAGTCCTCAAGAGGTTGGGGAAAATGCGAAGCTTAAGTATTAGGTCTAAGGTTTAAGGATTATTCGACCTCGTTAATTGACCTCTGGTTTGCGGGACTCGGTAACCTAAGCACCCCAATCCACACACAGTCTGGTTCAGTGCGCTTAAGTATCAAAATCACGCAAATGCGTTAACCTTGTTCTGAAAAAGCAACCTAGATTAGGAGCGGCTGATCAACACAAGTTGATTTGGATGAGTTCTCGATGCGGAGAGGAGGGAAAATTCCCCTCGAAGATGCGCAATAACATATCGCCTCCTCGGTGCTTGTCTCCTAGGATATCTACATATCCTACCGAGGGCATGTAAGCACCCTGTGCTAGTTCAGATGCCATAAGCAGCATTATCTCGAAATGTCGATTGCTAGGGTCTGGATTTAGCTACAGAATGCCATGGGCGGGATTATCTCGAAATCTCGAAAGCCAGGGTTCAAGGGGTTGCCATGGGTGGTGCTATCTCGAAGTATTGATTGCCAAGGACCCTATGAGGATTGATGGTGGGGACTAGGAATCTGATACAGACCATGTTGTAAAGCTAATCCGAAGCTATAAATAAAATGAAAAGAGAGAGAAAACTCTCCAAAAATAAATAAAAATTCCTCTATCTCTCTCTAACAAAAATGCACTACAAACTAAACCTGAGCTAAAACATGTTACAAGCACGGGTGCTTTAACCGCGGAGTTCAACAAACCTTAAGATAGTTCCTGTGGGCCTTAGAAACCTTCACAGCAGACTAAGGCTAGAGCAGGTAAGGTCTGGATCTTGGTTGATACTTGAGTACCTCTAGGCCTACTATTAGCATTCTAACCAAATGTACAGAAGGAAGCATGCATTAAAGTTTTTAAGCATCAAAAGGTTTTATGGTCTAGAATCAAAGTTAATATCTTAAAATTTTGCTAAGGGACTAGCAAAAGCTAGGCATGGGGGTATGATGGGAACACCATTATGAGCCATAACTAGCTCATTTTAACCTAATTAAGTCAGTAAATGCTCCTACATAACTGCCAGAGATTCACAAGTCATTGTATAATCATTCTGAAGGAAAAATAAGAAACTAGGGTTAAAACTGCAATTTTGCCAGCTTATCATGAATGCAGTACAACCACGGGTTTTATCAGGGGTTGAATGAAGCTCAATTATTCTTAAAAAGATAACAAGTGGGTTAGAACAATCAGAAAAGGGTTTGCACGTGTTTTGAGAATTAAATGAATTTTGAAACCCTAAAAATAGATCAATTTAATAAACAGAGGTTCTAATCAGGATAAAATTCACCTAAATCCTCTAAAATTCATATAAAAATATTCTTTAGGGTTTAGAACCTTCAATTTAACCATCAGAACCCATTTTAACCCAAAACAGAACAACAAATAAACATTTGCCCTAATTTGGGTTTTTACATAAATTACCTAGTCAAACATGGTCAACACCAAAATCCAACCTCACCATTAGATTCGTTAGGCCCAAATTTGGTTTGTACCAAAATTTGGACCTAAGATGAGTTTATCTTGACCTAGTTTGCAAATTGGTCCTGTCTAATTACATTTCTACCCTTAACTTTCAAAATCCTTTCAAATAGGTCCCCAACTTTGTCGTTGTTTTCACAAAGAGTTCCCCATCTTACAGAACTCCTACTCCTACAACTCTGGCGACAATCAATCATGGATTTCTCCTTGATTGATTGATGAAACCTCCTCAAAATTGAACCGGAGATTACTATTGAAATCCTCTTTCAATCTGGTCGATTCTTGTGCTTCAATTCTTTCCCAATTTCTCATGCAAACACATGAGAATTTGGGTTTCCAACTTCAACGACCTTCCAAGCTTGAAAGCTTGGATTCCAAGCCCTAATCGACCCCCTGACACCAATATAAAGACTCCCCAGGCTTGCCAGATCCTCCAAGATTGAATTCGACCAGAAAAACCCTCAAATTCCTCCCTCTCCTCCTCCGGTCGATTTGCTCTTCAAGCTCCAACGACTCTCCCTACCTCCCCTCGTCGTCTGGCCACAATACTAGTGGCAGACTCTTCCTCCTTGCCTTCTTTCGCGTTGTGCAGCACTTGCTGGCACTCCTACCCCCTTTCATCCTCGCCGTCCACCTCTCATAGCAGCTTCATCTCCGGCGCCGGCCACATGTCAACCGGTGCCAACTCCAATCCCCTTCGTTAGCCTCCTCTCCTAAACAACTCCTTGACTTCCACTCTTGGTTTTCAGACACTCGTCGCTCTGTTTCGACCGCCGACTTGCCTCACTATCCTTTGTCTTCCACCTCACCCGCTTACCTCCGACGAGCACGTATAGCCACTACGCTCCACCATATCGGCTGCCGTTCATCCCTACACCTCCGCCGTGTCTCAGAGAGCAAAAGCCCTCTGGTCTTTGAGGCTATTAGCCTCTCCAACACTCCACCGAACACACCCACTCTCACTCACACAGTTCGACTCCATCACGCACGCACGGACCTCACCACACCACTCAACCTCCACTGTTGCACTCGTCGTGGTCCGGCGAAGGTTCTGAGCAAGTTTAATTGGGTCGCGAGGCCATTTGCTTGGTTTCAAGTGTGCCACCTCCTCCGCCATTGACGAAGCTTCGAGCAAAGCTTGAAGTCCTTGCTCCAGCACCTACAGGTCCCAGGCGAAGTCCTAGGCGTAGCGGAGCATCTCCAGGACCACAACCCAGGAACCAATTAGGCCCTTTGACTGGGCATTTGACTGCAAATGTGAGGAGGAACTGCTGCTGCTGCTGCGTGAAGAAGGAAGGTGGGATAGTCCCACCTCGGAAGCTAACGAGCCCCCGAGCCTGCATAAATTGAAAAAGTGTCATCGGCTTATCGCCTCGACACACAGGGGGTGAGGTCCCCCGCATGCTCCCCTCACATGTGCCTCATCCACGACACCTAACCTGCAGACCTGGTGCGACCGACCCGCCTAAGCCCTTCACTCCTCGACTGCGACCACGCCTGCAGCCCTGGACCCCGGTTTGCACCAACCCGATTACTCAGTTACCCATTGAAAGGCCCCAGGAGGGCGGAGCCTAAGAGAGAAAGGGAAGGAGAGATTACGCGGGGTAGGGGTAGGGTTTTGCTGCAGAGAGTATTGGCTAACACTTAGCCAATTCAAGAAGCCCCTCCCCTGTGTGAAGAAGGAGAAGGCAGCAAAAGAAGAAGAGGTTGAGTAGAACAAGAAGAAAAGAAGAATAGAAGAGGGAGTCGCAGCAGAGAAAGAAAGAAAAGCAGAGAAAGAAGAAGAACATCAGAAGGGAAAGGAAGAGAAGAGCATTATAGCATCAGACGTTTAAGTCATCTGATCCCATCTTCAGATGTTTGATTTGAGTTTCTAAAGCTATAATTAACTCGATTGATATTGTGCTTCTACTTGCTATTACTGTATAAGGGTAATTGGTGATTTAAATCACCATTTTACCCTCCTCATTTTGCACATTGATCATTGATTTCTTATATCATTCTACATTAAGCTTTTACTTATATATTGTGCTCATTTACATTATAAATTGTGATCTTGAGCTTTAAATTCCATATTTCTCCCTATGTTCGACCTCAACTTTTTCGAGTAATAAAATTATTTGTTTAAGTGCTAGTTTGGTTATACTACAACACGATAATCTTAAACACCGATTTAGCGCGTAAAACACTAAGGACCCAAAATCACACACTAGTCTAGCTCAATGCACTTAATGAAGAAATAATGCCAAAAGTGTTTTCTTCTGAAAAGTCATCCCGAAGATCTAGCTTAGGAGTGACTCGAAGACACAAATTGGTTAGATGAGTTCCCAGTGCGGAGAGGTGGAATATTCCCCTCAAAGATGCGTATCAACATATCATCTCCTCGGTGCTTATCCCCTAGGATATCCAAATATTCTACCGAGGGCATGTAAGCAACTTGTGCTGGTTCAGGTGTCATGAGCAGGAATATCCCGAAATGTCGATTGCTAGGGCCTGAATTTAGCTACAGAATGCCATGGGCGGCACTATCTTGAAGTGTCGAAACCCAAGGTTTGAAGGGTTGCCATGGGCGGTGCTATCCCAAAGCATCAATTGCCAGGGACCCTTCGAGGATTGATGGTGGGGATAAGGAATCTGATACAAACTGTGTTTAGGGCGAATACGAGGCTGGATTTAGGGAAGTCTAAAAGAAAAAGAGAGAAAACTCTCAAAATGAAAAATCCTTCTTTATCTCTCTCTTATCAAAATGCACTGGCAAACTGAACCTAGACACGATACGTCTATGCACAGGTTCTTTAACCATTGGGATCAATGAACCTCTGGGCAGTTTTTGCAGGCCTTAGAAACCTTCATGGTAGACTCAGGCTGAAGCTAGTCAGGTCAGGATCTTGGTTGGTACTTGAGAACCTCTAGGCCTATTGTTGGTATTTTGATCTGATTTATAGAGATGTAGCTTAGTAGGGCATCCTAACGGTTACATACGACTTAGAGACCTAGTTTGATCCATAGGATTTTGCTACGAACTAACAAAAGCTAGGCATGAGGGTATGATGGGAACATCATCATAAGCCATAATTAGCCACATTTAGTCAGATTTGACTTATAAAAGCTCATATATAATCATCTGAGGGTCATAATCCTGCATTGTCCTGATTTAAGGAAAGAACGGGAAATTAGAGTTAATTCTATAATTTTAACAGCACATTATAAACACAGATTAACCACAAGGTTTGTCAGGGGTTAAATAAAGGTCAAATGAGGTTCAATTCTAAAATATGGGTCCATACAAACAGAAATGGGATTCCACGTAATTCGAGAACTGTAACAGCACACAAAACCCTAATTTCAAACCTACTTAAAGAAGTTATGCTCAAGATAAACTTCACCTAAATCTCCTAAAATTCATATAAAAATATTCTAAGAGGTTTGCTACCCTTAGTTTGACCATTTGAACCCATTTTGACCTTAAATAGAGTTGTAGAAGGAATTTTACCTTAATTTGGATTTCTGTGCAAATTTTCTAAGAAAACATGGCTAAAACTCAAATCCAACATCATCATTAGATTCCTTGGATCCAAATTAGGTTAAGGCCAAAATTTGGGCCCAATTATAGTCCATCTTGACCTAGTTTGCGATTTAGCCCTTTAAAACTCTATTTTTGACATTTAGCCCCTCAGGTTTTGAATTATTTGCAAATAACCTCCTAACTTCTCATTTTCTTCATTTTAGTCCCTACCGCCATTAAAGGTGAGAACGCACCTCAGTCGAGATTCGCGGAGAGATTTCTCTCTCTAATCAAGACTAATTCCCTCCAAATTTGAAGGGATTTTTCCTTAGGAGATTTCCTATCATTTGGACCATATCTTGGACAATGATTTACATGATGGAGCTTGAAAGAACTCAGAGAAATCAAGGATCTTTTTCCTTGATTTCACGGCCAAGACTAGTTGTTTTCCTCATCTGGAGCTCATCCTTAAGCTCTATATAAGCTTCCCTATGCACGGCCGTTCTCCTTAGCTCAGAAAAGACGGAGATACCTTCTCTTCTCTCCTCTCTGGTCGACCACATCTTGAGCTCTGGAGACCCTCTCTGATCTCCTCCTCCGGATATCCAACAATTAAATTGGACGATCCTCTACCTTCCTCCCTCACTTTCGCCTCTCGCCGGTTAAAGTAGAGGTCCTCCACTCCTTTGTCGTCGTCGCTTTTCCTCACCGTCGCACTCGTCTTCTCTGAATCCAGCCTATCATAGTCAGACACCCCCTCCTCCATCTCACTCCCTAAGTCCCTCTAAACTCCTCTCCTACTCCTCTACTTCATTTCTCTCCACTTAAATCTCACTGTTGACCGCCACTTCGCCCTCAACACCCTCATCTTCCCCAAGTCTAGCACGATCTCTGACGAGCTTGAGCCGGCACTACACTGCACCAAACGCCTCACTACCACCACCGAGTCTCACCAAGAAAAAGCCTCAAAGAAATTTGGGGCTTTCGCTTCACTTTTCCTCTGTCGAACACATGCACTCATATACACTTTCACCTGCTACGATAGAGCTCCACCAAGCTCATGAATGCCCCAAAACCACCACCTTCCCATGGTGAATCTTTTGAGCTCTTCTAAAAGGGTCGAAAGGCCATTTTCGTGTTTCAGGTACTTCACTGGAGCTCCACTGCCACCTTCGTCTTCTTCGACTTCGTCTGCAGTGCTCCGGCCATCTCCAACTAAATTGTAAAGCCTAGGGCCTAGGAAACTCATCCTAGAAGCCTTCCAATTCTTCAACTGAGTGCATCCATAGCAACTGCTTCTCCAATTGAGACAGGGTTCCTAAGCTACAAGCGCGGGAAGAACAAACATGGGATAGTCCCACATCATGTGTTTCAAGCCTTGCCATCGGGTATAACTTGATTTCATGCCAGAGGCTGTCTGCCTCAATAAGCACGGGGGTGAGGTCCCCACATGCACACCCCACTGCACGTGCTACACACGTAGCACGTGCCTGTCCACATGCCCTCACCCGCGCTCATGCCTCACGAGTCTTGGTGGTGGATCCGTTTACCCGATTAATCAGGTCTGACAGAGATCTGAAAGAGGAAAATCTGAGGGGGAGCATTTTTCACTGTGGCCTTGGGATTCGTGCCCTCCCTCTCCTCTCCCAACACTTAGTTGGAATCTAAAGAAGGGCACTTGTGTTGGTGCTGCTATGCCTTGGCTCCTCTGAGGTTCGAGGCAAGGCCCTTGTGCCTTGTGTGGTTCTGCTGGTATTTGGTTAAGGTGTCCGTACCTTAGTTTTGTCGATTGATTCTGATATTGCTAAGATAATTGATAGGAAGCACTATTCATTTATTTGAGCTAATTAGAGCTTAACTTGTAGGGTTAATTTGGTGATTCAAATCACCATTTTAACCCCATCTTTTTGCACTCTGATTCCTGGTCTTATTGCAATATTATTTTGATTTATCTTGAGCAATAATTTGATTATATTTGCATATCTTTATTGATAATTGTAATTAGAGATTGAAATTTGCCATTTGCTCCCTGCGATCGACCTCGGACTCACATTGATTTCGTGCTTTATAAATTTTTAGTGTTGTTGTGACTATTGTCCTATACTACGACACGTATTCCTTAAAAGATGATTCTTGCGATAAACAATGACCAGCCGGACACCCACCATTGTTGCCGTCTCCTCTACTGCCAACTGCTTCCTTTGACCGTTCTCAAGCTCTAAAGCTATGAGAGGAGCTCCGTGGAGGCATGAGGAACACTTCGCAATCCCAAGAAAGGGGTTCCACACACTGAAACGCCCCTTGATAGCGAAAAATGCATGATTTGAAATTAGGGTTTGAATCATTGTAACATGCACTTTCGATAGCTTTTAAAGCTTATAAAATTGAGTACTTGGGAAAGTATTCGGGTTGTCCCACGGGAGGTAGAAATGCAAATTAAATACTCGCTTGATATTGGAAATCAACTTCCTTTTTGTGAGTTTTAAATATAAGATTTTTTTTGAATTTTGAAATAAAGGGCAATCAAATATGAAGGAAAACTACACTAGAATTGCTAAAACTTAAGTGACAAAAAGATCCTCTTCCTAAGCTCACCCTAGGTACGTGAAGACCTAGGGTAATTAGAGAGAGGGTGTGAGTGCACTATAGTAAAAAGCAACTAATTAAATGGAAAAAAAAATTGTAGAAGAAGCAACTTTATAAATGTAGAAAAAATGTTTTACAAGATCACTAGTAGAGGAATGCTTCTACTACTAGAAATAAAAATACAAAAAATGGAAACACAAATCCTCCTGGTGATGTTGGTGAAGAGGAGAAGGTCCCTGATCCAAGCTCAGCTACTCCTAGGCCTGAAAAGGATTTCTCCTAATCCCTTCCTTAAGGTTCTCCTCCAAGGTGTGTCCTCCTTAGCAAGCCCTAAATGAGCGTGCCCTTTCTCCTCCAAGGGTGGAAGAATTCCACCCAAAAGACCTCCTCCTAGGGTGGGTGTGCACCACCCTAAAGATCTCCTCTTGGACGTCCTCCTGCCTAGCTTGTCCTCTGGCTGGCGTGGGCACAAGAGAGAAGGGAAGAGGGGAAGGCACCAAGGGGACAGAGTGTCCCCTTAATCTTCTTCTCCTTCTTCTCTTGGCTGACTATGGTAGGTGGAGTATGGTGGAAGAAAATGGTGGCATAATGAAGCCAAAGGTGTCCTTATGGTGGTGGTTAATGGGGATATATATAGAAAGGGATGGGGGGTATGGTTGGCATGGACACATGTAGGGCTAGGATGGGTTCAAAGGGTGGTTATGGGGATCCTAGGGTGTAGGATAAGTGGCACCAACCTAAAAGGTGCTAGAGGAGTGATGGGAACACCATCATGAGCCCTAACTAGCTCATTTTGACCCATAAAAGAGAACAAAAGCTCCTACATAACCAACTGGAAGTCCTAATTCAATGAATAACCATTTTGAGAGAAAAGTAAGAAACATGGGGTAAAACTGTAATTTTACCATTGCAGTATAACAACAGATTTTCTCAAGGGCTAAACACAGGTCAAATGGTCTCAACAAGATAAAAAGTGGGATGGTTCAAATAGAAAAGCGTTCGTGTGAATTCTGGGAATTAAATGACTTCTTGTAACCTAAAACAGACCTGCTTGATCAAACAAGATTATAGTCAAGATAAAATTCACCTAAACCCTCTAAAAATCATATAAAAATACTCTCTAGGGTTTAGAACCTTCAATTTGGCCATTGAAACCTATTGTAACCTAAAATGGGGTCTTAGATAAATATTTACCCTAAATTGGGTTTTTATGTAAATTACCCAGTCAAACATGGTCAAACCCAAAATCCAACCTCGCCATTGGATTCCTTAAGTCCAAATTAGGTTTGTACCAAAATTTGGACCTAAGGGGAACTCATACTTTGCAAATAGGTCCGACCCAATTACATTTCTACCCCCATCTTTCGAAAACCTCTGCAGAAACCCCCTAGCTTCTTCTTCGTTCTTTGCAATTAGGTCCATTTGCCATTATAGCAAAGGGAATCCTGCTCCAGTGAGATTGAAAGGGCGATTTCTCCCTGATCTCTCAGAGAATCCCCTTCAAAATTGAAAGGGAGATTCTCTGAGAAATCTCCTCCAATGTGAACCCAATTTAAGGCCCCACTTGGTACCCAATCTCTCATGCGAACACATAAGAGATTCGGGTCTCTTTTGAGTTGCCATCGCTGGCGAACATACCTTGCTTGGAAGCTTGGCTTCCAAGCACAAATCCATCCTTAGAAGCTTATTTAAGAGACCCCAAATCACCCCGTATCTCCTAAGGCTTGAATTCAGCCGGAGAAACCCCTCAATTTCATCTCTCCTCCTCCGGTCGATCTGCTAAGCTTCCAAGCACAAATCCATCCTCAGAAGCCTATTTAAGAGACCCCAAATCACCCCGTATCTCCTAAGGCTTGAATTCAGCCGGAGAAACCCCTCAATTTCATCTCTCCTCCTCCAGTCGATCTGCTAAGCTTCCAAGCACAAATCCATCCTCAGAAGCCTATTTAAGAGACCCCAAATCACCCCGTATCTCCTAAGGCTTGAATTCAGCCGGAGAAACCCCTCAATTTCATCTCTCCTCCTCCGGTCGATCTGCTAATCAAGCTCCGGCGACTTCTCCCACTCTCCCTCGTCGCCTAGCCACAATACCGGTGGCAGGTCCCTCTTCCTCTCGCTTGTCCGCGTCGTGTCGCACTCGCCGACGCTCCTACCTCCCCTTCATCCTCGCTGACCTCCCTCACTGAGCATCTTTGTCTCTGACGTCGATGATATGAGCTAGATGCCATCCCTGCCTCCCCCTTCGTCTCTTCACTCCCAGATAATTCCTCTCACCCTCTACTCTATTTTCCCCTTCTTTATTCCCTTGAACAACCACTGCTGCACTCCACCACCATCATCCCCTTCACCTCCAGCCACCACTCCAGCGAGTTCACTCCATCTCCATAGACCACTTCCCTCCTCACAGACTGATCCATAAGCACCGCCCTGACTCACTGATCATAACCCCCCACTCACAACACTCCGCCACTCACCCACAAGCACCCCCGAACACACCCACACACATGGCCACAGTGTGCCCTAGGCATGCTACCTCAGGCAGTCCCACACCACGCCGACCATCTCTGCACATTTGCTGCACCTTGGCGAAGCTACCTGATCCTTTTAACATGGCCACAAGGCCGTTTACATGATTTCAAGTGCAGACGTTCATCCGCCATTGAAGCGAAGCTCGAAGCAAGCTTACAGTTGCTCCAGGCTTCGCCCACTCCAGGCTTGCGTTCCAGGTTACGTGGAATACACTCGGGCACAACTCCAGGAATCAAATTGGTGTCGAGGGCAGTGGCAGTTGCTAAAATCGAAGATAGCTTCCCTGCCGCAGGCGCGCGCGAGGAAGGTGGGAAGATTGTCCCACCTCAGAACTGGACGAAGCACCGCGCCCGCATAAATTATTTTTCTGCCAGTGGCTTATCGCCTCCAACTCATGGGGTGAGGTCCCCTCTCACCCGACCCGATGCCTCGTCCGCGACCACCACCATGGACCTATTGATCCAACCTGACCCAACACACCTCGCCCACCACCGCATGCTAGTGGGCTTGGTCCCGGGCGCGTATCCGACCCGATTACCCTAGAAGTGGCTCTGGGAGAGAGAACCAAAGAGAGAAAGGGGAGAAGAGAGCTCACGCGGGTAGGGGTAGGTTTTGCTCTGCAGAGGAAGGAGAAGACAAGGCTGAAGAGGAAGCTAAGGGCTAAAGCCAAGGAAGAAGGAAGAGGAAGCCAAAGTCAGAAGCTAAGGAAGGAGAAGGGCTGTAGTAGAAGGAAGAAGCCAAAGCCAAAGAGAAAAAGGCAAGGAAGGCAGAGAAAGCAAAGAGAAGGAAGAAACTGAAGAAAGAAGCTGAAGGCAGCCGACAGAGAGAGAGAAAGAAAAAAACCAAAGAAGAAGAAGCAGGCAGAGAAAGCTTAAGGAAAAGTTAAGGTAGCAAAGCTGAAGAAGAGAGAAGCCAAAGGAAGAAGAAGAAGAAGAAGAAAGGAGAAGACAGAGAAAGAACTCGCCAAGGCAAAATCAGAAGGAGAAGAAAATCAGAGAGAGAGAAGAAATAGCATAGACATTCTATTTTTATTCATATGCATTGAATTCTTGAGTATTTTTGATCTACATATTCAATTATTTTTGCACTATAACATTGATCTCATTGCATATTATATTCTTTCAAATTCTCAAGTTGTGATCTTGATTTCTAAACCCTAATTTGCTCTCTATATTCGATCTCGGACTTTAAATTCGAGTAATAAATTGTATTTGTTTTGAATGCTTTTTCGACTATACTACAACGCGACCTTTTTAAAACCCGATCAAGCGCTCTTAACAAGGAGGTGGTTATGGTGGCTAAGGGTTGGTGCCAACCTTGAAAGGTGCCTTGGTTTGACGCCATCCTAAGGGGGTTCTAGAAGGGGGGTAGGTGTAAGGTTGAGATGGGTTTAAGGGGTAGGTGTAAGGCAAAGATTTGGGGGTGTTTTGGCACCAAAGATAGGAGGTTCTAGAAGGGGTAGTTGGCTCCAACATTGGTGACTTTTGGAGGTTGTGGTGGAGTAAAGAGGCACCATTTTTGGCGCCAAGGTGAAGAAGTGCAAGGAGGTGTGTTTTGGCACCAAATAGGTGGGTTAGGGTTAGGTTAAATTGGGGTTAAGGAGGAGGATGGACGGCCATGTAGTGGAGGGCTTAGGTGGACCTAAGCTAAGCTAGCTTAGCTAGTAGGGTAGTAGAGGAGAAGGTAGGAAGAATTAGGGTTTAGGGAAGAGGATCTAAGGAAGAGTTGTCTGGAAATACACTGGAGCTGGTGACGGATGAAGAGAACAAAAATGAGCTACCTTAGTTGTCTTAGCTTGCTAGTTCTTTGCTAGCTTCTAAGCCAAGCTAAAGTAAGCTAGCTTCTGCTGAAATGAGATGAGGTAAGTTGGGTTTGATCTTTCCAGAGGTAACCTAGCTAGCTGGAGTAGCTAGCTTAGGTTAAATAGCTTAGCTCAACTAGGTTGAGCTAGGTAGAGTCTCCGAGAGCTAGACTTGAGCTAGCCTGAGCTAGTTGAGGTCTTCAGCCGACTTGAGTTGAGTGGAGCTGAATGTAGTTGGACCTGAGCTGAGGTGAACTCCTGTCAGCTTAGTTGAGCTAGATAGAGCTCCTAGTGAATTGATTGGAGCTAAGATAAGCTAGACTCGACTAAGTTGAGCTAGATCTAAGCTGACCTAAACTAGGTTGAGCTACCTTGAGCTACCATCCAGCTAAAATGAGCTAAATGGAGCTCAAGAGAGTAAGCCAAACCCAAGTGAGCTGGTATCCAGCTATGATGAGCTGGATTTAGCTAGGGTTCAGCTAAATTGTGCTTCCTCTTCACCTGTTGCCTTCTTTAATGCTAAGGTTTTAAGGATTTGACTATCTATTCATCCCTAACACTCAAATAAACGTGTCAAAAACAACAAAAATTATGCAATGCATGCATAACCTAAGTAATGACTAATTGCAGCCTAGAAACCCGTTTATGGAGTTAACGTCTTAAGAGCTAGGTGTGTTTTAGGGCATAAGAATGATGATAAACTAGCGTTTATCACCCCCTCGACCTTCGCCATCGCCGGCCCTATCTCCAGTCCCATTGGCGTCAAACCGACGACCTCCACCATCCGATCAACGATCAGACCATCGCGATAGGTTGGCAAAGATCCAACAACCTTCCGTAGCCCCTACGTGATGACATCCATCGACTGGATTAGAACTCCACTCCTCCACAGACCATGAAGAAGGAAGTAAGCTTCCTTCTCTAAAGCTATTTGCCAGGGACTGGTTAAAAAGAAAGAAACAGTGTAGGGACCAAATTGTAAGATTTCAGGGATCCACATGTGAGAAAATCAATTTTCTCAAGGATTGATTTGCAGAGTTTATTGATTTGGTTTAAGTTTTGGTTCCAAATGAATTGTTATTGCATAGCCTTGCTCAAATATTAGTTATATCGATTATTTAGTACTTAACTCTCATTAATATTTGATTAATTGACTTGAGTATTGAATAATTGAAATATAATCTTCTTAATTGAAGTATTGAAGTTGTGTGATTATTGATTACATTTTTAAACTAGATTTGGTGATTAGCAAATTAAATTCATTCAACCTAGTTCTCGAGTTTTTACGAAATCTTGATAGTAGTATTTGCGCATTTATCTTGCTCCCAGCGAACGACCACGAAAAAATTTATATTTCGAGAAATATAAACTTTAAAAGTTGATTTGTATGATTTGACTATATTACGATGTGCATTTTATCAAATCTTATTTCATTCACATCAATGTATATTCTCCTTCTCTATCCCACTTTAGTCGCTTAATAGTTTTCCTAATTTGTGTTTCTACTTCTTTTTTGAAGATAAAAAATTTACTTAATGCCTTATCCTTAGACTTTAGCAAATACATATAACAGCTTTTGTTGTTGTCATCTATAAAGGTGATAAAATATTTTTTGTTCTCCCTAATCAACATACCATTGAACTCGTAGATATCTATGTGTACTAATTCTAGAACCTCAATATCTTTAGTGCTAGAGTGAAAAAGTTTCCTAGTTTGTTTAGACTACAATCATATCTCTCATTTCTTTATTTTATCTATGATGTATTTAAGAATCTTATTTAATTTTATCATTCTTTTCAAAGAATTGAAATTTACATGACTTAATCTACCACACCATATATCAAAAAATTCAATATTACTGGAAATAGATTGAATGGAATGAAAACCAACATTATTTAGGGCATTTCTAGAAAATACATCAATATCACATCTCACTCTAAATAATAAACCAAAATGTTCTCAACATTTCTTTCCATAGAAAATCCTACGTCTCAACATAACAACTTTATTACATTTACAATTAATTCAAAACCCTCTTTAACTAATAAAGAACCAAAAAGAACATTCTTCTTCGTAGTATGAACATGCAACACCCTACATAGTATCCAAACTCATCTTGAAGAGAATCTCAAGTCCGCACATCTGAATCCCAGCATCTTGGCTATAGAGTCGTTCCCCATATTGACAGTCCCACCATTGCAAGCCTAATAAGAAGAAAGGAACAATCTGTTAGTATAAATATGTATATTGGCTCTAGTATCCATGAGCCATTCACTAGGATTATTAACAACATAGAGTTCGCATTTTGATAGAGACATATGCATTATGAGTCTGGCCTCCCCAGTGATCACATTTATTTGAGGGTTTCCATTTGTGGTCTTCTACTAAGCTTTGTGAGAAAGACAGTCCTTCCATTGCCCAATCTACCCATAATACTAGCATGGTCTATTCTTGGATTTTTTCTAGATCTTAGATTTTGCCTTCATTTTATTTTTATTATTGTTCTTATTTTTGTTTTCCTTGCTTTTAGACATCATGACATTCACCTTAGACCGTACATCTACAAGCATTACAACCTTCTACTTCCTATGATCCTCTTATAACAATGGAAACCATCAAGTTATCAAGAGAAAATTTTCTCTTCTTATGCTTGAGAGTCATTCCAAAGTTTTCTAAAGATTTAGAGAATTTTACAAGATAGACATGACTTTAAACTTTTCAGGAAGTTTAATTTCAACTTATACCAAATCATGGAGCAACAACATAAACTCATGTGCCTGCTATGAGACTAATTTACCTTCAGCCATTCAAAATTTTTGGAATTTTAAGATAGAATATTTTTCAATACCAAGTGTAAGGCCTTGAACCTACTTTCCAAAGTCAATTTGGATCAAGCATGTCAAACTGAATTCGTTGACACTTGTTGAACACAAATAGCATTTGTGTGCTCCAAAAATGGGAAATTACATATTTGGTCAAATTTGGTCAACCTCAAAAAATGCTCCCAAATTACATGAAAATTAGTACTGTTGAGTTCATCTTGTCGTAAGTTTTCCAATGACATGTGTTTCGTGAAAATTCGAGTTTTGTAGTGAAAGATGCATATAAAATATGAAAGTACGTAAAGAAATTTTAATAATAATAATAATAAGTGATATCGGGTTGTTTTTATCCTAACAAGCAAAATCGATTCAAAACCATTATAGATAAGGGGGTGTATGGCTGACACCTATTCTCTTTTTTTATTTTTCTTAATGCTACATCAAGGGAAAAGAGAGAGAGAGGGAGAAATCGAGCAAAAAAGAGAGGGAGAGAGACCGTGCAAGGAAAAGATAGGGAGAGATCAAGGGAAAGAAGAGAGGGAAGAAATCAGGATGGGAGAGGGAGAGAAAAGGAGAGAAACGAGACTGAGAGGGAGAGGGGAAGGGAGAGGGAAGCCGACTAGGAGGGAGAAGGAACATGAACAACTCCCTGTCCATGTTCACATTCATCTTGGTCATAAATGAACATGTGGATATGATGGAATTGATAATTGAACATGGACAACTAGATGAGATGGTTTGGCTAAGTTGGTTAGGGGATCAGGAAGTGGGTTAGCCACCCTGCGACTTTGTCATAGGCCCATTGGGCAATCGGGTAGCGAGGTAGGGGCACAGGGGTATATACATATATGATAATTGGTTGGATACATACCCAGGTCGTAGAGAGGTCTATCTACGAGCTAGCGTAGGTCGTGTCTACGCGTATAGCTTGTGGTATGCAACCACTACACTGCCTACACTAGGACCCTCGGGTGATGGAACGAGACTTAGGGTGAGTGTGGAGTTTCCTCTCAGCCAAGGGAACACTACAACATGTCATACCTCTCAAGAAATCACAGCGAGATCTCCTCGTGCCTTCTAAGGAATTGATATGGAACAATTATGACTGTAATATCAAAGGCCACACACTGTTAAATTAAATGTAAAATAATGGAGTAGTAAATGGACAAGTCATAAAGAAAGTAACAAATTAGTACCTTTCTTTCTGCATATTTATTTTTTTTCTGTCACTTTCCTTTACTTATACTACTCTACTCAGCATTTGTTGATGGCTACTTTGGGGCCTCGTACTCAAGTACCATTGAGCAATCGGGAGCAGCCGTACATGGAGCGACAGGTGCAGGTTGCGGTTCAATTTCCGCAGATGATCTTTGACACTTAGAGCCTTGTCATCCATTCACTTTCCTATTTTTCTTGGTTATGTAGTAGAAAGTTTTCTAGTACCTATGTCTTTCTGCCTTTAGATATATGGTTATAATTACTGTGGACAACATTTTTGCTTTGTTTTTCTTTTTGCAATGTAATATGATTAGTTTGTTTGGCCATGTTTATATTTTATAATTATGTGTTGGGTGACTGCGATATGATCCTGCTTTGGTATGATTCTCGTACTCTGTGATCCGTACTCCATCGTTCGGTTTGCATAGTGGGGCTCAGGTTGTTACAGATGGTATTGAGCAAGGTCACCCAACTAACCATGAAACAACCCAGAAAAGCCATACAAACACTCATATCGTATCGTGGATGGGATACTCAACAGCATAATGATGCAATATCCCTAGTCTTGATTTTCCACAGTACCCTGACTTAATTTCTCTTCTCGATTCCCTATCCTTTCTTCATCTCATCTAGTTTTCTTTGCCTCTCTGTAATTAAATTCTTGTGATCAAGGTGGTTCCCTCAAGCTTTGCACTGAGCAAATTAAGGCTCTTGTTAGAGCATTGATTGATTTGAATGTGATCCTAAGAAGCAATTGAGTTATTTCCTAGTTCATCCAACAGTTTTGTGATAGTGTAGTTTCTAGGTCATTGCTTGTGGTTTTGTTTAGTAAAAAATTTACCAAGCCAACGAATACGCCATTTCGTAGCACTGCTTGGTATTGAATATGTTGGTTGTGTACATATGTTTATGTGTAAATATACATGTAGATCATATAACCATTGTTTATGTGTAAATATACATGTAGATCATATAACCATTGTTTATGCATAAATATACATGTAGATATATATTTTCATGGGATAAATGATAAACACCTGTTTATTAACATTCTTATGCCCTAAAACTGATCTAGCTCCTAGGATTTTAACTTCGTAAATGGGTTTTCAGGCCACATTTAGGCATTTACTTAGGATAGGCATGCATTACATTTTATTGTGTTTTTGATGCATTTACCTGAGTGTCAGGGATAGGCAGATAATCAGATTTCATAAGCCTTGGCACTCTGGAAGGCAGAAGATGAAGGAGAAGCCCATACCAGCTGGATCACAGCTAGATCCAACTCATACCAGCTGGATCCCAGCTTATTCTAGCTAGATCAACTCATCCTTAGCTCCATTTAACTCATCTCAGCTGAATGGTAGCTCAAGCTAGTTCACCTCAACTCCATTCAGCTCACCTCAATTGGGTGACAACTCAAACTAGCTCAAGATAGTTGATCCCAGCTCCATTCCAGCTCCTCCAGCTCATAACAGTTCACTAGAAGCTTAATCTGACTAGGACTAGCTACTGCCATCAACTAGCTAGACCTAGTCAGTTGAAGAAGTCATCACCCAGCTTAGGCCAGCTCAAGTCTAGCTCTTAGAGACTCAACTCAGCTCAACTTAGTTGAGCTGAGCTACTTGACCTAAGCTAGCTACTCCAACTAGCTAGGTAATATCTGGGAAGACCAGAGCCAACTCACCTCAGCACAAATTAAAAGAAAGCCAGCTCAGATTAGCTTGGCTTAGCTACTAGCAAAGAACTAGCTAGCTACTGAGCTTACTTCAGCTCCCTTTAGCAAACATTAGCTTCAGTGCTGCTCCCTCCAGCTCCTCTCCTCCAAAACCCTAGCTCCCTCTACCTCCTGTTCAATTCACCTGCTAGCTAAGCTAGCTTAGCTAAGTCCACCTCCATGGCATCCAATCATAACAGTAACCCACCTAACCAAAGCTCCACCAAATAACCCTAAACCTAGTCCACCTAAGCTACCTATTCCCACTTCCCTTTTGGTGCCAAGACAAAGCACCCGTTCACCCCTCAACTACCTCCAAGAGTCACCTAAAGTTGGTGGCAAACTACCCCCTTCTAGAACCCTATTTTTGGTGCCAACTTATCCCTACATCTCAACCCTACACCTAAGCCCAAAACCTATCTACTCCCTCCATCATATGGTGCCAACCAAGCCCCCATCTAGAAGCCATTTTTGGCACCAATTCAAAGGGCACCATGGGAGTTAACCACCCCCCTTTGCATCCATTGGGTTGGCGTTAAATGTTCCCCACCCTTGGATTACTTAACCAACTCCAAAACCCATCCTAGCCATCCCTTTTATCCACGCCAACCACCACCCCTCCCTTCCTATTAATACCCCCCTTAACTAGCACCACATCATCAACTTCTCCCTTAGTTTAATTTCTACCTACACCACCTACACCTAAGGCCAAGGAAGAAGAAGAGAAGAAGATCAAGGGGGCAGCCTACCCACCCCCTTGGTGCCTTCTTCCTCTCTCTTCTTCTCCCTTGTGCCATGCCAAGGAGGAGGAGCTCTTCATCCAAGGAGGATGGCAAGGCATTGAGGAGGAATCTAGGGTGAACGTCCACCCTTGGAGGAGAACCAATTGAAGGAAGGAGCGAGGGAACATCTTCATCAAGCCCAAGAGCTACAGAGTTTGGAGCGAAGATTATGCCGAGCTTCAATCAGAGGATTATCTTCTCTTCTATCTTTATTTTATTTTTTTATTATCAAGTGGTTTACTATTTTCTTGGTAAGAAGCATTCCTCTACCTGTACTCTACTTACTAGTTATACAAAGTTTTCAATTGCCTTCCAATTTCTTATTTTCTAGCTTAGTGTATTTTTCTTGCTTCTTATTATCGTAGAGCACACTCTTCTCTTCTAATTACCCTAGATGCACTTTCCTAGAGTGAGTTTAGAAGAGAGAATTTCTTGTCACTTAGGAATAGTTGATAGGCGTAGCTTTAGTTATTCTTCACTTCCAAATACCTGATTATTTGAAATACCCTAAAAGCAACAAAACAAAAAAATACAAAAATATATGTGTCGATTTGAGAGGTGAGAGAGAGAACCATCTTTGTGACTAACATCTTGGACAACCCTAGATACTCCACTATCTAGGAATTATAAATTTAAGAGTTGATCAATTTTACGTGTCTCAACAACAAAAACCTATATTTATAAAATCGCGTGAAATCCGTACAAAAAGATCCTCTACCATGCATTCATTAAAAATGGAAAATATGAAAAATAGGTCCACTACTGCTTCCACCTCTCAACCAAAAAATCCATCTAACTCCGCTTCTAATCCTGCCTTTGACTCTTCCACCCAAAACCCACAAGCTAACCCCTCAATCTTTGACTTACCCATCCCTAACTTGCCCAGCCTAGAGCTACCTATTCCTGAGATGCCACAACAACAACATCAAGCCCCCCCGTCTAATCCCTTCTCCATGATGGTTGAGTAGCTGGCTCAACTTCAAGCTAATCAACAGCAGTTGACTAGGACTGTAACAAACCTAGCCAACCGAGGGCAAAATCCACCACCCCATCAGCAGCCTATCGTTCCTCTTAAGGATTTTTATGATCCTTCCAACTATGAGGATAGACCAGGGGTGGTCATTCCAAAAGGGGACTTTGAAATCAAATCAGTCATTCTAAATTAGATTAAGCACTTCCATGGCCTTCCTAAGGAAGACCCATTCAGCCACCTTGAGGAGCTCACTCTCCTCACACAAACAACCCATTCTTGCAATGTGCGAGAAGATCTCTGGCTAATGCAGCTATTCCAGTTATCTCTCAAGGATAAGGCTGCTTATTGGTTCAGAACTATCGACAAACCCATTACCACATGGCCTTAGCTAAAAGGTGCTTTCCTAAAAAAATTCTTCCCCATAGGTCATACTAATTCCTTGAGAAGATCTATTACGACCTTTCAACAAAAATCTTGTGAGACTCTACATGATGTTTGGGAACAGTTACAAGATCATCTAAGAAGTTGCCTGCACCACAAGGTTCTCTTATGGTAGCTCGTGCAGATTTTCTACCATGGATTAAAAGATCAACTTTGATGTTTTGTCGATGCCTTGTGTGCTAGTAACTTCTTAAATAAGGATGCCAAAAGTGCCTACGAATCATTCGTGGAAATGAGTGAAAACTCATTTAATCATGCATCTATGAACACCTTTAGTCGAACTACCAACCCATAGTTCAGTGTTCATGAGATAGGCACTCAATCTATCCCCGTTACCCAAGATGATCTCCAAATGATGGCTCATCGACTCGACCAGTTGCAATTAAATCAGAAGAAAATGGAGGAAAGACTTACCACATCCACCCAGGCTCCATAGGCTCCGCATCTAACCTTGCCTAACATCCTAAAGAGAGAAAATTTGCATAATCTAAATATTGCCCCTACTGAGTATAATCAATATTCCAAGGCTTTCTATGTTCACCAGGGACATACACATATACAAATCCCAGTCCCACTAAAAATATTTCTTCCCTCCATGAGCAATTTAAAAATTCTTCCAACTCAAATTGGAGGAATTACCCAACTCACTCCTGGACCAATTCTATTCCTTATCAGAAACAAAACCCATTTGGAGGGTATGGCTTAAATTAGACTTTTTACCAACCTAGGCCATCTCAAGAAGACATCAATGCCCAGATTATGAAAACCCTGTAGGGAATGCAAAGCAAAATGTCGGAAGTAACCCTCATTGTTACAAATCTGCATAATTAGATTGGGGTTACTCCGACCTAGAGACCTGCAGGACATTTACCATCCCAACCCATACCCAACCCTGTCAATCAAAGTAAACATTATCTGGGTGGAAATCTAAATCAAAACCATCCTAATCAGCCTCCCACTAACTCTGTACCTTAGCACCCACCTGGTTTCCATCAACAGGCCCCCCAACCTTCTCCCAGGAATAACCAAACTGCGAATGCAATTACATTGAGGAGTGGGGAAACAACCACTGATCCTGGGCCTTTACATCAAAATTATGAAACACACTCAACCTATGCAAGTTGACTCTCCTAACACCACTCAGGAAGAAAAAGAAAACCCAATATCACAAGACACGACTCTTGCTCCTTTTACCAAAGCTCTCCACTCCACCACCAATAGAAAGAAGAAATCTGAGCCCACAAATGAAGAACTCATGGATTTATTCAGGCAAGTTCAGATCAACATCCCTCTCCTAAATGCAATCAAATACATACCTGCCTATGACAAGTTTTTGTGTGATATTTGCACTCCCAAAAGGCAGACTAAAAACCAAGGACAAGTTCATCTTTCGAAGACAGTAAGCTCTATCATACAGAGCAAGCTGCATCCTAAGATGAAAGACCCAGGCACGACTTTGATTTCAGTCATTAATGATAATACCACTTTCAACCGTGCACTTCTCAATCTCGATGCCTTAGTCAATATCATCCCCACGATTTTATTCAAAGAATTTAAGATCATTCATCTCAAACCTATTGAGGTTACCTTACAATTAGCCAACTGATCTGCAATTAAACCCTAGGGAATTGTCGAGGATGTTCTTGTCAAAGTCCAAAACTGTGTCTTCCCTGTAGACTTTTTGGCCCTTGACATCGAGGTATCCGAATCTCTTATTAACACCCCTATAATTCTTGGACGACCCTTTTTGGCCACCGCAAAAGCAAATATAAATTGCCATACAAGCAAAGTGGATATCACTTGCACGAGCCAAACTATCACTCTTCATATTTTCAAATCCTCTAGGAGATTCCATGATGATAATTTTTTCAACTCAAATACAGAAATATCTAATTTGGTGGAGGAGACAATGTTAGTAGATACCCTTCCCAACCACAACCTTTTTGAGGATTCTGACTCTGAATCAGTGGTCGGCGAAATCACCAACTTTGAGCCTTGTCTTCACTCACAATCTCTTCTTGATTCCCCACTAGACCCACGCACACTAACTTCACCCACCCTTCATCGCACTGATTTTACTCCTACTACCTTAACCTTAGACCTACCACCTGACCCACCCGAGTTTGGATTTCAGCATGAACTCAAACCTTAACTAGACTTGAATCAACCTTCCATTTTTCCATCTTATTTTAAGCCCTATATTTTTACTAATCACCTTTTAGGGGATCTAGAGGATGACCTTTTTCATGTGGGCATTCATGTGTCCAATTTTCTACATTACCATCCATCTTCCATGCATCGCTTCACGCTCGGTTGAATGGCGTAAAAGATAGCACTGGATGGGAGGTAACCCATCAATTTTACTGCTTTCCTTTTATCTTTTTTTTCCAAGGTTTTGCCCATCCTGAATCCGACCGCTTATCACTAAGGTGATCTCTTTTCCTTCCTAATGCATGAGGACATTGCATATCGTAAGCATGAGGGGTGTTTTTTAAAATTTTGACAATCGATTCAGGATTTTCAAAACCTAAAAACATTCAAATATTCATTTCATTTCTGGCATGCATACCCAAAAAAATAGAAAAATCATAAAACTTTTTTAGGAAAACTTTGAAAATCGAGACTAAGGTTGAAAAATTCATTTTAAGGTATAATGAGATTTAATCTTTAACAAACTAGGGACTAAGATGCAGATATGATTGTTAGAACTTCTGGGACTATTTTTAGACTAGATCAAGTATCCTCCTCTAAATTTCACTTGAACTCATGACGATTTAGGTAACTTGATCTCTTCTTGTGACCTAAAAATTACTTGGCTTAGTTTTCAACCCAAAAACTTGCATCTCTTGCAAAATTCTTGTGTCAAAATTGACACAAGGCCAACACCTAAAACACAATTAAAAAATTAGAAAAGCCCCTTGTTTAGTCTTAGTGAACTATGAAGTAGATGATTGGTTTGAGTTCCTTATAAGTCCATGTTAGTGGACTAAATTAGAACCTAAGTACTTTATTGTTGGAATGAAAATGTAATATGAATCAAACATTGCATGAATAACATTAATTAAGCTGCAGAGTTACCATTCCATACATGGCATCAATTTTTACATCTTAATCAATTAAATTCGGGTCAGTATGGAAGGGGCAATCTGGATGGAATCATACCTCAACTGGGAATACCATTTTTGGAGATTTAATTTGCCACATATAAGAAAGGAAAGAAAGAGAAAATAAATAAAGAGAACTTTCCCTATTTTTCTTTCTCTCTCCCTCGAATCTCTCTCCCAAATCTCGCTCACTCAAATCTCTCTCTGATTGTCTCTCTTTGTTTATAACAGGCAGAAGACCAAGAGAGGATCGGCTCCATCACAATCTCCTTCTCCACGGGGAGGAAACTCCCTCTCTAACATCATCTTCCTCCACGAGGGGGAGGAACCTTCTCTCAACCAAAACCACCAAAGTCCTCTGACTATGCTTCACCCACCATTGCGTCTCACCCACGTTGATGAGTCGATTATTCGCTTTAAAGTCGTTTGCAGTTTTATGTGGTGGAAAAATCGACTAATCAATATTTAAAAAAAAAGAAATAACCACTCGTAGAGGAGCGGGTCGTATCCACAGGGAGGCAATGAGGCAATAATCTCTCTATTATTTCGTATTCGTTCAGTCTCGTGAGAAATCCGTAGTTAAATCTGACATGAAATGCGACGGAAAGAAGATGCACAATATCTTGAAAACATAAGGGTAGATGTGCAATTTTTCCTCACTTAAATATTCAATAAACATGTGATGATTTTATGCAATTTTCCATTGACATGTATTAAAGAAAATTTGTGCACATTTAAATTCCAAAATCAATGTCAAACAATGTTAATTACAAAAGCTATGCAATTGTAAAAGAACTTGAGTATAAAGTTGCAAATTTTACCACAATAAAATATTCATAAACAAAAATTCTTTTCCTCGCAATGGCATGAAATGTAATAACTAATTAACCCATTAACAGAGCATTTTACCTCTCTCCTCCTCGCGATCGGGAGAGAGGTTCAATCGAGGAGAGGTTTGCACAGGCAGGTGGATGAAGCGAGGCAGTCGCAATGGTGGTAGCCGCACGTTGAGCGGTGGTCAGAGTCGGCCGGGCGGAGCTCCGACGAAGGTGGCTGCAACTAGTGCTGCAGCTGCTGTTGGCGATGAGCGTGCGTTGCAAGCGGGTGCGGGAGCGCGTGTGGCCTGTTAGCGGTTTTGCCTGCTCTACTGCTGCGTGCTGGCTGGAGGCGTGGGTGCGCGCGGACGGGTGGTCGCAAAGGCTGGAGGGCGCGGGTGCGCGCTCTGTTGTTGGCGAAGTGCGGGTGCTGCAGGTGCGGGAGGAGGGCGTGCGCGGCCTGGAGTGGATGCGGGAGTGAGCGGGTGCGGGAGCGGTGAGGCGCTGCAGGCTGTGCATGCCTTGCGTGCGGCTCGAGGAGGCGTGTGGGTGAAGGCTGCAGGTGCGGGGAAGGTGCTACGGCCGTGGGAGTGAGCAGGTGAGGTTCTGCAAGCGTGCGGTGAGCGGACGAGTGTGGTTGAGCGGGTGCGGTTGCAAGCGGAAGGTGAGGAGATGGCATTGGAGGTGAAGTAGGCGGACGGTGGTTGCTGCTGGAGTGGGGGTGGACTTCAGACGTCCGGGAAATTTCCCGGACGTCTTAACTGACTGAGAGGGTGATTGCACAGTGGCTGCGGCGGTGGTTGTTGGTGACGACGGCGAGGGAGATGCACGCTAAGGTGCTTACGGTAATGCGGACAAGCTCCGGATGGCGGTGTGGCCTATCACACCACACGCCCACGGTGGTGGAGACTCGCCGCCACGGTTGAGGTCGGCGGTATGGAATGGAAGAGAGAAGATCTCTCTGCACAGTGGTGGGTCGGTAGTGGAGGCCTTGTGAGCTCGACTGCCTCATCCTCTCTTTTGAAATTAGCTGCCCAACCAGATCCAACACATCTGCTCCTCCTTGAATGGATTCTTCACTGCGGCAGCTGCAGCCGTTGCACGTAGAAGAAGAATAAACAAAATAATGATAAAATATTATGGTTATTTATATACAAACCCTCAACTTTTATGTTAACCTAAATTAATGCATGTAATGTACCTAATTAGTTAACTAATGCAATTCTAAGTTAATTCTAAATGCATTTAAATATGAATAAGATGCATGAATTATGTAATTGAATTAGAAATATGAATTAATCTATTTACATCCTAATTTATGCTAAATAAATGTTAGAATTAACCTAATGTCTAGGCACTTAAATACTTAAATAGCTTACAAATATGTGCTAATCACACGTCCTCACCAATTCCATCACCACAGTCGGTGGTGACAGCACCGACACTCGCAACCATGACAACTCCGCCTTGACGTTCATCACTGCGATGCACTCTCCCCACCGCAAGTTTATCACCACCGCGCTTTGCTCATCTTCTCAAGACAACCACCACCGCAACACCGCCACTGTGTCTGTTATCGCATCTCTGACATCACCACCGTGTGCCATCCTCTTCATTTAAGTTGTCCGAGAACCTTCCTAGACGTCTGGAGACCCGCATTATTGTCTTCTTCCTCCACAACTGCGACCTGCACCTCTGGCTCTCCCTCTCCACCTTCGTGCTTCACAGCAAAAGAGTGGACACCACCACCGGTGCCCACATCAACCCGCACCTAACGCATGCACCGGCACCAATAGAGACACTACCTCCTCTGCAGCGTGCGGCCTGCCTCCTTCGTGCCCCATGGCACCCACATCCGACCGAACCCACCAATGCCTCACTGCACACAGCCAACCCTCACGTGCGCACCCTCACAACGGTGCCACCTCCTCCTCGCACCAGCCACGCATGGCCACGCTCGGCCACCGCAGAACCTTCCCCATCCATGCACTATTCATCTTCCTTGAAGAGGAACCCAAAGTCGCCGACCATCTCCTCCATGCAACCACCGCCATCGGCCATCACGCATCGCACCGTCGACTCCATCAGACCCACCTCACCTCCACAAGCTCACCCACACCCGCAGCATCCTCTCCCATAGGCCACGTTCACTGGTGAGCCACCACCACCACCGGCGGGATCCTCCTCTCTGGCAGCCACCACCGGCCACTGTTCTCCTTGCCACAACCACTGCCGGGTGCAGCCCATCCCACCGAGCTCCAATGAAAGCCTTGCCAGCAGCTTTTCCTCCGTCTGTGCATGGGGACCCCTCGAAGGAACTCCCCTCTTTTGCTACAGTTTAGGTGGGATTAAAAATTACATTCATATGCCATTGATGAGATTGGGTTTTTATTTGAATTAATATTATATTTCTGAAGGTTTTATGGTGAATTCCCTCCCCATTTTAAGTAAATATTATTTCACATGAATCTTGACATTATTAGCCTAATTCAAAGGGGTTTCTTGGCTCAATTTCTTGGGGAATCAATGGCAAACAATAATTTTTTACTATTACGAGTTTAATTATTTTATGGGGGTAAAATTATGCACACAACCTTACATTCTTGAATTATTATGTATCTTCTTCTTTTCACCTCGTTTTGCATTGGATTTGGGCAAATATAATGTAAAAGTATTAGTGAATTTATTGTAATTGTTCCTCCCTATGGATACAACCTAACTTTCATGGTTACTTTTGATTGTTAAATACTTTTGATCTGGGATTTTTCCACCACAACTTACATTACTGCAATGACATATGTTTCTAACAAGCAAAATCTCCCATTCAGTTCCCACCATCGAGAAGGAGGAAAATGGCTCCTTTGAAGATGCGATCTCAACATGTCACTGCTTCGGTGCTGCTCTATATCTATATTTCATATCTTTAGACAGAGAATTACGGCGAATTTTGTGGCTCAAATGCCTCGAACTGTACTCTACCCATAGCATCGAAGTAAGAGCTTGAGTTAGCTTGGAGTGGCCCTTTACAACACATTGTGTTTTGGGGTTGTGAGCTCCCAGGTGGTGTCTTGGACAGTAATATCTCGAAGTGCTGGCCCCAGAGCCCCCTCGAGGATTGGTAACGGGAATGATGATCCCGGTACATCTGATGTAGGATTAACCTTGGAATAAGCATGGGGGAGACAAAAAAAAAGTTTTAAAAACATGACCTTATAAATGTTAGCAATCACAAAGCACTGACACAAGGTTTCAAAAGAATATGCAAGTTGCGAGTCGAATTCAAGAGCCAAGGAAATCCTAACTACAAAGTAATGTTAGGTCATTTGAATTAACAAGGAGTTAACTTATGAATTTTTGAAGGATACATTGATCCTGATTCATCTAATATTTGGATCTAAAGACGAATCCTGATGTTTTATCTTTAACAAATCCAGTGCCTTTCTTGTTTTCAATCAACCAAAGTCCTGTAATCTCCTTCTCAAAAATAAAAAAAAAAATTAGTCTTTCCCAAAAAATCCATTTTATGAAAATAGTTTTGCTAAGAGACTAGCAAAAGATGAGCATGGGGGTGTAAAAAATGCCAGTTTATCATCATTGTTATGCCCTAAAACTGATCTAGCTCTTAGGGTTTTAACTCTGCAAATAGGTTTTCAGTCTGCATTTAGGCATTTACTTAGGAGAGGCATGCATTGCATTTTATTGTGTTTTTGATGCATTTATCTGAGTGTCAAGGATAGGCAGATAGTCAGATCTCACAAGCCTTGGCACTCTGGAGGGTAGAAGATGAAGGAGAAGCCCATATCAGTTGGATCACAGCTTATTCTAGCTAGATAAACTCATTGTTATCTCCATTCAGCTCATCTCAACTGAATGGTAGCTCATGCTAGTTCACCTCAGCTGGATGACAACTCAAACTAGCTCAAGACAATTGATCCCAGCTTCATTCCAACTTCTCCAGTGCAAAATAGTTCACTGGAAGCTCAACCTGACTAGGACTAGCTACTACCATCAACTAGCTAGTCCTAGTTAGCTGAAGAAGTCATCAACCAGCTCAGGCCAGCTCAAGTCAACTCAACTTAGTTGAGCTAAACTACTTGACCTAAGCTAGCTAAGTAATCTCTGGGAAGACCAGACCGACTAATGGGAACACAATCATGAGCCATAACTAGCTCATTTTGATCCAATTAAGTCAGTAAATGCTCCTACATAACTGCTAGAGAGCCATAAGTCACTACATAGCCATTCTAAGGGAAAGATAAGAAAATAGGGTTAAAACTGCAGTTTTACCATCATATCATGAATGCAGTACAACCACAGGTTTTCTCAGGGGTTAATTGAGGGTCAAATGGTCCTTAAAGTCCAACAAGTGGGTTAGAATAAACAGAAAAGGGTTTACACATGTTTTGAGAATTAAATGACTTTTGAAACCCTAAAAACAGACTCGCTTAATTAACTGAGGTTTTGGTCAGGATAAAATTCACCTAAACCCTCTAAAATTCATAGAAAAATATTCTCTAAGGTTTGGAACCTTCAATTTGACCATCAGAACCCGTCTTGACCCAAAATAGAGTTTCAGACTAACATTTGCCCTAATTTGGGTTTTTGCATAAATTACCCAGTCAAACTTGATCAAAACCTAAATCTAACTTCACCATTAGATTTCTTGGGTCCAAATTAGGTTTGTATCAAAATTTGGACCCAATTTGAAATCACCTTGACCAAGTTTGCATTTTTGGTCCAGTCAGACTCTTTCTATCTCATTCAGACCCCTAACTTTCAAATTCCTTACAAAAAGGCCCCTATCTTTGTCATCACTCTTTCCAGATAGGTCCCTCCACCATTATCGTGGAGGAATCCTACTCCGGTGATCTTCAACTAGGGATATCTCCCTGATTGATTGGCGAATCCCTTCTAAAATTGGAAGGGAGATTCTTGACAGATTTCCCCACAAATTGATCCACATCTTGGGCTCCAATTCTCGCCCAAATCCTAATGCCAACTCATGGAATAAATGGGTTTCCTACCCGGCGACAATTCCTAGCTTGAAATATTGGCTTCCAAGCTCAAAACCCCCTCCTAAGCCCTATAAAGAGATCCCGAGGGCAAGGCCAAATGGGTCAAGCTTGAATTCCGGCCGAAAACCCTCCTCTTCCTCCCTCCTCTTCGGCCGCAAAGCTCGTCAAGCTCCAGCGACCCCTCCTGACCTCCTTCGTCATTCGGTCACAAAACTAGTGGCCATATTCTCTCTCTCTCTCGTCCGCTCTTGGCCGTACCAGCAGGAGCCCTTCTACCTCCATCGTCATCGTTGTTCCTTTCATCGGAGCACCTTCTTCCCTAGCTCCAGCCTACCAACGCCAGTGCTGTCCTCTCCCTTTCATCCACTTAGCATAGGTAATTAAGTTCCCTTAAGGCCCCTAGATTAGTTTCTTCTACCAAAAACCAAAAATAAACCCCTCGATACCGTCGCTCACCTTTGTCTTCCCCATCTCCAACAGCATCTCCGGCGAGGTCCTCCGCACGCTGCACTCATTTATCGTAAATTTTATGCGTTTTGTAAAAATACATCATTGTAATGCATAAAATCAATCAACTTTTAAATTTATAACCTAGATAGTGGGATATCTAGGGTCGTCCAAGGCAGCCAAATTGTTTGCAAATCAAATCCCTTGCTTAGAAATGAAAATCAACTTTCTTTTTAATCTTTTTCAATATATAATTTTTATGTTTTGAAATAATGAAGGAAAAATGCGAATTGTTGACAGAAAAGCAACTAACACCTACAATCACTAAGCTAAAACCTAAGTGACAAATATGACCCCTCCCTAAGCTCACTCTAGGAACGTGAAGGCCTAGAGTAACTAGGAAGTGGAAGTGAAAAAGTGCTAGATCAAAGATAAAGCAATTGCAACAAAAAATGAAAAGAAGGCAAATTGATTTAGTAGAATTTGTGTTTTACAAAACCATGTAAAGGAATGTTTCTACTTAAAATGGAAAATATAAAAAAGCAATAAAAACACAAATCCTCTTGCAAAATCTAGTGAAGAAGGGAGTCCTCTTGCTCCAAGCCTAGCTGCTCCTTGGCTTGAAAAGGTCTCTTTCTTCTACTTCCTTGAATGCTCCTCCAAGGTGGATGCTCTCCACCTCAATTCTTTCCTCCAAGGGTGGTCATGCACCACCCTTTCTCCTCCAATGCATGGCTATCCTCCTGGAGGTGAAGATCCTCCTCCTTCTTGGCGTGGCACAAAGGGAAGGAATGGGGAGAAGAAGGCACCAAGGGGTGGAGTGATGTGCCCCCTTAATCTTCTTCTCTACTCCTTCTTGGCCGTAGGTTTAGGTGGAAGTAAGGTGGAAATTATCTAATGGGAGGATGATGAAAATGGTGGTGGGTGATGGGTTTTTATAAAGTGGGATGGAGGTGGTTGGCGTGGCCTTTAGTGGAGGGCTAGGATGGCTTGATGGGAGGTGGTTAGGGATCCAATGGAGAGGGTTAAATGGTGCCAACCAAGGAAGTGTGAAGGGGGTTTGATGGTGGCCTTTGGTGGTCGAGTATGGGGTGGAAGGGCACCTTGTTTTGGCGCCAACTTTGGCTTCTAGAAGGGGGTGTTCTTGGCGCCAAAAATCAAGGGTGGAGATGGGTTGGTTGGTGAAGTGTAGGGTGGTGATCAGGAGATGGGTTGGTGCCATTTTGGTGGTGGTTATGGGGGGTGTTTTGGCGCCAACGTTAGGTGGCTTTTGGAGGGAGGTGAGGGGTGAAAAGGTGGCTAGGGTTGGTGCCAACTTAGGGGTGGACTAGGTTAGCTAGGTGGACTTATAGGTAGAGGTAGTTGGTGGAGCTGGTTAGGTAGGGTTTTAAGGTGGTGAATGGCCAAGGGAGCTGGAGTCTAGCTAAGCTAAGCTTAGCTAGCTTAGCTAGTAATAGAGTAGAGGAGTAGGCAATGGCAGCTAGGGTTTGAAGAAGGGAGCTGAGGAGGAGAAGTCTGGAGCTTGAACTAGAGTTGACAGCTACTGAAGAGGGTGGCAAGGAGCTACTCTAGCTGGCTTAGCTTGCTAGTTCTTTGCTAGCTGCTAAGCTAAGCTAAAGTGAGCTGGCTTCTACCATAATGAGCTGGGGTGAGCTGGGTCTGGTGCTCTCGGGGAGGATCAAGCTAGTTAAGGCAACTAAGGTAGCTTAGCTCAACTGAGTTGAGCTAAGCTGAGTTCCCGGGAGCTGGACTTGAGCTTCCTGAGTTGAAATGAAGTCATCTTCAGCTGGTTGGAGCTGAGTGGAGCTGAATGTAGCTGGACCTGAGTTGGGGTGAACTCCAGTAAACTCAGCCGAGCTAGCTCGAGCTCCTTGTGAACTAATGGGAGCTGAGATGAGCTAAGCTCAGCTATGTTGAGCTAGATCTGAGCTGACCTGAGTTAGGGTGAGCTAAGATGAGCTCTCTTGAGCTACCATTTAGCTAAAATGAGCTGAATGGAGCTAGGATGAGCTAATCCTAGTTCAGGTGAGCTAGATTCCAACTATGGTGAGCTAGATCAAGCTGAGTTCCAGCTGGTGAGAGCTTCTCCTTCACCAGTTGCCTTCCTAAGTGCTAGGGTTCTAGCGATCTGGCAATCTGTATATCCCTAACACTCACAAAAACACATTAAAAAAACAACAAAAAGTGCAATGCATGCTTAACCTAATTAATGTCTAAATGCAGCCCAAAAAACCCGTTTACGGTGCAAAATCCTAAGAGCTAGGTTTATTTTAATACATAAGAATGATGATAAACTGGCATTTATCACTCATCCACACGCCTCGCCACAACTCTCAAAAGCATCACCGTCGCTCCGCACACAAAACCCCTATCTCTATTCACCTTTCCATCCAACCAAACGCGCCCCTAAACAGACCAATCATCACACACCAACTCCATCATTGACTGGCCACCACAGACCACCATCCTCCATCAGCACCTTCGTCGTGCCTTGTCAAAGCTCCTGAACTATTCTAATGTGGCTATGAGGCCTTATTCAGTGTTTCAGGTGTTCACCGTTCTCCACCGTGGCCGCCTTCATCTCCGCCTTTGTTCATAGTCCTTCGGTTGCCAAACCATCTGCCTCTAGTATCAAGAAATGCGGTTTCACCTCACGACTCCAACCGTGTTCCCAATTGGCTTCCCAGAAGCAGCAGCATCAGCAATTGAAGGGCTTCATCTCTGCTGCAGATGTGCAAAAGAAGACATGAGCAAATAGTCCCACATCGTGGAATTTGGAAGCGGTGCAAGTGCATAAGTTGCAAAAGTGTTGAGGGCTTATCATCTCAACACTTGAGGGGTGAGGTCCCTCACACCCTTCACGCTCCTCATCCGTGACCTCTCCTCCACGGACCTGGTGCACCTGACCCACCTAAACGTTCACTCCTCGGTCACTACACCACGCCGGTGACCCTGGACCCGGGTACGCGGATCCTCCGATTACTCGATAACCCAATGTGCATGGCTTCGGGAGAGGGGAACCTAAGAGAGAGAAAGGAAGAGAGTGTGCAGGGCAGGGGAGGGTTTTGTTCTTCTGTGCATTGGCTAACACTTAGCCAAAATCCAAGCCCTTTCCCCTATGCTTAAAGAAGAAGGAAGAAGGCAGGTAGAAAAAGAAGGCCTGAAGAGGAGGAGAAGGAAGAGAAAGTAGAGAGGACAGAAGAAGAAAGAGTCGCATAGGAAGAAATCAGAGAAGAAGAAGAAAGCAGAAGCAGAAGCAGAAGAAGGAGAAGGAAAAAGTGAAAGAAGAAAAAGGAGAAACAAAGGAGAGGGCCATTTAAGGCATTTGATCTCCAAAGGAGACGTCTGATTACTGTAGCATTCAAGCTACTTGCAGATATTTGATCCTGACTACTGTGGCAATATTGATTACTCTAGTTTACATATAATATACTAAATAATTGGTAATCTAAATCACCATTATTTTGTTATAGATTTCTTTTTATCATGTTGAATTCTTATTATACTCATGTCCTACACTAATTATCATTTTTGAGTAGTTTATTTGGTTTAAATTCTTGTGCTCATTCGCATTATTTGAGATTAGTGTGTGAATTCATATTGCTCCTTATGCTCGACCTCAGACTTAAAATTCAAGTAATAAATTTATTTGTTTTCAAAGCGATTTCGGCTATATTACAACGCAGTTTAAAACACCGATTTATCGTTTAAACACCCACCTCACCTAAGCTCAGATTAGAAGAAAGCTAGATCAAATTAGCTTGGCTTAGCTGCTAGCAAAGAACTAGCTAGCTACTGAGCTCCACTTCAGCTCCCTTCAGCAAACATCAGCTTCGGTGCAACTCCCCCCAGCTCCACTACTCCAAAACCGTAGCTCCCTTTGCCTCATGTTCCATTCACCTACTAGCTAAGCTAGCTTAGCTAAGTCCACCTTTGTGGCATCCAATCATAACCCTAACCCATCTAACCTAAGTTCCACCAAATAACCCTAAACCTAGTGATGTATATACATCCATTTAGGTAAAATGCCTATTTATGCATGTTCTTAGGCTTAGATATGCATTTCATAGTATAAATATTGTATAGCATGCATCATTCTGCATTTAGAATAGTTTGCATAAAGTTTAGGTTAATTTGTGTCCTTTTATGGTCAGGAGAGAAGGAGATTTATTTTGGGGCCTCGAATTGATGATCCAATTGTATAGATTTGATCAGGATGATGATCGGAGTTTAATGCATCCGAGATCATCTTGATTGGAGCCCCATAGCACATTATACAGTCCGAGGAAGATCAACAGCCAAGGGGCTAAGCGACGCAATTCGGAGTTTCAGATGACAAATCCAACTGCATGGATGGATCCAGAACGATGATCACAGTCCAACTACATAGAAATCATCTCTATTCGATATCCATAGCAACCTCTACAAAGGAAAGAAGATGGACGGCCCAGATGATGCCACATGGCATCATCTAGGCCACCCAAGAGCCACCGCTACCCCCCTCTCTATTTGGCCAATAGAGAAACCTCACGTCACCTCAGTAGCTAAATCGTCCACTTGACAAAGTGAAGGCCTTGGCATAGTGGTCATGAGCTCTATCACCAAGAGAAGGTCGCAGGTTCGAAACCTGCCACCCTCCCCAATTCTCTAATTGGGAGCTCGTGCTAGCAACACAAGCGTGCACCAACAAGCGTGAGGTGCATAGAGTGCGTGCAGCACGAGACACGGGCACATAGAGCGCGCACCAGCAACGCCAACGCACGCCAGCACCCGAGTGCCGCGTGTAGGCACATTGATTTTTAGCGACATCTACGGAGTCTTCAACGACATTTATGACGTCACTAATTGCCCTTGTGCAAAAAGCCTCTTCTCCTCTAGTATAATAGGATCCCTACCCCTCCCATTCATCTTCATCTCTTCCTTTATCTCCCTCACCACCTCCAAGGCTCTAGGGAGAGCTTGTCCCAAGCCCGGGATGCTCCTCTAGAGTTGAAAATCAATTTTTTTTCCCGCTTCTCACCCCCCTTCGTGAAGCATCCCGTGGCCATCCTCTCACCACCTTTCGGAAGAAGATCCTCACCACGATGCCGACCTGCCCTGTCCTTCCTCCAACGTCGTTCTTCTTTGTCCAGCTTCCCTCCACATTCGTCTGGGGCGTTGTTAAAGGGAGCTATCCTCCAAGCGACCGTCGAGGGGGACTCTTCTCAACCCATTCTATCTTTTATCTCTTTCTAGCGTAGTTTCAATTAGTTGTAATATACATTGATCAATTTTATGAAATGTTTCTCTCCCTCTCTCTCTCTTATTTTGTTAGTGTAGAGTAGAATAGATAACAATTCACCTGATATTCTGTCTTATAAAATTCCAAAAAAATCTCAAAAGAAAAAAAAAACAAAAACAAATAAAGTTGAAGCACGATTTTCAAACCAAATGTTCGCCTTCCTATATTCGATCCAAGACTCACCTTGAGTTTCAATATAAATTTTAACTGGCTAACGTTATTTTGTGATTACAATGATGGTTCTCCAAAACCCTAACTTTTCCTTGCAAAAACATGCTCATCATTTTGGTACCATTGTCGGGGAGGCAATGCTCTTTGATTTTTCCGCATTTTTCCACCTTACTTAACTTTTATCTCACTTTTTCTCTAATCTTATTGTGATTGCAGGTACTCTTCTGAGGTGGGCCAGAGCGGTTAGATCGGAGAAAAGTGCAAATGAATGTTCTGTAAGTGTATCCCCACTAACCACACCCTAGTTTTCACTTCGCCACACTAATAACTCAAACCCTAATTAACCTAGGAGCTTGCATAAACCCTAGGTTAGTCCTGGTCATTTGATTGTCACTTCACCTCATCTCACCCACCTGCATAAATTAAAAAAAAAAAATACTCTTCTCTTGTGGGATTTAATTAAAAGAGACACACTTAACACCCACAAATTCTCATCCTAAGGTGCACAATCACTTTAATTCTACCACTTAACAGAGATCTTACCTGTGGACCCGGTACACTTCAACTCAATACACATAAGTGAGTAGAAATCTAATTAGGTTAAACATTCTTGTGTGCCTTAACTAAGTGGTGCAACAGGCTAATTGAGTGAGCTATTTGGGCTGCACCACTTAAGATAAAAATAATTCATCAAGTAGCTTGCCAGTTATGATTCAATTTTTAGGAACTAACCAGGCACTCCACATTCTTTTTGAATTTTAAAGAAATATGTCATCACCAGTGCTTGTAAAAACTTGGAGTGTTCTACTAAACTTAATTGAACAAACCTAAAGATTAAACACTAAAAGCTACTAAACAAGGTTAAATCCTAAAAGACACATCATAATAACCTTGTTTGAAAACCCTTGTTGTGCACACACACACATTTGAATTGATCATTAAGAGCACAACCTGTCTAGAGGGCCCATCATATTCTAAGAGCACAATCATCCCAAGCCTAATTAAAATCGAGGATTAACTCACTCTTTGGACTCCAACTGAGATTTTTTTCAATTAATCTACTTCTACTGGTCCATCCAATGTCTAGCTAGGGGAGTAGCATCAAATGATCGCGATTGGGGGGTATCAAAGGAACTGGAGGTGCAAGCCAAAGGAAGAACCTTCTCCCCAACCCCTCCCTCTAACTTATTGGATTGAAAGGATAGAAGTTGTTAGTCACTCTGAAATGGGTTTTAAAATCAATGTGTGTAGTATATGTCGAATCAGTGAGAAAAACAAATAGAATTTATTATTCGAATGAAAGTTCGAGGTCGAACACAGGGAGCGATTGGCAAAAATGATTCTCAAGATTGCAATTCAACACAAATATATAAACAGTAGAATTTCAAGCAATAATGATATATGAATGAAAGCGTATGTCAAAGAGTGAAAAAATAATGGGGTAAAATGGTGATTTGAATCACCAATTACCCCTCACAATTATATCAAATAACTCAATAGTACTATGCAATTAAATGCCAAGTAAGATAAGTGCTTCTGTTGAATCTCAGGCGTCTACTCAGTCGGTCAGATGGCTTAAATCACTTAAAGGTACTGTTCTTCTTCTTCTCTTGCTTCATCCCCTCTTCTCTTCTTTTTCTTCTCAGGCTTCTCTCTTCTTCAGCTCCCCTTTCTTATGGTTGTGCTTTCTTCTCCTTCTTCTTCTTCTTCTTCTCCTTCTTCCTCTGGGATCCTCTCCTTCTTTCTCTTTACGCACAAGGGGAATGGCTCCTTAAATGCTTAAGTGTCAGCCGGTTGAATCACAGAGCAAAACCCCCCTTTCCCCCATGCGCTTTCTCTCCTTCTCTCTTCGGAATCCGCCCTACTAGGGCCTCGGATTATCGGGTATTCGAGCAGAGCGCACTTGGGACCAAGCTCACGAGCAGTGGGTGGTGAGCGAGGTGTGAACAGGACTTAGGTGGGTTGGATCTACGCTAAGCCCACAGGGGAACAGGTCACGAGCGAGGCACAGGTGATGGGTGAATGGGGACCTCACCCCCTGTGTTCTATTGAGGTGAATAGCCTATGGCAGAAAACCAATATATGCAACTGCGGGGGCTCTTCAGCTTCCGAGGTGGGACTATCCCACCACCTTCTTTCTGCATGCAACTACAGCTGCTGCTTCTTACAATTACAGTCAAAGGCCCAGTCAAAGGACCAAATTGGTCCTTGGGCTATGATCCTGGAGATTGTCCATTGCGCCTGGGACTTCACCTCGGGTCTGCAGGTGTTGGAGCAAGCTTCAAGCTTCTCTCGAAGCTACGGCAATGGCGATGAAGGACTTGCTAC
Source organism: Thalassia testudinum (assembly GCA_037157565.1). NCBI lineage: Eukaryota > Viridiplantae > Streptophyta > Magnoliopsida > Alismatales > Hydrocharitaceae > Thalassia > Thalassia testudinum. Next base: position 55,874,300 of record JAZHRO010000056.1, on the reverse strand, counting down.
CTGAAAATCAGAATATGGCCTCTCAGCCTTGTTAAATAAGTTTAGGAGCTTCGTCGTAGGATGGTGAGTATGGTGATGGGTGTGGCATGGAGTGGGAGTGGTTGTGGTGGCCGGACGGTGACGGAGTTGGTGCACGGAGGTGGGTGTGTTCGGCAGAGGGTTTGGTGGAGTAATCGACCTAACTAAGTTAGGGCTTTTGCTCTTGAGGTCAAGGCGGAGGTGTAGAGCGAGAAAGCGACAGCGTAGGTGGTCTGTGGTGGTCGTTGGAGCTCGCATGTGGTAAGCCAGAGAGGTGGAAGATGAAGTCACGGAGGGCGGTGCGGAAGTCGAAGCAAAGTGTCAGAGGTGTTGTCGTGATGTGGAGAAGCTGAGGAGTTCACAGAGATAGGTAGTGGACGACGAGGATCAGAGTTGGCGCCGGTTGCGGTATGGCTAGCGCCATAGATGAAGGCGACTCTGGTGAGGGTTGGACAGCGAGGACGAAGGAGATAGGGACATCGGCCAGTATTGGCGATGCGGATGAAGGTGAGGGAGGCAAATCCATTGCCAATATTGCGAATGGACGAGGAATGAGGTTGGGAGGAATCACCGAAGCTCGAGGAGCCTTTCGACCGGAAGAGGGAGGAGGAATATGGGGAGTTTCCAACCAAAATCGAGTGTGGAATCTTCGATCCGATCTGGGGGTCCTTTTATAGGCCTCTGGATCGTGTTTTGTTCTTGGGAAGCAAGCTTCCCAAGCTAGGAAAGCTCGTCGGAGAAAGAAATTCCAAGATACCCTAATCTCTCATGCATTCGCATGAGAGATTAAGAAAGTTTTAGGGCTTAGGAATTGGCTCAAAAGGAAAGGAATTCCTTGACGAACTTCCCTTTCAAATTTGAGAGGGATTCGTCAAGGAATCAAGGAGAACATGCCATATTAAGGTCACCAGAGTTGTAGGATTTGGATTCATGGTGGTAGGGACCTTTTTGAAGAAAATGATGGAAAATATAGGGCCTTTGTGTAAGAAATTTAAAAGCTAAGGACCCACGTGGAATAAAGGAAATCAGACTTGGACCAAATTGTAAACTAGGATGAAACAATCTCAGATTGGGCCCAAATTTTGGCACAAACCTAATTTGGACCTAAGGAATCCAATGGTGAAGTTGGATTTTTGTTTTGACCTAGTTTGACTAGATAATTTGCAAAATTACTCAAATTAGGGCAAATGTCTCTAAGAATCTATTTTAGGTCAAGATGGGTTCCAATGGTCAAATGGAAGGTGCCAAACCCTAGAGAATATTTTTATATGATTTTTAGAGGGTTTAGGTAAATTTTATCCTTACCAAAACCTCAATGGATTAAGCAGGTCTGTTTTTAGGATTTCAGATGTCCATTAATTCCTATAACACATGAAAATCCTTTTCTGTCTGTTCTAACCCACTTATCAGACTTTTAAAACCTTTTGACCTTTGTTCCATCCCTGAGAGAACCCGTGGTTATTTTATTTTTGTGATAGAATGATAAATTTGCAGAAATAACCCTGTATTCTTATTTTCTTCTCAAATCAATGTTTTATGCCCTTAAGACCTTCTGATGGATATCTAGGAGCTTTTATTGATTTAATCAGATCAAATTGAGCTAGTTATGGCTCATGATGGTGTTCCCATCAGAAGTAGACCAAATCATTTATTTCATCTCAAGACGGGTCTTGGGAGTTTGTAGGTTTTTAGGCTAACCCACCTAAGGATAGGTTTAGTTGATTGTATTGCAGGGCACCTTTCTCTGTTCTATTTTCCCTCCTGTTTCACCATGTATGCTTCCGCATCCTACACACAATTCCAATCCTACCCTCCTACCACCACTTATCCTCAAGATGATTACTATCCCGACTTGACTTATGATTACCCATCTCCTAGTTGGGATAACGTTGATTAGGGATATGATTCCAAACCTTAGTGTCCAGGGCCTAACCCTAGACAACAAGACTATAATTATTATCCTTCGCACACTTACAATGATTATAGATCTCCACCTTTTGATGATTAACCTAACCAGACCTACAATCAAGAAGGATATGAACATAGGCCACTCCCATTCTTTGAACAACCCGAAAAGGCCTACTATCAGGGTAGCCCCTAGAACCTCAATATCTGACTCCACTAGATTGAACCCAAACCCACCCAACCCTGAACTGAACCACTTGTTCAGGTGAACTAGGTCCAAGATAGGGTGTTGGCTAACTTGAGGAACACTATACAATCTTTAGAAGCTCAACCAACACCATGCACTAAAGCATTGGAGCCTATGATCAAAATGATTTATGAGATTAATAGTTCTTTATTGGATTGGCTCCAAGATGTTAAGGATAGGGGCCTAGGTGAGTTTATACTTGGGAAATTGTCAAGATTGAGGATGAAATTTGTGGTTGCCCTAGTCCAATCTTGGGATGATTCTCAAAATGAACCCCTTCAGAAGAGCCAATGTCAAAAACCACTCAGGCACCTGTCGGGGGGGATAATTTTTATGAGACCGGGGATGACTAGGTTGGTCTAAAGCAACCCATTAAGGATGAACAAATTTTCTCACCTGAGATCCACGAGCCAGGGAATGAGGAAAAATATGTCTCCATGGACCAAGAAATGACATACGATTTTGAGACATATATAAATGAGGATCATGAATTCTTTGATTCTAAGGGTGAAAAATCTCTTAGTAAAGTCTCACTTGAGCTTAAGAAAGATGATTTTAGTGAGACAAATGAGCCAAAGGAATCTGATCAATCACTTGATGGCCCTGTAATTAAGGAATTTGATTAGACTGGGGTTGACATGGAGGATTTAAATCTTGATTTATTGGATGATTCAATCTGTAGCCCCATTCCTCAACCACACCCCAAATAATTGAATGATGATACTTTTGAGATCATTGTACCCAAGTCAATCTTTATTTAGCCACGATTTTTGGACTTAGGTAAATCACATGGGGTGAATGATATGCTAGAGCCTTGAAAATCGAACACTTGATCTTGGAGGATTGGAATTTGGAAATTAAGATCTGGGAGGCAAATTATGAGGGAAATACAATGTTGGATCTAAGGGTTCCTATTGACCTAAAACCATCTACATTTTACCATGACCCTTATGATAATTTTTATTTTGAGGATTTTAAACCTAGGTATAGAATAGTGGATTATCTTTTTGAGCCAAATTCCAACTAGACAAATACTCCTATTAGTTTAGAACTTTATTTCATCTATAATTTCAAACTTGGGTTTCATACCCCAAAGTCGTAGGCCCGACCTCGAAAAAACAAGGATCTCTAGTTTTGGGTGATTTGCATCCAGAACCTTAGAACCACTTGATCCTGGGGCATGGGTCTGCATCACAATCTGGTCCACATCATGGCCATCTTCTACTGGCGGGTTTGAGGATTAATCTTTTAATTATGATCCTAACCCGCACTTGTGAATTCTTAACCTTCTCTTTGTTTGTAAATTATGCCTAGCTGAAGGCAATAAACTTAGTACGTGTGTATACTCCACTCTCTCTGCGAAGCCAACTAGATTTTCACAAAATTCAGGTGATATTCTGTTTATTCCGCCCTTTTCATGTCTTTATTTTTACAATGAGGACATTACATCATTTAGGCATGTGAGGGTGAATACTTAGTCCTGAAAATATTTTGTTAGCCCATGGAATTTCTTCTATTTTCTTTTAAAAAAATTCTAAATTCAAAAATATAAGAAAATGAGAATTAGGAGAAGAGAACTTAGGCATTAGGAGTTGTTAACTTTAGGTAACAATACTTTAGGACCTGAACACTTATACTTTTCAGACCGTCGGGCTTAATCAGCCCAAGTGGCCATTAAAATGTGGACCTGGTCTCGAGTCCTCACCAAGTTAATTTTATTTTAATTTGTTCAAGAAATTGGGGTGATAAGTACATGATTTATCAACCTGCCCTCTGATTTGAGAGGACTCTAATCTAATGCATCTACACATCATTTGCACTGACTCATTTTTCGATGATTTTTACGGAAATTAGGTAGCTAATGAACTTTCTACGGTAGTATGGCAGGCAAGTTGTCATGGGTAACAGCCCATTGACCGGTTGTCCAGAGCCCAACTACATGACCATTGTCTTTCTACTACCTTTAGGTAAATCTTAGATCAGGGAAGCCACCTACAAAGAAAAAGGAAAAAATGATACTCAAAAATAAAAGGAAAAGAAAAGGGGAAAAATTAATTAAAAAAAATAATAATAAACCACACTTCACCACACGAGTATGGCTAGCAAGTTTCCATGGGTAACAGCCCATTAGACATTTGTCCAGAGCCCAGCTTACAAAAATGCACAAATAATTTTCAAAGCACTTAGGAAAGAAGCGAGGAAGTAGAATAAACCGGGGAGATAAACACTGAGTTCACCCTTGTGTTGACCCCATAAAAAAATAAAAAAAAGTAAGGAGAAAGCTACCGGTTGAACAGATGAACCTTTAGGCAAAAACACTTTAGGTCACTTAGGGTCGTACAAACCTGAAGTCTGTTTTAACGGTAGCTTAATGAGTTTATCACTTTTCACAAGATGCTTAGAACTTAAAGTTCTTTTCGAGTCTTGGGTGGGTTGGGTAGACGTAAAAAGCTGCCTTGAAACTCTAAACTAAAAAATCCAAAAAAATTAGAAAAGTAGAAAAAAATAGAAAAAAATGTATACACAAAATAAGGCAAGGACTTGGGCGGTTTACATTTTGGTAGGCACCTGTGTACTGTTGAGTCTTCATAGTTTAGGAACTTAGTTGAAATTTCCTTTTGTTAATAAACAACTAATACCTTAAGCGATTGAGTCTTAATTTTATTTTTATACATAGCATTTAGTTTGATTTTGCTAGGGACTAGCAAAAAGGTAGGCATGGGGGTATGATGTATACACATCCATTTAGGTTAAAATGCCTATTTATGCATCTTTTTAGGCTTAGATATGCATTCCATAGTATAAATATTGCATAGCATGCATCATTCCACATTTAGAATAGTTTGTATAAAGTTTAGGCTAATTTGTGTCCTTTTGTGGCCAAGAGAGAAGGTGATTTATTTTAGGGCCTCGGATTGACGATCCAACCTAGAGATCTGATTAGGATGATGATCAAAGTCTAATGCCTCCGAAATTGTCTTGATCGGAGTCCCATAGCACAATAGACTATCTGAGGAATATCAACGGCCAAGGGGCTAGGCAACGCAATTTGGAGTTTTAAATGACAAATCCAACCACACGGATGGATCCGGAATGATGATTGCACTCTAACAATGCAAAAATCATTTGACATCCATAACAACCTCTATAAAGGAAAGAAGATGGATGACCCCCCTCTCTATTTGGCCAACAGATCTAGGTCGTTGGGCTTCCTACGGCTAGAGAAGCTCCACATCGCCTCAACAGCTAAATTGTCCACTTGACAAAGTGAAGGCCTTGGCGTGGTGGTCTTGAGCTCTATCGCTAAGAGGAGGTCACGGGTTCGAAACCAGTCACCCACCCCAATTCTCCAATTAGGAGCATATGCCAGTAGCGCGGGTGTGCACACAGTGTGCGAAGTCCGTGCTGTTGAGACACGAGCACGTAGAGTGCGCACCAGTAGCGCCAAGGCACGCCAGTGTGCGAGTGTCACGCACGAGCATCGAGTGTGGGCGCATTATCTTCAGCGACATCTACGGTGGGTCTTCAGCCACGTCTGCAACAGGTCTTCAGCGATGTTTATGGACGTCACTATTTACCCTTGTGTGAAAAGCCTCTTCTCCTACACTATAAAAGGACACCTACCCCTTCCATTCTTCTCCAGCTCTTCCTTTCTCTCCCTTACCACCTCCAAGGCTCTAGAGAGAGCTTATCCCAAGCCCGGGACGCTCCTCTAGATTAGAAAATCAAATATTTTTTCCCGCTTCTCACCCCTCTTCATGGAGCATCCCGTACTTGTCTTCTCACCATCTTTCAGAAGAAGATCCTCGTTGTGACACCATCCTACCCTTCCTCCTTCCTCCAACTCCATTCCTCATCCAACTTCCCACCACATTTGTCTAAGGCATCGTCAAAGCCGCCCTCCAAGCGACTATCGAGGGGGTTCTTCTCAACCCATTCTATCTTTTATCGTTTTCTAGTTTCAATTAGTTGTAATATACATTGATCAATTTTATGAAATGTTTCACTCCTGCTCTCTGTCTCTCACTCTCTTATTTTGTTATTGTAGAGTAGAATAAATAACAATGCACTTGATATTCTATATTATAAAATACCAAAAAAATATCAAAAGATAAAAACAATAAAAATAAATAAAGTCGAAGTGCAATTTTCAAACCAAACATTCACCTCTATGTTTTCAATCTAGGACTCACCTTGAGTTTCAGTATAAATTTTATCTAGTTAGCGTTATTTTGCGACTAGACAATGGGTTCTCCAAAACCCTGATTTTTCATTGCGAAAAACATGCTCATCACCTAGTCCACCTAAGCTATCTATTCCCACTTCCCTTTTGGCGCCAAGACAAAGCACCCATTCACCCCTCAACTACCATCAAGAGTCACCTAAAGTTGGTGCCAAACTACCCCCTTCTAGAACCCTATTTTTGGTGCCAACTTATCCCTACATCTCAACCCTATGCCTAAGCCCGAAACCTATCTACACCCTTGATCATATGGCGCCAACCAAGCCCCCTTCTAGAAGCCATTTTTGGTGCCAATTCAAAGGGCACCATGGGAGTTAACCACTCCCCTTTGCAACCATTGTGTTGGTGCCAAGTGATCCCCTCCCTTGGATCACTTAACCAACTCCAAAACCCATCCTAGCCATCCCTTTTATCCACTCCAACCACCACCCCTCCCTTCCTATTAATACCCCCCTTAACTACCACCACATCATCAACTTCTCCCTTAATTTAATTTCTACCTACACCACCTACACCTAAGGACAAGGAAGAAGAAGAGAAGAAGATGAAGGAGGCAGCTCGCCCACCCCCTTGGTGTCATCTTCCTCTCTCTTCTTCTCCCTTGTGCCACACCAAGGAGGAGGAGCTCTTCATCCATGGAGGACAGCCAGCCATTAAGGAGGAATCTACGGTGGACCTCCACCCTTAGAGAACTAATTGAAGGAAGGAGCGAGGGAACATCTTCTTCATGCTCGGGAGCTACCGAGTTTGGAGCGAAGATTATTCCGAGCTTCAACCAGAGGATTATCTTCTCTTCTATCTTTATTTTATCTTTGTATTAGCTAGTGGTTTACTATTTCCTTGTTAAGAAGCATTCCTCTACCTGTACTCTACTTGCTAGTAATATAAAGTTTTCAATTACCTTCCAACTTCTTATTTTCTAGCTTAGTGTGTTTTTCTTGCTTCTTATAGTCATAGAGCACACTCTTCTCTTCTAATTACCCTAGGCGCACTTGCCTCGGGTGGGTTTAGAAGAGAGGATTTATTTTTATCACTTAGGAATAGTTGATAGGCATAGCTTTAGTTAATCTTCGCTTCCAAATACCCAATTATTTTAAAAACCCTAAAAGCAACAAAATGAAAAAAATACAAAAATGTTTGTGTTGATTTGAGAGGCAAGAGAGAGAACCATCTTTGTGACTAATATCTTGGACGACCCTAGATACTCCACTATCTAAGAATTATAAATTTAAGAGTTGATTGATTTTACGTGTTTCAACGACAAAAACCCACATTTATAAAATCGTGTAAAATCTGCATCAATAAACAGATACAAATGTTTATGGAAGGATCTATATTAGTAGTGTATTTCTATTAATATTGGGTTATATATAACATCTGTAGCCCTTAAATATTCTTTTGCATGGTGTTTAAATTATTGGTTTATTTTATGTTTGTTATGGTCTCGTGTAAATCTGCTTCTAATAATAAGGTGAAAGATTTATTTGATTCTAATCAATTTGCTTGGCTTTTTCCATGCCCTTGATTTCTATGCATGGATTTTTTTTTTATATCCATTTGATCGTTTATGATGTATCTGAATTTATAGCATCCAAGTGCTCAATCACATGGAAAACTTTTCAGGTCTATTCAATTACACAAATTGTATTTGTATATACAGCATGTGCCATGGGGGTGTTGCGGTTATCTTGCTTTCGAAAGTTCTTTTTTCCAATTTTAGTATGCATAGAAACTTGACCTCACACAGGAAGATCAACCATTTGTTGAAATACAACATCTATTTCTTAAGTTAGCAAGCAATCCTTTTCTTTTCTAAGAAAGCAAGAATAAATTTTATTCATCCCCCACTTCCCGGAGGGAAATAAAAAGACAGAGAGACTAGACCAAGACCTGCTCAGCACAAGAAAAGAAAAAGTACCTTGACTTGTGACTTAGTACAATAGCAAAAAGCAAAAAAGTAGCACAAAGCTCCTAAAGGTAAAAATGAAGACAAGAGGGAACATAGACCATCATGTATGGATTATATGTGGGAAATGAATTTTGTCTAACCTAATGATGCCATAGATGCGCAGGGTAAATTGATCTACTATTTTGAGGAGCCTCCACTCGTAAGTACAAAGAAGCACCATTAAACCAGCTAAAAGTTGACCGCAGGGTGGACGAAGATGACTGTCGTGATCATGTCGTAGAATTGTCAAGCCTCAAAATAATAAGGCCTGGCTCTCCACTCCACAGAGAGCTTACGATTGCACCAAAAACATAACAGTGTAGAATCTATGTCAAGATGGAGCAGAGCAAGCCGATCACTCCATTCTCAAAGAAGGTGTCGAAGAGCAATCGGCATACAAATCTCTTTGAAAAGGGCAGCCATTCTTGTAGCAACACGAAGAGTAATGTTCCCACTGCCCTCCCTAACAACCCAGCTCAGATAAGAGGAACCAGACATGTGGAGGACAGTAACATTAGCCTTAAACCCATTATTTGGGCAAACCCAAGACAAAGCAAAGTTTTTGGGTCGATTAGATCAGAACCAGTTTGCCATGTCAAAGTTCCTCCAGTTATGATCCAAAAGTTGAGGAATACAATTGAAGTTATAGTTTTCATTTTTTATCTTGCTTCTGACTCACCAAACATTAAACCAAATAAAATAAACTTAACTTTTCATCCTGTTAACTGATGAGTCCATATTTGTGGGTTAATTAATTAATTAAATGCCTAGACATTAGATTAACAATAATATATAAATGCCATGCATTAAGATGTAAATAATGTAATTCATATGTATTTGCTTTCATGCATTACATTCATATGTAAATACATTTAGAACTTATTTAGAATAGCACACATTAGCTTAGTATATAAATTAGTTTACATGCATCACACATTAAGTGCATTATTTAGTTAGAAATAGGAATTAGTTTTTATTAAGGGCTCATGTATAAATTACACATCAATTCATTTCCATTGTATTCATGATAGGATGGGTTGGCCGTCATTGAAGGCCATTAAAGATCATTGAAGGTGCACGACATTTGAATTCTGCTGCAACAACTATAAGAGAAGAGGAGCTGCTGCCATGCTAAAGGAGTCTCCATTTCACTCCACCTTCATCGTGCTCACCCCACACCGCCTGCCTCCCGCATGTCGCCAGTGCTACTACTTCTTACATGGTGACAGCACGCAGCGTGCCCGTGTTGACTTCGTGGACCAACACTGCCCCACACTCTCCTATATCGAATGCAGCGTTGCCCCTGGCCATTATCTATCTTCTTTATTTTCTCTTTTATTCTAATTTTTTTATATAACTTACTATTCATCATCTTCTTCCCAAGAACAACCCAACACCACCATCCCCTGCCGACCACCTATGCCCCCTCCTCGCCATCTCCACGCACACCAGCACCTCCTCCTGCACCACCCTCCTCGTGTGCTCACGCCTTGCCTCCACACGAGCCCACCACTCCTCCTTCGTTCCTCTTTCTTCTCTGAAACAAACCCATCCACCACACACCACCACCAACAACAACCCCCTCGAGCCTCCGAACAACATCACCATTCTCCTGGCCATACGTTGCAGCACCTTCCTCGGAGTCCTCAACCGCCGACGTCACTCGCACTTCTGCCGGCAGAACCTCCACAACCGCCGGCATCGCAACTCCATCCAGCCGGCTCCGACCATGCCATGACTCGCCGCCACTATCGCTGAGGAGCTCTAGCTCCCCTCAACCAGCTCCCCTCAACCTCTTATGAGCTCCTTGCGACCGACCATTAGCTCCTAGGCACGCAGCGACTCCACAAACAAATCCTCTGTTTCGGGTTATATTAGTATTTACATTTCATACAATTACCAACTTTTATTATTAATTAAATGCTGTGTACATTACATCAAACACCTTATCTTTGGTGTTAATCATATTTCACCATATATTGTTATAGCCAAATCTAAAGGGGATTTCAATTTGATTCTTGGGGGAAATAGATTGTGAACAATGGATTTTAATAGTAGTAAGTTTTAATAGGCCATTGACTCCTTCTGGATACGACCCACTCTTCTCGAGTGATAATTTTAATTATTTTGAAAGACAATTTTCTACCACGCAAACAAATACGACACATCATTTTCAAATGATGCCATTGCTAGGGAGGCAACGGGTCTGTTAAACTCGCATTCATCCATTTATTTGTTCACATTTTACTTGAGGCATATTTCACTTCAATTATCTATTTTGGTGTGAGGTACGTGTATCTGAAGACGAGTTGTTGCACCAGCCTCAACAACACCTAGGTGGACCTTGTTTCCACCGTCGAAGGAGGACATCCGAAGTGATCATCTTCATCTCCGCCGATCTTTAGTAGATAGATTTTATTATTTTCTTTTTTATTCTTAGCACATTCATTGGAAGGTCCTTGTTCAGGGTTCACACATCTTTTTAGCGATTTGTTCCCTACCATTGTTTTAGGCCCCTACGCAGGTAATTTTTCAGGAGGCTGTACGCATTTCTTTAGCTTTAGGTTTTTCTTTTATTTTGTGGTTAGTTTATCCTTTTTCATGATTGTGCATAAGTAGGTAAAATTTGAAAAAAAACACACACACACACATGAGCTACCTGCTAGAAGCTGTCTGGCCTTAGGGACGACCACTTAGGATTGTATATATGAGTGGCATCTAGACTCTATTGTCTGCATTACATGCATTCTTGCATTGCTGATCACTAGAGGGAAGGTACGTCCTCTTTCTTTGCATCTATATTTGTTCATACATTTGCATTTGGACTTAATTCCTAGACCACATAATCTGTCTTGAAGCGATCTAATAAAGGGGTCACATTTAATTTTCTACAAAATGACTAATTAAAGGAGGAACATATAAAAATCAAAGACTTGATTTTCAAACTTGGCGTGTGATTCAAAATTCATAATCAAAATTTTTTGCGGTGTATGCACACTTGTATGTTCTTGCACCACAGAACGCATTTAGACACTCGTTAAGTTTGGAACCGCTAGGACTAGAGCCTCCTATTACTGGGGTCTAAAGTGACCCAAACTTTAGTTCGAGGTGAAGTTGCCTCCAGACCTTGCGGATTGAGGGTAGTTAAGAAGCACTGCAAAAGCAACACTTCAAAGGAAGGGTTGACCCTACTTGCATCCCTCTTTGCCGTGTTTGGTGGTGACTAAATTTCTTGAGCTTTAGGGAGGATCACCTAAGTCCCAGTTAGGTCTTCTTAGGCATAACGTAGGTCGACAAGTAGGCACGTAACTCTTTAGATAACTTGTTTAGTCACCTACAAAATGGAACTAAACTCAAGTGCCTAAATCTGTAAAGACTTAAAAAGTCCTTTTGAATTGTGTTTGCTTGGGAAAAATTTGACTTTGGTGTGGTAAGAATGGACCACTTTGATCACCACTCTTTTGCTTCTTGCCCACACCCTTACCCCCACTCTGCAATCTTAGATCCCATACACTAAGATGGTCCATCCTTTGATGGACATATTGACAGTTATTGGGATCCTTTTTACTCGTACTATAGGAGTATTGGTTTGATTAAGCCCCATCATGGTGAGCAGAATCTAGGAGCGGGAAACACTTTACCTAATATCCCACATACCATAGAAATACCCAACCCACCCTCCCTAAATGATGTTAATGGTTGGATAGAAACTCCTAGGTATTATACCCCTGAGCCTGACTTCTCTCTTGAAAATAGTAATGACTTCTCCACCTTGAAGATGGAAATACAGAAAATGCAAGACGAAATGATCAAATTATTAGGAGAATTTTCGAGATCAGGCCAACAAGGAAAAGAAGGCATTATCCACCTAACCTACACCATTGAGGATGACTTGCACCCCTCTACACTAGATGCATCTCCCTTGCGAGAGCCACGCCCTAAGTTGGAGGGAAATTTTGGGGATTCTGTAAGGAAGAATAGCTACTATTCTAGGATTGATTTTAAACCCTCCCCACTAGATGATCCTTGAGAAATCTATGCATTAAGTGGGAGGATGATAATATGGATCAAAGTAGCTACCATTTGGATTTAGAAAGGTGGCAATCTAAGGAAGATGATGATCAAGTTGAGTATATCCGCCTAAATTATATTGGAGTCAAAAGAAGGGACAAATGGTGCCATTGGAAGACCTCAACCCAAACGATAGTATTTTCATGAGATTTGATGAAGTGGGTCGAAGTCAAGTTGTCAATCGTAACCTCCCTTCTAATGATGATCAACTAATGGAACTTAAATCCACCCTTAGGGAATCTGACCCTGCATTTCACCTATCTAAGGAGTCTGAGGATGCAAGTATAAATTCATTACCCCAGATAGAGTGCCATAGGGAATCTGATAACATGGTGGAACAATTTACACCTTGGGTAGATGATGAATTACTTGTTGAGGAGGCGGATGAATTATGTGAGGAACCTATATTCAAGATTTGGAGTGACACTAAGGGTGATTATGTCTTATTTGAAGAATTAGCCCCTGAGGATGTCACAAAGTTGATCAAATTAGGTTTCCTTAGCACACACCCATTGATGATATCCCTTCTCATCATGAAATAATGGAAAATGTGGAAGCAACTTCTGAGATTTATGTGGATTCACATATAGACTTCGAGGAGGATTTGTGTAAAGAACAAGAACTCGAGGATGACATTGATAGGATGATCCCTAGATCTATTGCTTCCAACCTGCCTTCATACGATTGGGAGTTACCCTCTACTTTGCCAATGTCTAAAGGCGAAAATTTGACTCCATGTGTAGAAATGATCACTAGTGAAGCGCAGGTAGATACTTATGTTATTCCAAGGGATGCTAGGGATGCGATTGAGGAACCAGAAAGGTTGTTAGGAATGGATACTAAGCCGATTAGACCAAATATTGTGTAGATTTCCTCCCTACTAGGAGGGGTGACGTAATAAATTGCGGAATATAATATAAATAATCTCACAAAAAATCAATCACACAATGTACACAATAATTTTTAGGTGGAAACCCAAACCGGGTGAAAACCAGCACCCAACCATCTCGAGTTAGGATTTTCCGATCAACCAAGTTGATCAAATCCACTAAACGAATCACTTTAAACGAGGGTGATTCAACCTCAATTACAGCCACACTACAAGTGCGAGGGTAGCGTTCCTCAACCCCTTCTCTTCACGAGAAGGATTTTGTCCCACGAAGGAGACGGGAATTCGCAAAGTGAATACCCAACCAAATAACAAAGATAAAATAACAAATAATCCTATAGAGCCAACAAAGTAATTTTAAACCTAGCTTCTATAGGAATTAGGAAACTCCCCTTTGCAAGGAGTGCATCGAATTGATGACGCGGGTGCGTGAGCCACGCGACGGTGCAACGTCGCTCTCGTGAACTATGACGGGAGAGCGGGTACGCGAATGCTTGATGCTCTCAAGATGAAGAACTTGAGCTTGGAGAGCAAGAGCTTTCTTCTTAGGATCAAGAGACACAAAATAGTAGAAAGTATGTTGCTTGGGTGTGTATTGTGTATCTAGGTGTGTGTTTCTGTGCAAGAGGTTCCTCTCTATTTATAGAGGCCTTAGGAAGGCTTTGGAAGGCTTAGGAAAGGTTCCATAGCCGTTAGGAGCAAAGCCCAAGAGAATCAACCCGAAATCAGGAATAATTATTGCACTGACAAGGTTATCAGGTGTCTGATCCTGGCATCAGGCGTCTGAAAATAAGGTCAGACGTCTGATTTTATGCGGGTTTCTTCTTGACTTCAATTAGATCTAAACAGGGTTCTACTGCAAGTCCATCAGACGACATATAGGACGTCTGGCACTATGTCATGACGTCTGGAAACCTACTTTTTCTGTGGGAATGAATTTCCAAGCATTGCAACGGCTAGAAAATCTCTGAGAAGAGATTTTGGGTCAGCTGAGGCAAAACGGTCATTTATCAAACGTCTGGAAAGGCTTAAGGATGTCTGATAAGGCTCTAACGGTCATATCCTCCAGTGGTTGTTGAGCCAGCCAACGGTCCACTAATTGGACATCTGGCAAACACATCAGACGTCTTATAAGATGTCTGGACTAAGGTCTAGACGTCTCATTTCATCAGACAGAGCTAGTTAAGTCCTGCCAAATGTTATCAGACGTCTGAATCAACAGTCAGACGTCTTAAAACACAATATCAGACGTCTGATTTTGGAATTAGACGTCTGAAAAGGCTGTTTGAACCCTATATTGGTTTTCTAAGTTTTCTACAGAAAACCTAAGTATCCTAGGGTTGTGCAGGTGTTCCTAGGACTACTGTTAGGGTACTTTGAGGCTCTTTAACATGGTATTCTAAGGAACAAAAAGAGTAAGGAAATAAAGTACAAAATAGAATTCTATCCTATTCTTCTTATCCTTCCATCTTCAATCTATCGCTCCTCACGAATCTCCTCTGTTTTCCATCAAGCTCCTCCAATCTGTCCTGGATGCGAGCTCGAACTCCATTTAATCACATCTCCATTTGCAATTGGCCTGAAATCTAAGACTCTAAGTGCAAACGTTAAATGACACGTGTTTTATTATCATCAAAACAAATGATCATGGTGCTCTAGCACCAACAATCTCCCCCTTTTTGATGATGATAAAATCATAAATAATGCAAAAGAAATCCTCCCCCTTTTTGACATTATCAAAAAGGTTTGATTGATTTTAAATTTCCTATAACTCCCCCTTAAAACATGCTCTTCTATGAATGGGTTGAATTTCTTTTAACAAAAGTAATGTCCTCCCCCTTTTTTTTGTAACAACAAGATAGCTATTATTTTTCTCCCCCTTACTAAAGGAAGTTTAGCTAACTTGCATCTCCCCCTTAAAAATTGACAATTAGCTCATAAAATTTTGAACTCCCCCTATATAAATGCTTATGATAAAAAGATAGGGTAAAGAATTTTTACCTCACCTACCATGGCCAATAAAATGGCCCAAATGGTGGTGGTGGATGCCACATCGGATGGGGCTCCCATCCATAGCTTGGAGGCCCGGGCATCGGTGCCGATCTCTAGTCTGGCAGTCGACGTGTGGCGGATCCATCATTTGATCGCCGTCTCGTCGGTCTTCTTGTTCTCCTCCTTGGTCTACTCGGTTCTCCCAACTCGAGTTGACCAGCCTTGAGCTTGTAGGTCCAATCCTTCGTGTTGTAGTTATCCCTGAAACCTACAAAACAAGATTCCAATTCTTTCTTTGGTATCTAAGTGAGCTTGGATCCAGATCTGTTAGCGGGTCTCCTTGACGAAAATCCTATCTCAACCTTAGGGCTATAAAAATTATCTACTTTGTTGATTAATTTGTTGGAGTTTTCCCTAAGACATGCAAGTTTATTTTCTATAATATTCATCTTAGTCTTTAAATCAGAAATTTCTAATTTTAAACTATCATTTTCTTTAATCAATTTAGTATTTTCATTGATTAAATTTTTATTTTCTAATAATAGGTTATTATCCTTAGGACTAGTTTCTATGTCCTTGAGTTATTTTTCTAATCTATCATTTTCATTTTTAAGAAAACTAAAGTTCTTTTTAATATTTTTATTTTCAATCTTAAGTGTTTTACTAACTTCAAAAAGTTCATTAAAAGCATCTTGTAAATCCAGGTTTACCTCATTGTCGGAGTCGCTTTCGCTGTCGATGTCGCTTTCTTCGATTGCCATGAAACCCATGCAAGCAGTTTCATTCTTTTTCCCTGATTCTTCTTCTTCCTCCGAGCTCATCTCTTCATGAGTGTCTTCTAACTTCCTCCATATCTCGTGGGCGGTACTGCACTCTAGGATTTGCTCGAACTCTTTCTAACTCAACGGACAATACAGGGCATTCATTGCCTTTGCGTTAAGTGAAAGCTCTCGAATCTGCAGCTGCGAGTAGCCACCTTGGGATCGCTTCGGGATCTCGTATGGGGTTTCGCAACATCCCCATATCTCGAGCTCAGTGGCTTGGAGCCACGTCTTCATTCTCATCTTCCAATATCCGAAGTCCCTTCCGTCGAAACAGGGTGGTCGGATGGTGGACTACCCTTCGGAGATTCTGATTGCGGATATGCTCCCCTCCATGATCTTCTTGCCGGGTGTTACTCCGATCTCGCAAGAACCTGCTCTGATACCAATTGTAGATTTCATCCCTACTAGGAGGGGTGACGTAATAAATTGCAGAATATAATATAAATAATCTCACAAAAAATTAATCACACAATGTACACAATAATTTTAGGTGGAAACCCAAACCGGGTGAAAATCAGCACCTAACCCTCTCGAGTTAGGATTTTCCGATAACTAAGTTGATCAAATCCACTAAACGAATCACTTTAAACGAGGGTGATTCAACCTCAATTACAACCACACTACAAGTGCGAGGGTAGCGTTCCTCAACCCCTTCTCTTCACGAGAAGGATTTTTTCCCACGAAGGAGACGGGAATTCGCAAAGCGAATACCCAACCAAATAACAAAGATAAAATAACAAATAATCCTATAGAGCCAACAAAGTAATTTTAAAACTAGCTTCTATAGGAATTAGGAAACTCCCCTTTGCAAGGAGTGCATCGAATTGATGATGCGGGTGTGTGAACCACGCGACGGTGCAACGTCGCAACGTTGCTCTCGTGAACTACGGCGGGAGAGCGGGTGCGCGAATGCTTGATGCTCTCAAGATGAAGAACTTGAGCTTGGAGAGAAAGAGCTTTCTTCTTAGGATCAAGAGACACAAAATAGTAGAAAGTATGATGCTTGGGTGTGTATTGTGTATCTAGGTGTGTGTTTGTGTGCAAGAGGTTCCTCTCTATTTAAAGAGGCCTTAGGAAGGCTTTGGAAGGCTTAGGAAAGGTTCCATAGCCGTTGGGAGCAAAGCCCAAGAGAATCAACCAGAAATTATGAACAATCATTGCACTGATAGGGTTATCAGACATCTGATCCTGGCATCAAACATCTGGGAAACCAATTTAAGACGTCTGAAAATAAGGTCAGACATCTGATTTTATGCGGATTTCTTCCTGACTTCAATCAGATCTAAACAGGGTTCTACTGCAAGTCCATCAGACGACATATAGGACATCTGGCACTATGTCTGGACGTCTGGAAACCTACTTTTTCTGTGGGAATGGATTTCCAAGTGTTGCAACGGCTAGAAAATCTCTGAGAAGAGATTTTGGGTCAGCCGAGGCAAAACGATCATTTATCAGATGTCTGGAAAGGCTTAAGGATGTCTGATAAGGCTCTAATGATCATATCCTCCAGTGGTTGTTGAGCCAGCCAACGGTCCACTAATTGGACATCTGGCAAACACATCAGACGTCTTATAAGATGTCTGGACTAAGGTCTAGACGTCTGATTTCATCAGACAGAGCTAGTTAAGTCCAGCCAAATGTTATCAGACGTCTGAATCAACAGTCAGACGTCTTAAAACACAATATCAGACGTCTGATTTTGGAATTAGACGTCTGAAAAGGTTGTTTGAACCCTATATTGGTTTTCTAAGTTTTCTACAGAAAACCTAAGTATCCTAGGGTTGTGCAGGTGTTCCTAGGACTACTGTTAGGGTACTTTGAGGCTCTTTAACATGGTATTCTAAGGAACAAAAAGAGTAAGGAAATAAAGACAAAAGTACAAAATAGAATTCTATCCTATTCTTCTTGTCCTTCCATCTTCAATCTATCGCTCCTCGTGAATATCCTCTATTCTCCATCAAGCTCCTCCAATCCGTCCTGGATGCGAGCTCGAACTCCGTCTAATCACGTCTCCATTTGCAATTGGCCTAAAATCTAAGACTCCAAGTGCAAATGTTAAATGACACGTGTTTTGTTATCATCAAAATAAATGATCGTGGTGCTCTAGCACCAACATATTGATCTTATGGCCATTCCACAACCTCGAAACTTAGACACTCTAGACAATCCATGGATTAGGAAACTGCTCACTTTTGTTCTAACCAGGGGCCTTAGCAAACCAATGTCTCTTGTAATGGGGTACTAGGTATGGATTAATGCTTTCTATGGTCAGTCCATCACCTTGGGGGACTATCTTTGCACTATTCCTTCCCCATCTCTTTTAGAGGATCCTTGTCATCCTCCCCCTACCCCTCTGGAGGTCGTCATTCCCGCCTATCATTTATAACCTCCTCTGGTGACCTAGGATGATTTCATTCCCATCCTTGTTGGTGAGCATTTGCCATTGGTATTCTTCATCAGCTTGCCAATATCCTAGGTTACCTGTTTTCTAGGCCAGTGTTACTTCGCTGATTTTTACAGCCTATTTCTTTGGTATTGGAACCTGACTTGCAGATTATTTGGCTACTCAACTACCAACAAAATAACGGTAGCCCAACTCTGACCCAGGTAATACCCTTTTATGCAATTGGGACATTGCAGATTTTAGGCATGGGGGGGTGTACTTAGGGGATATACATAGCATATATACATAATTGCATACATCTGCATAACATTGCAAGGCATACATTTGCACCTAAAAAAAAAAAATTGCATTGAGCTTAACTGGCTAGGCCTTGCATTCTTAGGCATATGACCAGGACTTTAGGTTAGACTAAGTTAACTCTAGTTGTCTGCCTTTCGAAGCTAAGTTGTGCTACTAGCTTTAGACCCTTCCTAGCTTTTTGAAGAAAATTTGCTTCTCTCGATTCTGACTTAAGAGAAGCTTGAAAACACAACTTGATTGGACGAGTTCCTACCGCATGAGAGGTAGAGTATATACTCACCTTTATGATGTGATGATAACAGGTCACCTCCTTCAGCACTTGTCTCTTAGGATATCCATCCTATTGGGGTCATGTAAGTGCATTGTGTAGTTCAGGTACTATTGTATTGAAAAAAATCTACGCAAAAAGAGTTGAGTTTTGAAAACCCATCGTTGTAGAGTGATTTGCGAGAAAAATCTGTCAACAGATAATTTTACCAAAACTTAAAAGGAATTCCAAGTTGAACACAGGGAGGAGGATGTTTGATTAAAAACCACATTTGTTTTATTGTCACAAAGTAGATTAGCTAGTTGAATTGAATCTATATTAGCTATCTACTTAAAGAATAATTAATAGAAGAGAAAGAGAATAATACAAATAAAGACAAAATAGAGATAGAATAAACATAGATTTCATAATCATCAAGTAATGTTCATTACAACTAATCATTACACTAGAAAGCTGGAAAGATTACAACTAGAAAGCGGTAAATCTACTCTAGAAAGCCGTAAAGAGAAGGGAGGTGAGAAATTATCCTCCTCAACGGCTGCTTGGAGGATAAGCCGTGTTGACGGAGTGCCCAGAAGAATGTGGTGAGATGCGGGACGAAGGAGAACGAAGACAGACAACGGAGGATGGTGTAGGGCGACATCGCAGCGGGATTTGCTTCCCGAGTGACAATTTGAAGACAATCATAGAATGCTCCACGAACGGGATGAGAAGGTGGAAAAATTATATTTTTAACTCTAGAGGAGCATCCCAGGTTTGGGACAAGCTCTTATAGCTTTGGAGGGGGTGAGAGAAGAGAGGAAGGGATGCTTGATATGTGGGGGGCATAGTCCTTTTTATAAGTGTAGAGGTTGGGGGCAAATAGGACATTTTAACGTGAAAACATTAATATATGGGTCTTTAGTGTCAGATTGAAGCGTCACTAAAGACCCTAAACGTGGTCGTACCTCGTGCACACGCACCACCCTCTCCTCTTCCTTTATTTCAACTGACAATCATGTCCATGCATTGTCACCATCCGATTGCAAGATCGAATAACTTAAAAGCCATTACACCCTTCGCGCGCTCGCATCTGATTGTGCATAAAGGGTGAGTCTGATCGTGCATGAAGGATCTTTGTGCTCTGGTTATGCCATGTCGTTGCTCCATCTGCCATCTGCGTCGCATCCAACAGCTAAAATCGGCCGCGACTTGCACTGCGCTGAATTGAAGCACGCAGTAAGCTTCAAACCTGCGCCCTCATCTCACGCGTGCAATGCTCAACCAATGCGCCAAGGCTAAGACTTTGTCGCATTTCCAACCGAGGTGCGCACGCTCATGGCCGTTGGATCAAGATCCAATGGCCCAGATCCGATCGTGCGTGCGAGGAGAGAGAGGGCATGGTGATTCCTCACCATTTTCGCTAGGCTGATTTGGACGATCGAGATGGCGCCACGTGGTGCCATCTTGGTCATCCATCTTCACATGCTTGTAGGTGGTGCCACTGACGTCGGATTGGACCAATTTTCATGTTGTTAAGCTGCGATCATCGATCCAAACCCATCTGTGCGATCGGATTTGTCGTCAGAGGAATAAATTTACACCACTTGGGTCCTTAACCTATGATCTTTCTCAAACTGCATCAGATGCTACGGAAGTCTGATCGAGGCGATCTTGGAGTCGTTGAACTCCAATTGTTGCCCTAATCAGATTCGTACGATTAAATCTTTAATCCGAGGCCTCGATAAAATATTACCCTGTTCCTTAACCATAAAAAGAGAAAATAACCTAAACTTTATACAATCTAACCTAAATGCAAGATGATGCATGTTATGTAATATTTATAATGTATGATGCAACTATATGCCTAAGAATACGCAAAAATAGATGGTTTATTTTATTTTATTTAAATTAAAAGGAAAGCTATCATGCTACGATAGCAATCCAAGAGGGCATTTTATTAGTCATATAAGGAAAAACCCAAGGAGAGTAACAATACAGATCCCCACCTATGTATGAGGGACCAGCACTCATTTACAATTTGCTCAGTGCACACTAGTCTCACCTGAAACAAACTCTCATTCCTTGCCCTCCACACACACCATAAAGTTGCCACCATGCACAGGTGTGGCCTGCCGTGTTGTAGGAAGCTTTTCCACAGGGACTCCCATGGGGGAAGTTGTTCTTGGCAAGTTCTTCTCTAGATCGCATTCGTAATCAAACATGATGAAAAGATATGGCTCAGGCTATCAGTGTGCAACCCACAAAGATGGCACTCATGCAATGCAGCGCCCATCCTCCTATGTCTCAGGTCTCCTGTAATCAGGCCCTCCCTTCTACACAGCCAGAGAAATATTTGCACTTTGAGTGGAACCTTTAAGAGCCACAACTTTTTGCCAATTGGATCACTCTCCATATTCTTGCCAGTACCCATCATTTTTCCATATGCACGCTCCGCTGTATAAATGCCATCCTACACGTAACTATCCTCCCCTCCAGCCCTTAGTCTGAAGCACTGTAGGTCTAAGATCAATTTCAGCCTTTCCTCCCATAACCAAGTTCCATCCCTGCTTATTACAATCTCGTTCATCTGCCAACAACCTTCTTGTTCAGACCAATAGTTGCTCACCATGCACTCCTTATCTGTAGTAGTCATGTACACCCTCGAGTAGGCCTCCTTCAAAGAACCCAGTGAGGACCATTCCAAATATATGGTTTATGTGATATAAACATGTTTACATTGGGTACCATGCATGGCCCTATCTCAAAGTGCCAATTGCCACAGGCCTGAATTCGCTTAAAAAATCCATAGGTGACACTATCTTGAAGTGTCAATTGCGAAGAGTTATTGGGGTCGCCATGGGTGGTGCTATCTCGAAGCATTGAAAGCCAGGCACCCTTAAAAGTTCAGTGATGGGGACAACGAATCCGACACAGACCATGTTGATAACTAATCCAAGGTTAGACTTAGAGGAGTCAAACAAATATATATATATTACAAAGAAAAAAAAATTCATTGTTACTCTCTTTCTAGGTTGGCAATCATACCAACCTCAAATAAATAAGACCATTGCACATGTATGGATGCTTTAATCACTGGGACCAAGAAACCCTAGGGTAGAGCTAGAAATCAAGGAAACCTATGCTTGCAACTTGTCCTTAGCCGACCCAACCTGTAACTAGGCTTCTACTTGAGTACCTTAAGTCTAAAGTCCATAACTTAACTTGTTTCTAAGGGAAAACTGATTGGGTTGGCTAGTCTACTTGGAGAGCTAGGTTATTGCTTGAATTTGCTAAGGACTAGCAAAAACTAGGCATGGAGGTATTTGATGAGCCCATATTTGTGGGCTAATTAGTTACTTAAACACCTAGACATTAGATTAATAATAATATATAAATAGCATGCATTAAGATGTAAATAATGTAGTTCATATGTATTTCCTTTCATGCATTACATTCTTATCTAAATGCATTTAGAACTTATTTAGAATAGCACACATTAGCTTAGTATATAAATTAGTTTAGATGCATCACACATTAAATGCATTATTTAGTTAGAAATAGGAATTAGTTTTTATTAAGGGTTCATGTATAAATTACACATCAATTCATTTCCATTGTATTCATGGTAGGATGGGTTGGCCGTCATTGAAGACCATTGAAGGTGCATGTTCGCTCGCAAGATGCGTTAAAAGATGTATCGTTGTAGTTGCGAATCACGATGAAACAAATAATATTTATAAATATTTCGATACGTACCAAGTCATTCGGAGGGAGGCAAAACATAATTTTATGCGAAAGCTCTTCAGAAAGCCATTCTAAATAAACATTTATACATTTATATATGTATATATAGACATCAGATATCCAGAAAATCAAAACTTTATTGCCATTTGGAAATAGTTTTTAAACTAGAATCACTATGCTAAAGAGAGATAGAGAAATAGAGCAAGAGAGAGAGAGAGAGAGATAGCAGATGACGACGATGTCGCTTGTGGGATTCTTGTGTGAAGTGCAGTAGCACTTCAGATCCAGAGCGCTGGGACGAATGCCAGAGAAGAGTTGCAGAGAGGCAGAGCGGCTGGAGTTGTATCTGGTGGGAGTTGCCTTCAACTTGGGAGCCCTAGGGCTCTTTTTATAGCTTTGATGAGGGCCAAATTGGGCATTTTAGCTCTCCAACTCGTGCAACAACCTTAGGTTGTCAGATTCGTCGATTGGGAGATCAACGAGTCTGATCGCACTTCAAAATGACCTTCCATTCGCCTGATATGCGTGGATCTCCCTCATGCTGACACGTAGCACGCCCAACATCTCAATCGTGTGGTCGTCAACATGCCTCACCCACATAACCTCTTCATTTCAACTGTTGCAGCACTTAAATCGCATTCGCACGCACATCACTCCTTGCGATTGGATGACTTAAGTGCTTCACCTACACCGCCTTTGGAATTTCAAGCATGCACGCGTGTTTGGTTGCGTGTCATCACGCATGTGGCCATCCAACGCTCCACCACTTGCCATGCGTTCACATCTGCATTGCTGATTGAAGATCCCATGGTTGGATTACGCCCGTGCCTCACTGCCCTCTGATTTTTCCTCCCAGGCTATTTTGAACGTGTCTTGTGCTTCGGGTCACGTGTGCTCTCCATTGTGCTACAAGTGCAGATTTTCGTGCTTACCATTTCTCTCTCGGCTGCCCTCAGCCGTTAGATGAAGATCCAACAGCTAAGCCTTGATCTTCCTTGATGAGGTGAGAGGGAACGACAACATGGGCGCATGGTGGACATTGGATGATGATCCAATGGCCCACAATGCATGAGAAGAGTTCTTCAGAGATTGGGGTCGTGGCGAGGGGTGGCTATGATGGTGCCACGTGGCGCCATCGTGGCTGTCCATCTTTCATGCTTTGTAGATGGTGTTGTAGGCCTTCGATTGAGATGATGTTTGTGCCACTAGACTGCGATCGCTTATCTGGATCCATCTGTGCAGTCTTATTTGGCATCTAAGGTTCGAATTTCTATCTTCTTGCTCCTTGGTTTCTGATCTTCTATGGGCTACACATGATGCTACAGATGTCTGATCAAGACAATTCCGGAAGCGTTGGACACTCATCATCATCCTGATCTGATCCGTATGGTTTGATCTATCATTTACAACCTCGAATCATTTGCAATCAATTTCATCTCTCTTTTAAAGCATAAAATGGTAATATTATCTCTAAGGCTACTAAACTAACTATTATGCAAATTATGATGCTTATGTATGCCTTGTTCCTAAGTTATGCTAGATTCTAACTTAATTCAAGTAGATTAAATCATATGATTGATGTGCAATCAGTGCACAACATTTGAATTCTACTACAATAGCTATAAGAGAAGAGGAGCTGCTACCGTGCAAAGGGAGGCTCCATTTCACTCCACCTTCACTGTGCCCGCCCCACACCGCCTGCCTCCCGCATGTCGTCGATGCTACTACCCGCCTATGTGGTGACAGCACACAGCGCACCCACGTCAACTTCGTGGGCCAGCACCACTCCCCATGCTCCTATTGGACGCAACACTACCCCTAGCCATTACCATGGGAGAGCTCATTCGAGCTTGCCATTTATCTATCTTCTTTATTTTCTCTTTCATTCTTATTTTTTTTATATAACTTACTATTCATCATCTTCTTCCCAGGAACAACCCAACGCCACTGGCCCTCGTCGACCACCTACGCCCCCTCCTTGCCATCTCCACGCACACCAGCACCTCTTTGTGCACCACCCTCCTTGTGCACTCACGCCTTGCCTCTACACAAGCCCACCTCCACTCCTTCGTTCTTCTTTCTTCTTTGAAACAAACCCATCTGCCACCCACCACCAACAACAGCAACCCCCTCGAGCTACTGAACTCACCACCAACATAACATCGCCTCCTGGCCACAAGTTGCAGCACCTTCCTCGGAGTCCTCAACCGTCGGCGTCGCCTACACTTCCACCGGCAAAACCTCCATGATCGCTGACGTCGCAACTCCGTCCAGTCAGCTCCAGCCACTCCTTGACTCGCCGTCGCCACTACTATGGAGCTATAGCTCCCCTAGACCTCCTGTGAGCTCCTTGCGACCGGCCATTGGCTCCTTCGCACGCAACGACTCCATGAACAAAACCCCTATTTTGCGTTATATTAGTATTTACATTTCATGCCATTGCCAACTTTTATTATTAATTAAATGTTGTGCCCATTACATCAAACACCTCATCTTTGGTGTTAATCATATTTCAGCATATCTTAACATTGATAACCTAATCTAAATGAGATTTAATTTGATTTTTTAGGGAGATAGATAGTGAACTTTGGATTTCAATAGTAGTAAGTTTTAATAAGCCATTGCCTCCCTGTGAATACGATACGCTCTTCTCGAGTGGTAATTTTAAATCTTTTGAAAAGCTATTTTCTACCACGCAAACAAATACAATGACACGTCATTTTATGTGCTAACCTAAATCAAAAACAAAAATCATCTTTTCATTGACTATATTGGATCTTCTAGTATTGTTAATAATAGAATGAAAGTTATCCAGATTAACAGGCATAATAAGATTTTTCTTGAAAGTCCAAGTTGTAACAAGTTGGACAAGATGACTTTAAGTAAACAGGTGAGTAAAAGATTCAACACACAGGGATTCAGGGCAAAATAGCATTTAGAAATAGCATTGATTCCCAATTTTTTAATCATATCATCCGTAGGGAGACTATGATGGATAATCCTCTAAACACAAAGGGCTATCCTCATAGGTAAAAGAAGCTTCCACAGGGTCTTAAGAGTATGATCTTCTCTATAGGTACAAAAGTTAAGAGTATAAATAGAATCAACGGTGAAATTACTAGAGTTGGTAGGAGTCCAAATATGTTTATCTTCATCGTTGGATAATCAATTTGGGAGATCTTATGACAAATATTTTGAGGGATGAACATCATGTAATGGCCCAAATCCAGGTCAAAGATAGCATCCTGGACTTAAATGTTTGGAGGAGTGACATCATCGGGGATGAAATTTTTTAAAGGAGAGTCCCCAACCCAAAGGTCAAGCCAAAAATCAACCTTCCTTCATGGATCTCCCAATGCATCATGGGTTTGATTTCGAGGTAAATAGATCTGAGGGATTTGAGTCTATAAGGTACACCATTCTAGAGGAAATGATTGTGACCATAAAGGCTTCTCATCAAGTTCGAATAGGGAGAATCTCCAAAAAGAATGTTCCAAACATGCTTCATACGAAAAGCTCTAATGACAAGAGATACATCCCTAACGCCCAAGCCTTCATGGGCTAGAGGTTCAGCAATCCTTTTCCAAGAGATCCAGTGATGCTAGTGTTCCTCATCAGTAGAATTCTAAAAGAAATTGGCAAATATAGATTCCATTTTCCATACGATAGCCTTTGGGACATCGATAATAGAAAGCACATGTATAAGGATCGAAGTCAAAACATGCTTAATGGGGAGGAGTTTGGCGGAGGTAGAGAATAGTTTGTCCTTCCAACTAGAGAGCTTGGATTGAATCTTGTCCATAATGCCATAGAAATATGAGATCTTGGATCGACCAATGAAAAAGGGACATCCAAGGTAAGTGAACAGGAATGCTCCAATTTGAAATCCCATAATCTGAAGGATACAAGATAGCCTTCCAGGAGGGAAATGCTTGCCCATATAGCAAAAACTTTTTAGCAAGTTAACCTCTTGTCTAAAGGCCAATTCAAAAGAATGGATGAAGTTTGCTATATTTATAATAGAGCGAAGGTTCCCATTAAGGAAAATAATAATATCATCGGCATACAGAAGAGCTAAAGGGGAAGATATAACACGTTTGATAGAAAAAGGGGTGATCCGAACTTGAAAGCCCATCTCTTTGATACCTCGAATAAAAGGTTCCATGAATATATCAAATAGGAAGGGAGAAAGGGGGTCAGCCTGTCTTAAAACATGGCTAACCCTGAAAAGGGAAGAACTTCCATCAATCAGAATAGTAGAACCTTCATGTTGGAAAAGCCTTTGATAAGGTCAATAGCATGAGTTGAGAAACAAAAATGATCCAAAATGAGATAGAGAACCTCCTATTTAACCCTATCGTAAGCCTTTTGAAGATCCAACTAAAACATGGCATTGGAGCTGAATACCATTGATCAACATGTTGGGAGAGTTCTAAAGTGGTGGAAATATGGTCAAATATAAACCTACCATGGATGAATCCTACCTGTTCCAAGGAAATGATCTTGGGGATCATTGAAGCTAAACGTTTGGCAAGGATAGCTGAAGCAATTTTAAAAAGCATGGTGCATAAGCTAATGGGCCTAAAGTCAAAAAAAGCGTTGACATTATGTTTCCTTGGAATAAGAGAGATGAATGTGGCATTGAAGGCTCTAGGAGCATTTTCAATAGTAAAGAAATGGCTGATGGCTCTTTGATGAGGTGTGGCTCATCATAACTAAAATGTCAAAGTTAAGCTAGAAACTAGGTTAAACACTATCAAATTAACAATGGAATTGGGTTAAGGGTGGGAATTAAGGAACATTATCTCAAACATCAACATTGTGTTAAAAATGCATAATTAGGTCATATTGAAGAGATTCATTACCTATGTAAATGGATGATCTGAATGCCAATTGAACACCAAATGAGCACAAATTCATAAATCAATGGTTGGAATATTTCCTAATATGTACAATTTATATGCCATAAAAGTTTCATGAAGTTTTGACATCATTAGTACCTTGAATTGAGTGTTTTACATCTAGGTTCTTCAAGCATATTTATCCCTTCACATTCTCTTAAGTTAAAACCTATCAAGGACTTGTTTATAAGCCTTAGGGACTATTCTACATTGAATTTCTATCACTAATGGGTTCTTATGCAAAACCTTCACCATTTCACTTCAGGGCATTTCTTGTAAAAAACCCAACACACTTGCAACTACTTTTGTTCTTGCACGAAGAATACGCTCATTGAGAGCCGTCCATTCCATCTTCGATCCAACTATTGATCTTTCTTCAACCTGTTGGAGCCAATGTGACTAGCTTCACGACCATTCCTACATCACATCTTACGGTCACAATTCATCCTAAGCATGCGCGCAAACTCCAACCTTCATCCTAGCCACAAATCCCTAATGGCCCACACTTGCTGCACCCAGTCATCTGAGCTCCATCTACCTATTTAAGGACCACATTAGGTGTCCTTGCATCCTTTACCAGCTCTCTACCCCCCACTTGAGCCAGTCCTTTCGTCCCCTTCTAGCTCTTCTTCCACCTTGTCCGTGGCTTGTGACAGAAGCCAATTCTCTCTCTCCAATATTCCTCCTTGCCACTAGGATTCACATAACATCTCAGGGCAAGTCAAAGCTCTTCTACTATGGGCTTTCAATCGCTAGAATCTTCTCTCTCCATTCTTTGCCACAGCCACCATTTGTGGTTTCACTCAGATCCTATTCATCTATAGAGTAGAATTTACAGCTTTCATAGAAAGATTTATTGCTTTCTTAAATTAATGTAATGTAGTTACATAGCTTAGATTAGAATTAGCTCATTGATAGATCTGAATTAGGAGTCAATTAGTTTAGAGTCACTTCTTCACCAAATCTTCCTCTCTGATCAATTCCGATCAAAGAGGAAGATCCACTCCTTCTCATCAATCCATAAGCCTTCCTCTACACTTCATGAATCCATTTCACTCGATTTAACAATGTTTTGATTGCAATTCATCTTCTCCATCAGAGCTACCTTGAGATCTAAAGCTCTATAGCTTCTAGATCTCAAGGCATGCTAATTCAATTAAAGGGCTATCCCATTCACTCCAAGAGATCACAATAGCCCTCCCTACTTCTTAAATTGAACATAATTTGCTCAATGGATTTTCATTTGGTTTACACTTCTAATTGAATGATTAGATATTCAATTTGATTTTAATTGGTTTTAATTGAGTGAATTAAACCTTTAGAGTTCTAATTAGATTTAATGAGATGATTCCAATGGGTCTTGATTTGAGTTTCATTCTCAGATGAGCTTGCACCCAATTTTCATAGCTGACACTGTTTTATTGCTAGGTAGCAAGAGCTAATGAAAATCCAATGCATGGATTTTAGGCTCTTGCGATGACCTAATCTATCCTAGGGCATTCCCAAAGAGTCCTACACACCAATCAATGGTGTGTAGGGTTTTTAAATGATCATCATATCATAGCGATCTCTGATCAAATGCCCAAGTGGGCAACAACCTATTTCGATCCTAATTTGCTTTAATCTATTGTTTAGAGTTTGATTGATGTTTTAGATGTTTTAATGAAGGTTTGGAACCGTTGGAGTTGATTTTAATGTCTGATTTGGTTCTTTCTTTTCATGCTATCTATGGTGGAGGAGATAGATAAATTAGGGTTTCTTGGATGATTTAGAGTTCTGCTCTGATTTGCTTTGAATTCCAGACTTTTTAGTGTCTACGATGATTTAGCATGGAGCTTTATTAATCAGATCTGGGATGTCTTCTTCATCACCCAAGTTTGGAGTGGAATTTGAATTCTAACATCTAATTAATGCTCAAATGTTCTGATCTACATTTGAAGATGAGTTTCATGGTTTTGCAGTATAATGGAGTGCTTTGATTGGTGTTTTGAAATCAAATCAAATATGATATGAACTTTGACAGTAGTAGTAGTGTTGTGTGGTAATCGTCATTGTTTAGAAATACGTGTCGTAGTATAGCGACAAAAATTGAATCAACATTTAAATTTATAAGTGCTTGAAAAATGTGAATTCCGAGGTCGTTTGCCAGGAGTAAAATTGGAATTCAACCACTAATCAAATAATAGAAATGAGCACAATAATCAATAATCACAAGAAAAATATATGCAATGAATAATCAACTAAAATATATTCAATAAAGAGTTAGGTTGTATCTCAAGTTCAGTAATCAAAAATATAATGACAAGCCCAAAAAGTGGTGGCTGATGATAGATCGATCTTCGCTTTCATTGAATTTTTTAACATGAAATGTGATGTGAGAAATACATGGTTTGTTCAAAGTAGGTTTTGATGTCATTGTAATGCGTATCTTTGCAATCAACTTTTACAATTTATATTCCTAGATAGTGGAGTACCTAGGGTCATCCAAGGAGGCCAATTTGTTAATCACAAAAATGATTCTCTCTCTCGCCTCTCAAATCGACACATGAAGTTTTGTATTTTTCATTTTGTTGTTTTTAGGGTTTTCAGAAACAATCGGGTTTTTGATGCGAAGATTAACTATGCAAAAACAACGCCTAGGTGACAATAATGAAACCGTCTCTTCTAAGCTCACCCTAGGCAAGTTCGCCTAGGGTAATTAGAAGAGGAGAGTGTGGTGTGCACTATACTAGAATAACATGAGACACACACTAACACAAAGACATGAACTTGGAAGGCAATTTACAACTTGTATTACTAGCAACTAGATGGAATGCAGCAGAATGCTTGTTACATGAAAAATAAAAACACACTAGCTAATACAAGAAGCATATAAAAATAAAGAAGAGAAGGGATCCTCTGGCAGAGCTTTGGATAGCCTTGCTCCAAGTGCGGTTGCTCCTGCACTTAAAAATGCCTCTCCTTGGCTTCTTCAAATAGTCCTCGAAGCTTTCTCCTCCAAGGTGGGCGTCAACCACCTTGCTCCTCTTCAACACCTAGCCATCTCCCCTTTGTGAAGAAGATCTCCTTCATAGCATGGCACAAGGGAGAGGAAGAAGAGGAAGAAGGCACCAAAGGGGCGGGTAGGTTGCCCCCTTGATCGTATTCTCTTCTTCTTCCTTGGCATGGATGAAGGTGGTATGGGTGGAAACTAACTAATGGAAGAGATGATTTTTTTGGTGGTAGTTAGGAGGGATATATGTAGGAATAAAGGGAAGGCTAGCGTGACCTTTGGATGGATGGTTAGGATTGGATGATGAGGGTAGTTAGGTGACCCAAGGGGGGAGGTATGTTGGTGCCAAGTGAAGGGTTGGGAGGGGGTAGTTAAGGGAAGGAACCACCCCTTGGTGGACGTCCAAGGTGGTGGTTATTCACCTTATTTTGGATCCAATTAGGATAGGTTCTAGAAGGGGGTTAGGTGTAGGGTGGTGATGGCTTGAAGGGGTATGTGTAGGGTTAAGATGGGGGTAAATTTTGGAGGGAAAAGTGGCGCCAAGGTGGGGGTTAGTTATAGGCATTTTGGCACCACTTTTGTGGTGCCTTTTGGTAGTGGTTGAGGGGCCAAGAGATGCCAATGTTGGTGCCAAAAGAGAAGGGAGGTGGAGGTAGCTTAAGTGGACTATAGGTAGGCTTAGTTGGTGGAGCTAGTTAAGTGAGGTTTAGGGTTAGGTTTGGTGCCAAGGAGTTGAACTACCTAAGCTAAGGTAGCTTAGCTAGCTTATCTAATAGAGAGTTGGGGAGAGAGGTAGAGGGAGCTAGGGTTTTGGAGGTGATGAGTTGGAGAAAGCTATCTTGAGCTGCACTAGAGCTGGTGGCTGCTAAAGAGAGCTGCAAGGAGCTACCTTAGCTGGCTTAGCTTGCTAGTTCTTTGCTAGCTACTAAGCCAAGATAAGATGAGCTAGCTTCTACTGATGTGATCTAAGGTAAGCTGGGTCTGGTCTTCCTGGAGGTTACTGAGCTAGCTAGAGTAGCTAGCTTAGGTCAAGTAGCTCAGCTGAACTAAGTTGAGCTGAGTTAAGCCTCTGGGAGCTGGACTTGAGCTGGTCTGAGCTGGTTAAGGTCATTTTCAGCTGACCAGGTCTAGCTGGTAGCCAGTCCTAGTTAGGTTGAACTTCCAGTGAACTCTTCTGAGTTGGAGGAGCTAGAATGGAGCTAGGATCAACTGACTTAAGCTAGTTTGAGCTACCATCCAGCTGAGGTAAGCTGAATGGAGCTAAGGTGAACCAGCTAGGGCTACCATTCAATAGAGATGAGCTGAATGGAGCTAAGGATGAGTTGATCTAGCAAGAATGAGCTGGGTGCCAGCTAGGATGAGCTGGATCTAGTTCGAATCCATCTAAAAGAAGCTTCTTCATCATTTGCCTTCCTAAGTGCTAGGGTTTTAGGGATCTGACTATCTGTTCATCCCTAACACTCAAATAAACGTGTCAAAAACACAACAAAACATGCAATGGATGCCTAACCTAATTGATGCCTAAATATAGCCCAAAAACCCATTTGTAGAGTTAAAATCATAAGAGCTAGGTTTGTTTTAGGTCAAAAGAATGATGATAAACTGATGTTTATCACACCCCCATGCTTATCTTTTGCTAGTCTCTTAGCAAAACAAATTTTTACAAAATGGAATTTTTGGGAAAACTATTTTTTTCAACTTTTTTATGGAGGAGATCATGGGACCTTGGTTGGTTAAAACACGGGCAGTACAAGATTTGTTATAGATAAACATCAGGATTCATTTTTGGATCAAAAAATTAGACAAATCGGGATCAATATATCCTGCAAAAATTCACAAATTAACCCCTTATTAATTTAGATGGCCTGAAATTTTTGTAGTGAGGATTTCTCCTGCTCTTGAATCCGATTCACAACTTGCCATATCCTTTAAAACCTTCTATTTGTGCTTGTGAAAGCCAACATTTATAAGGTCGTGTTTTTGGTTTAAAACTTTTTTTTGTCCCCCCCATGCTTATTCCAAGCCTAGTCTTATAATAGATGTGTCGGGATCATCATTCCCGTTACCAATTCTCGAGGGGGCTCTGGCGCCAGTACTTCGAGATAGTACTGTCCATGACACCACCCAGGAGCTCATAACCCCAAAACACAATGCGGTGTAATGGGGCACTCCAAGCAAACTCAAGCTCTTGCTCCGACGCTATGGGTAGAGTGCCATCCAAGACACTTGAGCTGCAAAAATATGCCTAATGCTCCGTCTAAAGATATGAAATATAGATACAAAGCAGCGTCGAGGCAGTAACATATTGACATCACATCCTCAAAGGAGGCATTTTCCTCCTTCTCAACGGTGGGAACTCAAACTAATGATCTACTTCTAACTTTTACTAAGGCCAAATAGAGGGTTTTTCTAATTTCTAATTATTTTTTAGGTGTTGACTTGTGTGTGAATTTTGACACAAGAAATTTGCATGAGATGCAAGTTTTTGAATCAGAAGCTAAGACAAATACTTTCTAGGTCACAAAAGGAGATCAAGTCACCTAAACCATCATGAGTTCAGGTGAAATTTTAGAGAAGGATATTTGATTTAGTCTAAAGATAGACCCTGAAATTCTAATAATCGGATCCTTATCCTTATCCCTATAGTTTGTTAAAGATTAAATCTCATTGTACCAAAAGTGAATGTTTAATCTTAGTCCTGATTTCAAAATTTCCTCAAAAAGTTTTCAACATTTTTATTTTTTTAGGTATGCATGCAAAAAATGAAACAAGAAAATTGTATGTTTTTGGGTTTTGAAAATCCTAATTTGATCGTCAAAATTTAAAAACATACCCCCCATGCTTAAGATGTGGCATGTCCACATGCAATTGGAAGGGAAAAGGTATTAACTTGGAGAAGGCAGTCAACAATAGGATAGGCAAAACCACTGAAAAAATAGAAAAATGAAAAAGCAAAAAAACATGATGGGTTACCTCCCATCCAGTGCTATCTTTTATGCCATTCAGCCGAGCATGAATTGCAATGCACGGAAGACGGACAATCATGTAAATAATTGGATACTTGAATGTCCTCAAGAAAGGTGTCTTCCTCAAGATCCCTTAAAAGATGATCGGTAAAGATATAGGGATCAAAATGAAATGGAAAATTAGAAGACTGACCCAAGTTTGGCCCTGATTTGAATTTATGATGAAAGCCAAACTTGGATGGGTCAGGTGGTAGGCCCAATGGAAAGGGAGGAGGAGAGAACTCAACGTGATGCAGGGTGGGTGAAGTTAGTGTGGATGTTTCTGGTGATAAATCAGGAAGATTACAAGAGTAAAAGTCAAACCCTAATTGATCTGAAATGTCTTAGACCACAAAATCATATTTGGAATATGAATCAATAAAATTTGGATCAATGGTGGTCAAAGCAAAGTAGGAATTGATCAATAAAGATTTCTTAATTATTGCTTCCATTTTATTATCAGGGTCCTCAAAAAATTCATGATCAATGGACTTCTTGGAAGCTTGGAAAAGACCTAGTGAGATAGTCTGGTTACTGCAACTTATATTCATTTTTCTGAAATGACAATTGATATTAACTTTTGCGGTAGCCAAAAAAATTCTTCCAAGGATGATAAGGGCAGTTTTGAGAGCCTCAGATACCTCTTTGTCAAGGACCAAAAAATCAATCGGAAATAGACAATTCTGGACCTTGACAATACTATCCTCAACAACTCCCCGCGGTTGAAGGGTAGATCAGTCTGTCAATTGAAATTGAACTTTAATAGGTTTTAAATCACCGAATCGAAATTTCTTGAATAAAATCGAGGGAGTGAGATTAATAGAGGCACCTAAATCGAGAGGGGTGCAATGAAAGGTGGTGTCATTTATGACAACCAAAATGAGTGGTGCGCCTTGGTCCTTTTTCATGAGAGGCAGCTTGCTCTGTACAACTGAGCTTACTATCTCGGAAAGGACCACCCATCCTAGATTCTGGTCCTGCCACTTTGAAGTACACCTTTCTTTCAAAAATTTAGAATAAGCAGGGGTGGCATCTAGGAGGGGGATGCTGATTGCACAACAATCATGCAACCTAAATCACCTGAATTAAGTTAGATTCTAGCATAATTTAAGGACAATGCTTGCATAAGCATCGTAATTTGCATAATGGTTAGTTTGATTAGCTGCATAGATAATATCGTCATTTTATGTACTAATTGATGAGTGGCTACTCATCATAGCTAAAAAGCTAAAGTTAAGTTAGAAACTAGGTTAAACAATATCAAATTAACAAATAAAAAGGGTTAAGTGTGGAATCAAAGAAAAAGGCCTAAAACCTTAATTCTGTGTTAAATTGCATAATTAGGTCATAAAAGGAGATATTCTTAAGATAAAGGTCAAATGGTGATCCAAGTGTTAATTGAACACACAAACAAGTTTAAAAGTCTAAATCAAAAGTACAATTAATTTCTCAAATGTTCAATTGAGCACATATAAAAACTTGAAGGCATTTGGATATTATTAATGCCTTGAAACTTAGAGTTTACATTTAGGTCCTATATGCATTACATTCTCTTCTTTAGAAACTTTCCCAGACCTATTTGTAACCCGCAAGGACTTATTTGAAAGCCCTTAGGGTCCGTTCGGTTATTATTTCTCACCACTTATGGACCTACCCATAATTTTTCTACCCCTTCGTAAGGGGCCTCTCCTTGCAATTTACCCGAAAGACCCAGCCACCTGCTGCCCTCGCACATGCACTGTAGCGTGCAAAGAACACGGAGAATCTCGGTCGTCCAATCTCCCTTGATTTTGATCAGTGGCCCGATCTGAATCGAAGCTTCGCGCGAAGCGGCGCGTGTGCTCACCCAACTGCCCAGATCCCATCCTACGGTCAAATTTCAATTTGGCAGCCCGCGTGCTCCTCTCCTCTCATCCATGTCGCCGGTTCCCTCGACAATTATCTTCACCCACGCGATGATCTGAGCCATTGAGATTGCTACTTAAGCACCTCAGTGGTCGCGCGCACAAAGGATCGCTCTCTCCTACCTTCTTAGCGACCGTTCTTCCACTCTAGCTACCCATCCCCACAAAATCCCTGATTTCACAGCCACCGGCTGTCAAATCCTCAACTTCTCCCCGACCCTCTTTGTCGTTAAGGACCTCATAGCACCTGAGGACGACCCTGAAGCTTCACTAGAAGGCTTTTCCCTCCACTGGAGCTCACCTCCCTCCCTTCTTCCTCCTTAACCACCGGCTAAGGACCCATAGGTCCCATTCTTCCTGTTAGAATAGTTTTATTGCTTTGTAGTTTAGCTGTAGCAGTAGTTAAGTAGGTTAGCAGTAGAATTAGAGTAAATTTTAGTGATTAATTTGTTGTTCTGTTAGTTTAGTAATAGGAGTATAATTAGAGTAAATTTCCCCCCCTCACCTCCTCTGATCATTCCAGATCAGAGGGGACAGTTTCATACAGTCATTGATCATGAATTTTCTCCCTCTTCATGTTTTCCATATCGCTTCTAATTCCCGCGATTTATTTCTCGCAATTCACCCACTCATTAGACCTAATTTTAGATCTGATTGTCTTCTAATCTCAAATCTGAAATTAGCATCAAAGATCATATTAGGGTCTTCTCATTCATTCCATTTTGCTCACAAAAGCCCCTGATCTAAGCTTAAAAGAGAACTGGTTTGCTGGATTGGTTTTGAATTTGGATTGGAATGAATTTTAATCATTTGAGCTTTGAACGTTTGATCTAGCAGACTGAGGATTTTTATTGCGATTCATTGATTGGCAAGGAATCTAAGGTGATTTTGAAGTCAAAATTCACCTCAGAAGAGCCATGATCTGATCTAGATTTTTGTGAGGTTTTAAATGTCTTGAATGCATGGTTGAGCCAATGAGAATCACTCAATTGATTTGAGACTCTACCTTGCATCTTCAAGTTGATTTTGAGGAGTAAATCTGAATTACTAACCTAAGGAATTCTCCATATTCCTTAAGGTTCCAGAATTCTAGGATTGGAGTGTTTGGTTTAAATTGACTGATTTGATT
This sequence comes from Thalassia testudinum, assembly GCA_037157565.1. Lineage (NCBI taxonomy): Eukaryota > Viridiplantae > Streptophyta > Magnoliopsida > Alismatales > Hydrocharitaceae > Thalassia > Thalassia testudinum. The sequence continues at coordinate 55,837,534 of JAZHRO010000056.1, read as the reverse complement.
CTTTCTACATGCTGTCTATAGCATTAGAAAGAGTTAGATCAGCTTCTCTTTTAACTCTGATTTGATTAGATGCTACTGACAAAGGATCTTTGTTTTGATTTGTATTCCCGAGTGGTATTTAAATGAATTGAAACCCTTGTCAGATTGTGTTGAGGGAATTTCTGATTTGTGTTTTATGTGTACAAATCCCAGATTTAGAGCAATTTGCTGCAATTGCAGCTACATTTCCCCTCAAACCCAGCTATGTAATTTCTGAAACAATCACTTAAAATTCCTGATCAGGTTGTCTATAGCCTAATCTGGAATTTGATTGGTTGATTCAAGTTATTAGGTAGCTGGTTCTGAGTTATCCCTGTTGCAGATCTAGTTCTATGGAGGATGTCTTAACTACAGTAGTAGTTAAGACATCTAAAGTAGAGTCCAATCTGTTGCAGTGATAGGAGTTTCAATAGTTGCTTGCTGTTGAATAACCTTCTGCTTTGCTGCTGCAGTTGCTAGCTTCTTTCTGTTGTTTTAGCAGAAGTCCCAAGTCTGAATAAACCCTGTGGACAGTAGCTTAGGTTTAATTTTGTTAAAATAGCTTACTGATGTACAATGTTGTGTTAACTTATATACAAGCTTTCCTATATTGTAATTGACTTTTAATATCCTTTGAATGCTTGTAATGAATTTTTTTAATTCTTTATCAGCAAACTATTAAGTCCAACTGTCCACTAGGTGAAATTAATTGAAATTTATCTTGATTTGCATGCTTAATTGCTTATATCCTTTCCATAGCTTATATTGAACATGTTCAAGGCAGTTCACTGCCTTTTAGACTCCTAGGTTTCATCCTAATCCTTTAGGACACTTTAGACAACCCTTTAAAGGCTTAGGATGAGTGAACTTTGGATTTAAATAAAAATTATAAAAAAAATCTAAAAAAATAAAATAAACCTGTCTGATTGAAGATCATGTATTTCCCTAAATGCATACCATGTTTCATGGTATTCTGAACCCCCAACTTAGTATAATTTGCCAGTCGACGGTTCTGTATATCATGGAATTTAATAAAAGAAACTACCCTTAAAAAAACACCAAAAACATCTCCTCATCCATTTCTTTCCATCTTCTTTCCTACCTCCATAACATAGATAAAAACCATAAAAAGTGAAAAAACTCTAAAAATAGTAAAAATCCCTTGTATAATATGTATATAAGTATATATTTAAGCTATATAGTAAGTCTACTTATCTATAATGTAAAGTATACATATTTATAAGTTAAATAACTTATGTATATATTGTATTATGTAAAGTAAATATTTAAGTTATATTATACTATATATATCTTAATTATACAACTAATTATTAATTAAACTAATGTATATGTACAATAAGCTATATAAGTAATAAGAACTATAAATAACCATATTAAGTTGTAATACTGTATATATGTATTTATATGTACATTATAAACATATTAAACCTTGTTCCTTAATTTAATTATGTATACAAAATAAATAATTAATTTATTAAGTTAATAGTTAAGTTATTAGATTAAATTAAAATAAATTAGTAGATTAAGTTAAAACTAAGTTAATTTATACTGTATGTGTATACTACTGTATTTTAAGTAAGTTAACCTAATTTAAGTATATTTATAATGTATACACTATTTAAATTTAATTTACAAATAAAATAGTCCAAAAAGTTGCTATTTAAATGTAAATAAAATAGAAATTAAACCTGTAGAATATAATAAAAATGTCTATAAAATATTTAGACATGTATGCTAACTCTGAATAAGGTCAATTAGACCATATAATAACTAATTTATACGTAATTAAGGAACAAAACTTAAAAATAAGTATGTATAAACTGTATACTTTAGCTAATTTATTTATATAGTAAATATAATTAAAATTCCAAATTAATTGTACAATTATATAGTACTATATAAATACTTTAGTTTCACATAATTTACTTTTAATATTTAATAAATTATGGCCCTCGAATTGAGGGCCAAAATCGCAAATTTGTGCACAGCCACTGGATTTCCAGCACTGCACAGGCACTAGAAAAAGTCCCTGGGTGGGTGAGCATGCAGAGCGCTTTATATTGATTTTGTTCCTTAGGATGTTCAGTCGTTACGGGCGCCGGGCACCCGAATAACCAAACATCTCTATGATACTGAGCATATGTATGAGAATCTGTGTGCGGGCTTGTTAAGCCTAAATGTCTGAGCATGAAAACATAATTAAGCAGCCTAATTAAGAAATTAGGGTGTGCTTAGTAGACGTCTGGTCCCACCCAGTCTCTGGGTGCTGTGTATCCCTCGAAAAGTATGCTCGCAAATTAAACAAATTTTTTATTAAGATCCTTAATGACACTGTCAAAATGCCTAAGTGTTAAATGCCTAAGTGTTACTGAGAACATAAGAAGAGTGAAATTAAGAGAAGAAGAAGCAGTACTGAGAAGAAGCGAAGCATGAAAGAGAGACTAGAAGTATGTACAAGTATAATATATAACAGAGACCTGTATAAATAGTATTTGTAAATAAATATGTATGAGATATATAAAGTATATATATATATATATATACACGTAGTATAGCTATTTACATTTATATATAATTTCATACTTTTACTAACAGAATAAAATGTCAGTATATAACTATCGCTATAGACCCTTGTTTCCTTCTTACAGTTTGTAGATAGTTTTTCTGGGGTCCAGCGACGTTTATATCTGTCGCTGTAGCTATTATATATGTTATTGTATATGTCAGTATATTAAGTCAAGTTAGTATGCTATGTAATATTAGTTAGTAGTGTATATTTATGTAAGTATTAGTAATATAACTTATAAATAGATAGTATAGAATATACCTATGTATTATTTGATGCTTGTTTGTAAGTAGAATTTTGCAAGCACTTTCATTGACTCTTTTTGTACATAATGGAACCCTTAATTCATTTTTTATAGATTCATTCATTCATTCATTATTGATTGTATATAAAATTAATCATTTTTGGAATTAAAGAATAATTTTGGACCTAGAGAGTGATGTATATCAATAACTGTCTCCCAGTGAATGACCTGTAATAAATCAGTGAAAATTAGGTAATTAAATAAAATGATCGTGATAATGGTTTGTATTTCCTACATTTACTACAACAACATCAATTTGCAATCATCACCGACCATTAGTGTATAGTGAAAATTACTTTCCATCCACTCATCCACTCTCTAATGAAAGATGAAATTAATCGTAGATGATTCGAAGCCGCATATGAAAGATCAGACCATATAGATCTGATCAGAATGACGACAGGAGTCTAATGCTTCCAAAATGGTCTTGATCAGACAACTAAGGCATCTTGAGCAGTCCATAAAAGAACAAAGGCCACAGAGCCAGAGGACAAAGATTTGAGCCTCAGATGAAAAATTCAACCATACGGATGGATCCAAATCAACGATCGCAGTTCAATGGCGCAAAAATCAACCCGATCGGAGGTCTACATCACCAAATATAAGGAAAAGATGGACGACCATGATGACGCCATCACAGCTACCCCCTCATCACCATCCCATCTGAGAAGGCTACCCTCACACACTGTGGGTTGTTGGATCTTCATCCAACGGCCACGAGCATGTCACGTCACCCATCCAACCGCGCCTCATCGAAGGAAAGAAGATCTCGACCATTGGATCCTCATCCAACGACCAAGAATAAGTTGCCTTAAACCAAAAAATGCAACAAACCAAAGGCGCAACGCAGTGGTCCGTGCCTTCGCTCTTAGGCAAAGGGCGCGCATTCAAACGGCACCTAGTGTGAAATCAGAAGGGGGTGAGAGCAGGCGCTATTGACCATTAGATGTACAACAAAGCGCAGTGATGCAACCACGCAGAGAGTAGAGAGTGGATCACGGCTGAACGCCTAATCCAATGCGTGATCCCACGCAATTTCTAAAGTGAGAAGGCAAGGTGCCTACGCGTGTAAGCCATCCGATCGTAAGATCGGACGGCTGACAATTAGGCACTAAAACAAGGCGAGTGGGCATGTGAAGAAGAGAAGTGGGCACGCATGAAGGAACGGGAGTCGTGCGATCGTGGATCAAGGGCTCTGGGCGTGCCACGTGTCAACATCTCGTGTGCCTAGAGCATAGAAGGCGCTTTTGAAGGAGTTTTAAGGCCAAGTCAAGTCCGTTGATCTCCCGATCAATGGATCTGATTAATCCTAAGGTTGTTGCATGAGATAAAGGGCTAAAATACCCACTTTGCCCCTCATTAAAACCATAAAAGAAGGCCCAGGGCCCCCCAGTTCAAGGCATCTCTTCCACCTTCTTCTCTACGATTCTTCGTCCCTCTGCAACTCTGCTCCAACGCTCATCCTGGTGCTCTGGATTTGAGGTGCTGTCGCATCTCGCACAACCTACAAGCGACGTCGTCTCTCTTCCTCCTTCTATCTCTCTCTTTTTCTCTCTTTCTATCTATCTGTCTATACTTTTTGCATAGCAATTTCTATTGTGAAAAACTCTTTATCAATGCAATGAAATTTGATCTTATGGATATCTGATACCTCTTTATACATATATACATATATAAATACCTATTAGAAATAGTTTTATTGAAAAGCTTATGTTAAAATTGAGATTTCCTCGCTGCGAACGACTCGGTACTCATCAATTTTTATAAATTTATTTGTCGATGTGTGCAACGAACGTGTGCCCCAGACGTCTTTTAAGACGTCTGGGAGGTGGCCCAGACGTCGGACAAGACGTCTGGGATCGTTTCCAAATGTCTGGAAATCCGTTATCTTCCACACGCGCGGGTCGTCTGCGTGCCTGAGCGTGCAGACCCGCATATTCGTTTATTCCCTGCAGCTGTAGACGCCCTGCCGCGTCCTCTCTCCTCCTCGCACGGCCTTAAAACGCCACGCCTCCCCTCACTTCCGTCACCATCGTCTCCTCTCTCTTCTCCTTCAGCCAGTGAGCGTGAGCGCGAGCGCGAGGGCGGCAGCGGCGGCCGCAGTGAGCGTAGAGGAGGTGCTGCGTGAGAGAGAGGAGATCTGCCATGAGGGCGAGCTTGCCGGGGCTGCTAGGGCCGGCCGGCGGAGGGCATAGGGGGCGCGGAGCGAGGCGGAGGGGGGACTACTGCGGTCTGAGCAGCAGGCGCGCGAGGTGCGACGCGGGCGGCGTCGCGAGCGGAGGCCGAGTGGCGCCCTGATTCTGGAAAAAATTTCCAGAATCAGACGTCTGGGTTGATAGCCAGACGTCGAGGGAGACGTCTGGAAGACCATCCAGACGTCTGAAAGGTGAGTTTTCTGTCTCCTTCTTCCTTCCTGTCGACTGACCATACTGATGGAGGGAGATGGGTGTGCGCAGGCTCGGTGATTCGCCATCCATCGCGAATCAGACGTCTGGCAGTAGTACCAGACGGCGGAAGCGACCTCCAGACATCCGGGGTGGCCATCGGACGTCTGGGAACTAGGCCAGACGTCCCCGCAGACTTCTGGACGTCTGGGAAACCACGCTGAACAAGGTAATTCTCTGATCCACTTTTTAAGACGTTTGGAAGAAGTTCCAGACGTCTGATTTTGCACAGTGTCGTCGTTTTTGACCCGTTTAGGGCCCGTTCGGGTTCCATTTTCCGCGATTCGAGTTGCGTTCTTTTCAGAATTAATTCCTATACCCGTCTACAGTAGCTATACACTGTTTTGAGACACTCCTTGTGTTTGATCCTTGTGATAGGACCCCATTCTGTTGCAGTCTCGGGGGTCGCGGAGGCACACGGGATTCCCGACCACGCCCCCATTTCTCCCGTTGTACCTGGTAGAGTGGCTTTAAGTTATTAATAAAATCTGTTAAATTATGGAACCATAAATAGAACCTAGGACATTGCATGAATCCTAGGAATGAGAAATAGATGGAATGATAGCTCCTAGGTGTTGCATGAATCCTAGGACTGGAAAACTAGATTGTATGATAGATCCTAGGATATGGCATGAATCCTATGATGGGAAAACTAGTGGAATGTATAATACTGCAGTCTTGGAAAATGGAAAGAGATATAAAGCTGCCTATAATTTGAATTAACAGCTGCCTGTTGTGAATAAATAACGTGGTTGAGAACATGGATTGTAAGAATGTGAAACTGGAAAGTGAAACCTGGATGTTTGAGTAAAAAGGATGGAACCCTACGGGGAAGTAGGAGTAGAACTCCTGGGAAGTGAATGGAATAGTATTGGGGAAGTGAGCTGGCCCTTGAGTACGGAGTACCAAGGAGAGCGACTGTCCCCCTATTTAGTGCAGAGCGGAACCAGCCGCCCCAGGGACCCGGGGTTAGGACTGGCTACTCTATACCGACTTGCTGGCCCTCGCGTACGTAGTACCGAGGAGAGCTACTAGTGTAGGGAGGTACTAGCTACCCCACGGGCCCCGGGGTTCTGCTAGCCTCCCACACCGACTTGTTAGGCCCGCTGGGGCAAACCAGGGTAGTCAGGCGAGGGTGTGCGGACTGTGGAGTGGCAAGGCCCCGGTTTGGTTACTGTGGAGGGGTTGGACCCCTGTTACTGAGAGGGCTCTGCCCTGGACTGGTTCCGTGCTGTGCTTTGGGCGCACCCGTTAACGGAAACGACTGACCGCGTGCCAGTACGGGTTAGCTACCTGTGCGTTTATCGCGCGTGCCGTAGTCACCGTTACGTCTGTCAGTGACCTTGGGGTGGTTGACTGAGGGTAGGATCACCACAAGGGACTCTCCCAGCCAGGAGAGCACCACGTGCTACTTCTACTTTTTGGAAAAGACTACAATCAAGATCGTTCCCACGAGGAACATTCGAGATCAAGGAAAAGATCTGAGGAATAAATGAATTAGTGAGACATTTAAAAGATGTGAATAAAGAAAGTAATCGAACATAACAGCTACTGTACACTCTACTGTTGCTTTTAGTTTTAGTTGCCACTCTACTCAGCGTTTTGCTGACGTGTTACCCTCGTTACCTTTTTCAGGACCAGGTGTTGAGCAGCCAGGGTCAGCGGCTGCAGAGGACGCTGGGCCGAGTAGGGTCCAGTAGAGTTACCACTGTCTCTTGTACCTCTTTTTGTTACATTGTAGTGAGTAGTTCTTGTTTCCGTTGTACTTTCTTTACCTGCAGTTCAAATTATATTATGAATGTTGTTCTACTGTTGTAGTGGTACATACTGTGGTAGTGTCTTTCCTTACTGCTGTACTTTCTTACTGTTAGTTATATTCATGCTGAATGTGGTTTATTTTACTGCTCTTTTGGTTACTTCCTCGTTGGACGACTAGGTCTTGGGATTAGTTGAGTCGGTCCGGTTCTCGTGTCTCATAGGGACTCGAGAACCGGGTCGTTACAAGATGGTATTAGAGCAAGGTCGTCCCGAGAAGTGAATCAATTGACTGGAAAATAACCAATTCACATGTTTATAACTAGAGTGGCCACCACAACCTATCTCTTGACATGAGCTCTTAGAAGTTTCGTTAGATACTGTCTGTTTTGACTTTTTTTTTTTCTATTTTGTTTCGCGTCTCCTTACAGGAGATGCCTCGTCGCGGGACTGGCGAGACTGGCCGCGGGCGCGGCCGAGGACGAGGTCGGCGAGGTGGACGTGCTGTTGTTGACATCTCGGTGGACCAGCCACCACTCCCGGGCATCCAGGCCCAGGACCTCGCCAGACTGATACGGGACATTGTACGAGAGGAGCTCCACCCACCGCCCCGAGCACCTCCTCCTGGGGCTGCAGAAGGGGAGTCCTCTGTGGGACCACGCGACGGACACGGCGCTGGACACGAGGGAGGGGATGGGCCGCTGCTGCCCCCACCTTCCTCTGACACTTCTGTACACGAGGCACCTTCGCCTGGAGGTGCACCAGCACCTCCCCTACAGCGCCACTTCGAGCTTTTCGGACAGTTCCGGAAGCTGAAGCCCCCCTCCTTCAAGGGGGATGAGGACCCGACCGAGGCAGAGGACTAGCTTGAGCAGCTGAAGAAGATCTTCGACACCCTTCGCCCCCCGGTGGAGTGCCGCGTGGCCTTTACCACATACTAGCTGGAGAGTGTGGCACACCGGTGGTGGAGGGCGGTCCGGGGACAGGAGAGGGACGAGCCGACGTGGGACCAGTTCGTCACCCTCTTCTGTGAGCAGTACTTTCTCCAGACGTGGCAGGACCAGAGGAGGCGGGAGTTCCACACTCTCCGCCAAGGGACGATGACTGTGAGCGCGTATCGCACGCGTTTCTTGGAGCTGTCCCACTTTGCAGCGACAGCGGTAGCCACTGAGGAGGAGCGCCTTTAGAGGTTCACCGAGGGGCTCCGGCCTGCGATCCGGGGGTATGTCAAACCCCTGAAGCTGCCTACGTTTTCGAGGGTGGTAGAGGCAGCTATGACTTACAAGGAGACCAACCCGTCCGCACGAGACACCGACGGCGGGTGGAAGAGGCCCTTCCAGCCAGACTTTTCATAGGGCCGGAGAGAATGGAGACACGTGGCATCCGCAGGAGAGCCGTCACGTTGTGCAGGGCCATCAGTGGCCTTTGGGGCCCTCGACAGGGGCCAGTCGCCAGCACCAGACCCCCGCCTAGCCGACAACAGGGACCCACTGAGGGCGGGAGTCGGGTTCCCCTCTGCTACCAGTGTGGCCAGCCGGGCCACGTCAGGAGGGACTGCCCATCTAGGGCAGGGGGTCAACAGATACTCCCCGCGCAGAGCACTGGAGGGTGCGCAGGAGGCCGCGGTTCCCAGGCGCGAGGAGGAGGACAGCAGTCGCGAGGAGGGTACCGGCCAGCACCTACCCGTCCGACGTAGAGTGTGGCTGCTTCGTCCGCACCTAGAGCTGAGGGGCGTATCAACGCCCTCACACACAGGGACGCCAGAGCTTCGGGATCGGTGGTAGCAGGTATGGTTTCAGTTTCTGGCAGACTCGTTTACACACTTTTCGATTCCGACGCTACGCACTCGTTTGTCGCAGCCAGTTTCGCAGTTAGTTTGGACCAGGATTATACACTGTTAGAGAATCCGTTCGTAATCAGAGGTCCGAGTGGCCAGCTGTTTGTAGCTGAGGAGGTGTACACGGATTGCGAGGTCAGCGTCGGAGGACATAACCTACCAGCTGACCTGATTATGATCCAGATGGAGGACTTTGGAGTAATTCTGGGGATGGATTGGTTGTCTGCTTACCACGCCTTGGTGGACTATTTTGAGAGGAAGATTGTCTTCTCCATTCCGGAGTTGCCTTCTTTCGAGTTTCACGGACAGCCAGTGGACGGAGGTTTCAGGTGCATTTCGGCACTTCGGGCGGCGAGACTTTTGAACCAGGGGTGTGAGGGCTTCCTAGCTTATGTGGTGGCAGAGCCCAGCCCTGTGGCAGACTTCCAGAGCATCCCGGTGGTCAGAGAGTACCCCGACGTGTTTCCAGACGAGTTACCGGGACTACCACCCGAGCGTGAGATTGAGTTTGAGATATCACTAGTACCAGGGACCAGCCCCATCTCCACCGCGCCAGACAGAATGGCACCGCTTGAGCTGCGAGAGCTCAAGTCCCAGTTGTAGGACCTTTTGGAGAAAGGTTTCGTGAGGCCCAGTGCGTCCCCCTGGGGAGCCCCAGTACTGTTTGTGAAGAAGAAGGATGGGACCCTACGCCTTTGTGTGGACTACCGACAGCTGAACAAGGTTACCATCAAGAACAGATATCCGCTACCGAGGATCGACGATTTGTTTGACCAGTTGCGGGGTGCCACGGTGTTTTCCAAGATAGACTTGAGGTCTGGATACCACCAGTTGAGGATCAGGGAGACCGACGTCTCCAAGACAGCTTTCCACACCCGGTACGGACACTACGAGTTTTTGGTCATGCCGTTTGGGCTGACCAATGCCCCCACTGCTTTCATGGACCTGATGAACCGGGTGTTTAGACCGTACTTGGACCAGTTCGTGGTGGTTTTCATAGATGATGTACTCATCTATTCTAGAGATCGGACGCAGCACGGACAGCACTTGCGGATGGTTCTGGACACTCTGAGACGATGCCGGCTGTACTCCAAATACAGCAAGTGCGAGTTCTGGTTGAGGGAGGTGACCTTCCTAGGTCATGTGATCTCTGGAGACGGCTTGGCGGTGGACCCAGCCAAGGTCGAGGCAGTGCTCAGGTGGGAGAGACCACGTTCAGTCACTGAGATTAGCAGTTTTTTGGGACTGGCAGGCTACTACAGATGATTCATCAGAGGATTTTCGCAGATTGCGCGTCCTATGACACAGTTGACCCGGATGGACAAGCCTTTCACTTGGACAGACGCCTGTAAGGCATGTTTTCTGGAGCTGAAGGAGAGGTTGACCTCGGCTCCCGTGCTCACCATCCCTGACAGTAGTGGCGAGTTCGTTGTGTACACGGATGCCTCCTTGCAGGGGTTAGGAGGTGTACTCATGCAGAGGGGTCACGTTGTCGCTTACGCTTCGCAGCAACTGAAGCCCCATGAGCATACCTACCCTACCCACGACCTAGAGTTGGCAGCTGTTGTCTTCGCGCTGAAGACCTGGAGGCACTACTTGTACGGTGAGACCTTCGAGATTTTTACTGATCACAAGAGCCTCAGATACCTTTTTGATTAGAAGGAGCTCAACATGAGACAGAGACGTTGGTTGGAGCTCCTGAAGGACTACGACTGCAGCATCTCCTACCACCTGGGAAAGGCCAATGTGGTGGCTAACGCCTTGAGCCGTAAGGCGCCCGCACGTTTGGCCAGTCTACAGTTACAGAGTTGGAGCCTTTTGGAGGAGGTGGGCAGTTGGCGACCTCTAGAGTTACGAGGGTACTGTGGGGCAGTGACGGTGACACGGTAGACCAGGCCAGAGCTGATAGACCGCATCATCACAGGGCAGATGGCCAATCCGTACTTGTAGTCTTTGCGCGACAGAGTACTGTCAGGAGACCCTGGGGACTTCTCTTTCATAGACCAGGTGCTACGCTTGAGGGGACGGTTGTGCGTTCCCAGAGACGAGGAGCTGTTGAGAGAGCTCTTGACTGAGGCACACGGTTCCAAATTCACCATACATCCCGGAAACACAAAAATGTACCACGACTTGAGACGCGAGTTTTGGTGGAGAGGGATGAAGCGGGATGTGGGTGGGTTCGTGCAGCAGTGTTTAGTGTGCCAGCAGGTGAAAGCCGAACACCATAGGCCTGCAGGGCCGCTTCAGCCACTTCCAGTGCCAGAGTGGAAGTAGGAGAGCATCACCATGGACTTGGTGGTGGGCTTACCTGTTACCCAGCGGGGACACGACGCAGTCTGGGTAATAGTGGATAGACTGACGAAGACGGCGCGTTTCTTGCCGATCCGAGTTACTTTGGGACCGGCACAGTTGGCAGAGAGGTATATCCGTGATGTGGTACGACTACACGGAGTTCCGCGAGAGATCGTATCCGACCGGGATACCCGCTTTACGTCCCAGTTTTGGGCTGAGTTTCAGCAGGCCTTGGGGACGAGGTTGAGGTTTAGCACGGCTTACCACCCCCAGACGGACGGACAGTCTGAGCGCACGATACAGACACTTGAGGACCTTTTGCGTGCTTGTGAACTGGACTGGAGGGGCTCTTGGTAGGAGCACCTGCCCTTGGCAGAGTTTGCATACAACAACAGTTATCACTCGAGCATCGGCATGGCTCCCTACGAGGCTCTGTACGGACGGAAGTGTACGGCACCCTTGAGTTGGGTTGAGGTGGGGACCAAGTGGGAGGTTGGCCCCAGGTTGATCCGGCAGAGTCAGGAGGTAGTTGAGCAGATCCACAGACGACTCCGCACTGTCAGGAGCAGACAGAAGAGCTATGCGGATCGGAGATGCAGAGAGGTGCAGTTTGAGGTTGGGGACAACGTTTTCCTTCGTGTTTTGCCCATGAAGGGCTTACAGCGGTTTGGGGTGAGAGGGAAGCTCGCGTCGAGGTTTGTGGGGCCCTTTGAGGTCCTGGAGAGGGTTGGACCCGTTGCTTACAGACTTACCCTTCCCCCGCAGCTGTCTGGTGTGCACGACGTGTTCCACGTGTCCAACCTCAGGAAGTACGTAGCCGACTCTAGTCACGTACTGAGTCACAAGAGCGTCGAGGTGGGTGACGACCTGACCTACCCCGAGCGGCCAGTGCAGATCCTAGACTGAGCCGTCCGCAGTTTGAGACGAAAGCAAGTACCCCTGGTAAAGGTTTTGTGGAGGAGCCAGTGGTATGAGGAGGCTACCTGGGAGCCTGAGGCGGCAATGCGGGAGCGGTACCCGGTGCTTTTCGCGGGTACGTCTTTTCGGACCGGCTTAGGTCCTCTTTGAGTTTGTTATGGTTAATTGGACCTCTTTTCCCGCACCCTAGTTGGCACAAGTTTCGGGGACGAAACTTCCTTTGAGTTTGTTATATTGTAACGAACGTGTGCCCCAGACGTCTTTTAAGACGTCTGGGAGGTGGCCCAGACGTCCGACAAGACGTCTGGGATCGTTTCCAGACGTCTGGAAATCCGTTATCTTCCACACGCGCAGGTCGTCTGCGCGCCTGAGCGCGCAGACCCGCATATTCGTTTATTCCCTGCGGCTGCAGACGCCCTGCCGCCTCCTCTCTCCTCCTCTCACGGCCTTAAAAGGCCATGCCTCCCCTCACTTCCGTCACCACCGTCTCCTCTCTCTTCTCCTTCAGCCAGTGAGCGTGAGCGCGAGGGCGGCAGCGGCGGCCGCAGTGAGCGCGGAGGAGGTGCTGCGTGCGAGAGCGGAGCTCTGCCATGAGGGCGAGCTCGCCGGGGCTGCTAGGGCCGGCCGGCGGAGGGCATAGGGGGCGGGGAGCGACGCGGAGGGGGGACTGCTGCGGCCTGAGCAGCAGGCGCGCGAGGTGTGACGCGGGCGGCGTCGCGAGCGGAGGCCGAGTGGCGCCCTGATTCTGGAAAAGATTTCCAGAATCAGACGTCTGGGTTGATAGCCAGATGGCGAGGGAGACGTCTGGAAGACAATCCAGGCGTCTGAAAGGTGAGTTTTCCGTCTCCTTCTTCCTTCCTGTCGACTGACCGTACCGAGGGAGGGAGATGGGTGTGCGTAGGCTCGGTGATTCGCCATCCATCGCGAATCAGACGTCTGGCAGTAGTACCAGACGGCAGAAGCGACCTCCAGACGTCCGGGGTGGCCATCGGATGTCTGGGAGCTAGGCCAGACGTCCCCGCAGACTTCTGGACATCTGGGAAACCACGCTGAACAAGGTAATTCTCTGATCCACTTTTTAAGACGTCTAGAAGAAGTTCCAGACGTCTGATTTTGCACAGTGTCGTCGTTTTTGACCCATTTAGGGCTCGTTCGGGTTTCGTTTTCCGCGATTCGAGTTGCGTTCTTTTCGGAATTAATTCCTCTACCCGTCTACAGTAGCTATACACTGTTTTGAGACACTCCTTGTGTTTGATCCTTGTGATAGGACCCCGTTCTGTTGCAGTCTCGGGGGTCACGGAGGCACGCGGGATTCCCGACCACGCCCCCATTTCTCCCGTTGTACCTGGTAGAGTGGCTTTAAGTTATTAATAAAATCTGTTAAATTATGGAACCATAAATAGAACCTAGGACATTACATGAATCCTAGGAATGAGAAATAGATGGAATGATAGCTTCTAGGTGTTGCATGAATCCTAGGACTGAAAAACTAGATTGTATGATAGATCCTAGGATATGGCATGAATCCTAGGATGGGAAAACTAGTGGAATGTATAATACTGCAGTCTTGGAAAATGGAAAGAGATATAAAGCTGCCTGTAATTTGAATTAACAGCTGCCTGTTGTGAATAAATAACGTGGTTGAGAACATGGATTGTAAGAATGTGAAACTGGAAAGTGAAACCTGGATGTTTGAGTAAAAAGGATGGAACCCTACGGGGAAGTAGGAGTAGAACTCCTGGGAAGTGAATGGAATAGTATTGGGGAAGTGAGCTGGCCCTTGAGTACGGAGTACCAAGGAGAGCGACTGTCCCCCTATTTAGTGCAGAGCGGAGCCAGCCGCCCCAGGGACCCGGGGTTAGGACTGGCCACTCTGTACCGACTTGCTGGCCCTCGCATACGTAGTACCGAGGAGAGCTACTAGTGTAGGGAGGTACTAGCTACCCCACGGGCCCCGGGGTTCTGCTAGCCTCCCACACCGACTTGTTAGGCCCGCTGGGGCAAACCAGGGTAGTCAGGCGAGGGTGCGCGGACTTTGGAGGGGCAAGGCCCCGGTTTGGTTACTGTGGAGGGGTTGGACCCCTGTTACTAAGAGGGCTCTGCCCTAGATTGGTTCCGTGCTGTGCTTTGGGCGCACCCGTTAACGGAAATGACTGACCGCGTGCCAGTACGGGTTAGCTACCTGTGCGTTTATCGCGCGTGCCGTAGTCACCGTTACGTCTGTCAGTGACCTTGGGGTGGTTGACTGAGGGTAGGATCACCACGGGGGACTCTCCCAGCCAGGAGAGCACCACGTCCTACTTCTACTTTTTGGAAAAGACTGCAATCAAGATCGTTCCCACGAGGAACATTCGAGATCAAGAAAAAGATCTGAGGAATAAATGAAATAGTGAGACATTTGAAAGATGTGAATAAAGAAAGTAATCGAACATAACAGCTACTGTACACTCTACTGTTGCTTTTAGCTTTAGTTGCCACTCTACTCAGCGTTTTGGTGACGTGTTACACTCGTTACCTTTTTCAGGACCAGGTGTTGAGCAGCCAGGGTCAGCGGCTGCAGAGGACGCTGGGCCGAGTAGGGTCCAGTAGAGTTACCACTGTCACTTGTACCTCTTTTTGTTACGTTGTAGTGAGTAGTTCTTGTTTCCACTGTACTTTCTTTACCTGCAGTTCAAATTATATTTTGAATGTTGTTCTACTGTTGTGGTGGTGCATACTGTGGTAGTTTCTTTCCTTACTGCTGTACTTTCTTACTGTTAGTTATATTCATGCTGAATGTGATTTATTTTACTGCTCTTTTGGTTACTTCCTCGTTGGACGACTAGGTCTTGGGATTAGTTGAGTCGGTCCGGTTCTCGTGTCTCGTAGGGACTCGGGAACCGGGTCGTTACAATGTGTTTTTGCGCTATACTATAACTAAATAATCTTTTAAAACAAGATTTACACGTTGGACAAGTTGGTGCCGTTGTTGGGGAAGCAACAAAAATTTTTGAAGCTTTTTTGTGCGAATTTGAGATTTCTAACTTACTATTTTCATTGATTTCGTGTGTATAAGAAAGCAAGGAAATCAAAATGAAATACGACAGCAGGAATTGTGGGTTCAAACCTAAGGTAAGTACCCGTAGTTAGATTAGTTAGATTTTGGATTTGTTTGAACCTTAGGATTAATTAGAATTTTCTTGCTTATTTAAAAAAAAATCTCGCTTGTTATTGATTTTCAGACTGAAAGAAAATCTTAACTTATAAAATCAATTCCCAAAGATCCGTACGTCCAAAAATTCTCAAATATTTATTAGATGTGAGTTTTGAAGTCAGAAATAACATATCCACATTTAACACAAATTGGAATTATAGAAAAATTTTAAAAATTCGTGCACTGATCTATTATCTATTCGATTACTGTTCCTGATTTTTTAGAGTTCATACTATTATAGGAATTTTTATACAACTCCAATTGACTTGAAATTTGAGGCACTGAATTTATAATATAATCAAAAATTTAGGAAAATTTTGAAAAAAATATTTCTTGGACATTTGATTTCATGGATTATCCAATCACGAACTGGGGGTCAAAATAGACTCCAAAACCCCTAGTACACTTTAAATTAGAAAAAAAGTAGAAAACGTGCATTAATGATTCTTAAAAAATAGTTTCTGAGTGCCTAGTTAGTGGTGCAATAGGACCAACTTATTGTATTTCTTGGGTCGCACCATTTCCCTAAATTTGAACTTAAAAGAATCATCTAGAACTATCTATGCCTAGGATTTCACATTAAGGGTAGAGCACACCTGCATTTCTATATTTAAAGGAAATCTATCAAACAAATTGGGATTTGCAAAATTCTTGTGTGACTCATCAAAACCTTGATTGAAAATATTAACTCAAGTGAACCCTAAAATGCATTAACACAAGAAAATGAATCTTAAAATTCACTTCATCAAGAAAAATTGCTTATGAACCCCTTTTGCCTGTGCACTTCACATCTCTGAAATTAATCTTAAGGGCAAAGACCCCCCTAACGCCCATCATATTCTGAAGGCACATCAAACCCAAGCTTAAAACTGAGTAGACGTGCCTTAGGTAGGACTAATAGACTTAGGGACTTGAAACTATATTGGGCTAAGGTCAAGGCCTTATCTACTTGGATCTACTGATGACAAGAAAGGTCGATGTGGTAACCACGTTAACCCTTAGTAGTGTCCCGCCGTGCAGGGTGTCCTAAGAGATCCCACCCTTCTGGCCAGCTAAGTAATTCAAGGGTTGATCTAACCCAGTCATGTTTTGGGGAGCCAAGATCAGGTCTAATTAGGGTTGACACTCTAAGGACCAGTTTGATTGCTTGCATTGAGCGGGCGGGGTTTCTCTCATATGTCTTCTCTCTCATCTACAAACATTCTTCTTGTGCATGCAAGGTAGAAGATCTCAAAATCCTGATTTGCTACCACCATTAGAAAGAAATCATAGGAGAAGACCTATTTATCCAGGATCTAAATCTAAACCCTCTGCAATGGCTAGTCATCATGAGGAAGAGATTGATTAACAAAATATGGATCCTATGACCCTCTTACAAAGGCAAATCACTAAGCAAGGCCAGCATCATGACCGACAAATGGAAGTCATAGTGCAGGCCATCACTCGACTCCAAAATGAAAGGGCAGACTGGCCCCTCCGTGACTTTTATAACCCTCCTAATGCTCAACCTGAACCCTTTGTTAGGGTACCTCAGGATGGGGAAGATTTTGAACTCAAACCTTAGATTGTTAACTTGATTCCCCACTTCCATGGCCATGAGTTAGATGACCCCTTCCACCACCTTGAAGAGCTCTTACATATAGGAAGAACTTTTGGCCCTAGGAACATGAATGAAGGTACCCTAATGGTGAAGATGTTGCCATTCTCCTTGAAAGATAGAGCTGCACATTGGTTGAGAATAATTGGTAGACCAATCCTAACTTGGGAAGACCTGAGAAAAACATTCCTAAGGAAATTCTTCCCCAAAGGAAAAACTAATGCCCTTACATGTGCCATAACAACCTTTAAGCAGAACCCCAGGGAACAACTACATGAGGCTTAGGAGAGGTTCAATGATCTAGCTAGGAAATGTCCACATCATGGGATTCCAAAGTGGCACTTAGCCCATATTTTCTATTATGGGTTGAGTAATAATCTGAAGAATTTTGTTGATGCAGCATGTGGGGAAAATTTCCTGAGTCGAGATGCTGAGGGAGCCTTTCAATTGTTCAAGAATATGAGTGAAAATTCCCTTAACAATACCTCAATGTCCACCTTTAACAAAGCTAATCAACCAAGGGGCAGAGTTTATGAAGTTAACAATAATTCACACTCGGTTGATTTAGAATTAATTGCACAATGATTAGACAAGGTGGAACTCGTGGGAAAGAACATAGAGAATTTGGATAAGAAGCTGGATAATCTTCTAAAGGGCAGAAATTCCTTAGGTACACAATCCAGATTAAATCCTATGCCGACCCAAGGAGTGCCTATGGTAACCCACAACCAATTCCCCAACCCTCTAGGTCAGGAATCAATGCACAACATCAATGACCTAACAATGGCTCCACCTATGAGCCAACTATACTTGGACCCATCTCTTTCTAGGTACCAAGGAGGGACCTTGATGTGCTTGAATTCTGAACTTGGCAACCCGATGCCTAGTTATCCTGAGGATGTGAATTCACTCTAGTGTTATACTAGAAATGAGCCCTATTCAAACACTTACATCCCTATATGGAGCAACCATCCTAATTTTGCTTGGTCAAGTCAGAAACCTGCCCAGGGTCCTAACTTGACTAAGCCAAACACTTATAGGCAACCTAGTGATAACTCTACATTTAATGATGATAATTCCATCAAACCAAAGTTTATTGTAGGGGTATATGTGCATTAATAACATACTATGATGGGCATGGGAGCACTGCATGCATTGCGAATTAAGATTGCTTATAAATCAATGCTTAATGTCCATATGTATAAGTGCATGTTGAAATAGGCCTCAGAAGAGCAATCGGACCGCACAGATGGATTCAGATCGACGAATGGAGTCCAACGGACTCAAAATCACTTAAATCTGACATCCGGAGCTCCCACGACCAGCCCAAGAAGTTCTGGCCGTTGATTATCAGATCAACGGCCCACAAGCGGCCACGTGGAGCCATCTACCACGCCCTCACTCATGCTGCAGCCATGCTCATCACATAGAGCGCTCTAAGCCGTCTGATCCAAGGATCAGATGGCTGAGGACCCACAAGCCTCTCCAACACCACGCCCTCCATTGCACCAAAGGGACATCAAATTCTGACCGCTGGATCTCCATCCAACGGTCGACTTCGGCAGCACCCAGACACCTCTACCCCTCCATCGCACCACGATGCATCTCGGTCGTCCAATTGTCCATCAGACTACTGAGCGTTCGCACAAAACCACAACAAAGCGCAAGCGCACTACAGCGGTTAGCACCCCTCCATGCTTGGCAGGGATGCACATTCGAGATGCATCGACCACATCCGTGTGTGATGTAAACAAGTTTATATCACATAAATCATCTATTTTTGCATGTTCTTAGACGTATAGTACATCATGCATTATAAATATTGCATAGCATGCATCATCTTGCATTTAGGTTAGATTGTATAAAATTAGGTTAATTTTCTCGTTTTGTGATCAGGTAACAGGGCGATATTCAATCAGGGCCTCGGATTGATGATCCAACCGTACGGATTTGATCAGGGCGACGATTGGAGTTCAACGACTCTAAGATTGCCCCGCTTAGACTTCCGTAGCATCAGATATAGTAGGAGGAAGATCAGAGGTCAAGGGCCAAGATGGTGTCAATCCACACTTCAGATGACAAATCCGACTGCACTGATGGGTTCAGGTTGACGATCGTAGCCCAACAGTGCAAAAATCAGTTCAATCTGACATCCGTGGCACCATCTACAACTCATAGAAGATGGATGGTCCAGATGATGCCACGTGGTGCCATCCAGACCCTCCAAATCCCTCACTGCCCTATCTTCTCATCCAACGACTGAGACTTGATCAAGTTGCCTCCCTCAAGCCACATCTCATGTGAGAAGAATTCCATATCTAATCTCAACTGTCGAATCAAGATCCAAAGGTCAGCATTAAATGGTACAGGAATTCTCTTCTTGTCTATCCATGCACGTAGCATGGCGGATAACATCCTTCCGCACGTGAGGTCGCAACATCAAATCCCCGCAGTGCACCTCCTGAGCGCAAATCTAATTTGAGTCAGGATCGCTCGATCTCGTATGGACGACCCTAATTCGTCCACGTCATGCACTCAACGGCTGAAGTAGGCACGTGATGAGCAACTTACGTCATCCAATCCCGCGATTGGATGACTGAGATCGCGAGATTGTGGGCTTTAAGCGTTGAGGAAGAGAAGATGAAGGCACGAGCGAGATGCGATCTGAGCAATCGGATGCGAGATGGACGGTTGAGATCACAAGATCGTGGATGAGCATTACATGCGTTGAAATTAAAGGAAGAAGAGGCACAGCCGAGACACACATGTTGCCCACATTCAAGCCTTTAGTGATGGAGAAATCCATCACTAAATCTGTCACTAAAGACCCTAAAATTAATTTTTAAAGTGAAATGACCTTTGTACCCCCTCCAATCTTCACCTATAAATGGCCCTACGGCCTCCACACTTTCTTCATCCCTTCCTTCACTTCTCTCCCCTCCAAAGCTCTAAAAAAGCTGGTCCCAAACCCGGGATGCTCCTCTAGAGTCAAAATCAAAGTTTTCTCTCTCCCGTTCCAAAAGTTGATCCCGTAACGACGACGACACCCTACCTCACCCCCGGTTCTTCTTGCTCTGTTCTTCTTCTTCTTCCATCTTCGTCCTCTGTCTTCCAGGCATCGCTCCGTCCGGCTCATCCTCTAAGCAACCGTCAAGGAGGATAACATCTCTCTCCCTTCTTTATCGATTTCTAGAATAGAATTTCTTACTTTCTAGCTATAATCATTTCCTACTTTCTAGTTGTAAAAATAGTATTCAGTTACAAAGTGATTGTTCTCTCTCTCTCTCAGTGTTAATATCAATTTCATTGTGATTATCTCACTTTAAAAACAAAATACCAAAAAATATAATCGTAGATTTTAGATCGACGTAGCCTCCCTGTGTTCGACCTAGAATTCTTTCAAGTTTCGGTATAAATTTATCTGTTGACAGATTTCTTCACAAATCATACTACGATGAAGGGTTTTTCAAAATCCAATCCCATTTGCATACATTTTCCGCTTAAAAATTTTAGCGCCGTTGCTGGCGAGGCAACGCTCTTTGATTTTTCGTGTTTTCCCACCCTATCTTTTACCTCACTTCTCTCCTCTCTTATTGTGATTGCAGGTACTCTCTCGAGACAGGCAAAAGCGGTAAATTGGAGTAAAGTGCTGTTAAAAGGTTTATAAGTTCAACCCCACCTCCCACCCACTAGTTTTCATTCCACCACGTAATAATGCAAACACAAATTAACCTAGGTGTTCTTATAAATTCTAAGGTTAGTTTTTATTGTTTGTTTGTCACCTCCACCCACCTCACCCTCCACATATAAAAGAAAAAAAAATTAAAAAAAAAATCTCACAGAGGTACACAACATCTTCTGATTTTCAAACTCAACCGGTAAACCGATCTTTGGAACTAGTACACACACCCAAACACATAATTAAGTAGAAATTAGATTAAGTAATCACTTGTGTGCCTAACTAAGTGGTGCACCAGGCTAATTATTTGAGTTGTTTGGGCTGCACCACTACAACTAAAAATAACTCATCAAGTAGCTGCCACATAGGTTCAACTTTTAGGGATTTACCAAGCACTCTACATTCTTTTTAAGATTTAAAGGAAAACATCTTCACCTATGCTTTCAAAACCTGGTGTGCCAACTAAACTTGATTTAATATACCTAAAGTTGAATCCTAAAAGCTACTAAGCAAGATTTAAACCCTAAAATTCACCACATCCAAAAATAATCTTGCTTGAAAATCATTGGTTGTTCACGCACACACATATCAATCAATCATTAAGGGCACAACCCAGATAAAAGACCCATCACATTCCAAAGCACATTCAAACCTAACCCTAATTAAAATAGAGTAGATGTTGACCTTAAGGATTAGACTTGCTCTTTGGAGCCCAGACTAAGATTATTTTCGATTAGTCTGTTTGTACCATTCAATCTGATGTCTAGCTAGGAGAGCAAAATTAAACGATCGTCACTGGGGGGTACACTAGGAACCGGAGGCACAAGCCAAAGGAAGGACCTTCTCCCTAGCCCCTCTCTCTAACTGGTTGGATTGAACGAAAAGAAGTAGTCAAATCATTTCTTTATCTCAAGATAGGTTCTGGGAGTCTGTAGGTCTTTAGGCTAGCCCACTTAAGGACAGGTTTGATTATTTGTATTGCAGGGTGCCTTTCTTCCTCCCGTCTGTCATGGATCCTTCCACATCTTATTCACACTTCCACTCCTACCCTCCTACCACTACTTATTCCCAAAATGATTATTATTCCAACCAGACTTATTCTCATCCATCTTCTAATTGGGATAATCCTGATTGGGAATACAGTTCTGGACCTTCGTGTTTGGGATCTAACCCTAGACACTATGAGTGCAATTTCTATCCTTCTCCGAGCTACATCGATTATAGATCACCGCCCTCATTTGGACAACCTAATACGATCTACAATCAAGAAGGATACACTGATCCTTACTCCTCCCTAGAATACACTGCCTTTAGGTCATCACCACCTTATGAACAACCTGAAATGACCTATTATCAGGGAGGGAATCAAGATCGTCAATTCATTGACTCCCCTGCACTGAACCCAAACCTGCCCAACCCTGAACCAAACCATTTGGTTCAGGTTAACCAGGTCCAAGATAAGGTTTTGGCTAACTTGAGGAATACTATGCAATCTTTAGAAGCTCATCAAGCACCTTGCACTGAGGAATTGGAGCCCCTGATTGAAATGATTGACAAGTATTTGTTGGATCAGCTCTAGGATGTTAGGGATAAGGGCCCGGGTGAGTTTTTACTTATGAAGTTATCGAAATTGAGGATGAGATTTGTGGTTGCTTTAGTTCAATCTTGGGATGATTCCCAGGATGAACCCCCTTTAGGAGAGCCAATGTCAAAACCCGCTCAAGCACCTATTGGGGAGACATGTGTTACGAGATCGAGATTGACCAGATTGGTCTAAAGAAACCAATTAAGGATGAACTAATTTCTTCACCTGAGATCCCTGAGCTAGGGTACGAGGAAACGTATGTCTCCATGGATCAAAAAGTGATTGATGATTTTGACACATACATTAATGCGGATTTAGATTTCTTTGATTCTGAAGGTGAAGAATCATTATGCAAAGTCTCACCTGAGTTTACAGCACACGATTTCTATAAGACGACTGGGCCTGAGGAATTCGATGAATCATATGACGGCCCGATAACTGAGAAAACTGATCTTATTGGGGCTCCTATGGCAAATTCAGATCCTTACTCTCTAAAGGATTCAATTCAAAGCCCCGATCCTTAATCACACCCCATTAAGCTTACTGAAGATTTTGATTTTGAAATCACTAAACCCAAGTTCATTCTGATTCAGTCACATCTTTTAGACTTGGAAAATTCATACAGCATAATTAATATACAAGAGGTCCCAAAATTTGAAAGTCTGAATGATGAGGATAGGAGTTGGGAAATATTGATATGGGAAGCCAATTCTAGAGGAAGCAAAAGACTGAGTGTAAGGGTTCCAATTTGTCTAAAACTCCCAACCTTCTACCAAGACCCTTATGACATCCTTTCAGAGGATGTCCAACCCAAGCACACATTAATTGATTATCCTTTTGAGCTTGATTCCTCACAAATCACAGGCTCGACCCCGCTTGCATACTGATCTCAGGTTCTGGATAATTTTTATCCAAAACCTTAGATATACTTGACCATGGGGTATGGGTCTGCACCATAATCTGGTCCACATCTATGGACATCAGCTGTCAGGTTTTGAGGTGAATCTTTTTATTCTGATTCTGATCTGCACCTGTGAAATCTTTATTTCTTCCTCTTTGTATAGTATGCCTAGCTGAAGACACTAAATTCAGCACATATATAATTTCTTTTCATCTCAATGCCGACCTGTTATTCACGCAATTCAGGTGCTTTCTACTCTACTCCACTCGGTTTCATGTCTTTTTAATATAATGAGGACATTGCATTAGATAGGCATGAGAGGTGGATATCATTATCTGAATGATCTTGTTAGCTCCGTCGATTCTTTTTATTTTCTCTTTATTTAAAAGAAATAAAAGAAAAAAAAAGAGTTGAAATAGGAAAGAGAACTTGGGCTTTAGAAAATTTTCAATCTTAGAGAATAAAACTATATGACTTGAACACTAAGACCCTTCAGGTCTTCGGGATTAATCAACCCAAGTGTCCACTAAAATGTGGATTTGTTTCTCAAGTCCTCACCAATCTAAATATATTTCTAATTTGATTAAATAAGTTGGGGTGATAAGTACATGACTTATCAACCCTCTCTTTGATTTAAGGGAACTTTAAGTCTAAGAATTTACACACTTTTCGTACTAACTCGTTGTTCGACGGTTTTAACAAAAATTGGGTAGCTAATGAACCTTCTAGGGTAGAATGGCTGGCAAGTTATCGTGGGTAACAACCCATTGGTAGGTTGTCTAGAGCCCAACCACAGGACCATTCTTTTCTTGCTACCTTTAGGTAAATCTTAGATTAGGGAAGCCACCTACTTAAAGAAAGAAAAGAAAAATATTAAAAATAGAAAAGAAATAGAAATAAAAAAGGAGAAAAGAAAAGAAAAAAGCAAAAAATAAATAAGCCACATTCACCTCACGAGAATGGCTAGTAAGTTATCGTGGGTAACAGCCCATTGGTAGGTTGTCCAAATCCCAGCTCAAGAAATGCACGTTTAATTCCAAACACTTAGGAAGAAGCGGAGAAGTAGAATAAACCGGGGAGATAATTATGTTGGCCCCATAAAAATAAAAGTAGGGAGAAAGCTACCAATTGTATAGATACACCTTTAAGTAGAATTTCTTTTTAAGGTCACCTAGGGGCATAGAAACCCGAAGTCCGTTCTGATTGCCAATCAATGAGTCTATCACATTCACTAAAAGATGCTTAGAACTTAGGGTTCTCTTCAAGTCTTGGGTGGGTTGAGTGGCCGAAGAAAGCTGCTCTGAAACCCTAAACTCAAAAATCCAAAAAAATAAAATAAAATAAAATAAAATCAGAAAAGAAAAAAAGAAGAAAAAGATCTTTCTTTGAATAAGGCGAGGGCTTGAGGCGGTCTGCATTTTGGCAGTCACCTAGGTGCTATTGTGTCTCTGTAGTTCATGTCTTAGTTGAAATCTCTAAGTGTTGAAAAATAACTATTGCCCAAGAAATCCGACCTAATTCTCTTATAAATAGCATGTAGTTTTGCTAGAGACTAGCAAAAGATAGGCATGGGGGTGTGATGTAAACATGTTTATATCACATAAACTGTCTATTTTTGCGTGTTCTTAGACGTATAGTACATCATGCAATATAAATATTGCATAACATGCATCATCTTGCATTTAGGTTAGATTGTATAAAGTTGGTTAATTTTCTCTTTTTGTAGTCAGGTAATAGGGCGATATTCAATCAGGGCCTCGGATTGAAGATCCAACCATACGGATCTGATCAGGGCGATGATTGGAGTTCAACGACTCTAAGATCGCCCCGATCGGACTTCCGTAGCATCAGATATAGTCTGAGGAAGATCAGAGATCAATGGCCAAGATGGTGTCAATCCACACTTCAAATGACAAATCCGACTGCACGAATTGGTTTGGATCGACGATCGCAGATTAACAACGTGAAAATCGATTCAATCCAACGTCCATGGCACCATCTACAACTCATAGAAGATGGACGGTCCAGATGATGCCACATGGTGCCTTCCAGACCCTCCAAATCCCTTGCTGCCCTATCTTCTCATCCAATGGCTAAGAGTTAATCAAGTTGCCTCCCTCAAGCCATATCTCATGTGGGAAGAATTCCACATCTAATCTCAACTGTCGAATCAAGATCCAACAGTTAGCATTAAATGGTACAGGAATTCTCTTCTTGTCTATCCAC
Source organism: Thalassia testudinum (assembly GCA_037157565.1). Taxonomy (NCBI): domain Eukaryota; kingdom Viridiplantae; phylum Streptophyta; class Magnoliopsida; order Alismatales; family Hydrocharitaceae; genus Thalassia; species Thalassia testudinum. Next base: position 55,812,198 of record JAZHRO010000056.1, on the reverse strand, counting down.
ATGCGTAGCATGGTGGATAACATCCTTCCGCACGTGAGGTTGCAGGATCGAATCCCCGTAGTGCACCTCCTGAGCATAAATCCAATTTGAGTCAGGACCACTTGATCTCGTGTGGACGACCCTTGATTTGTCCACGTCATGCGCTCAATGGCTAAAGTAGGTGTAAGATGAGCAACTTAAGTCGTCTGATCTTGCGGTCGAATGGCTGAGATCACGAGATTGTGGGATTTAAGCATTAAGGAAGAGAAGATGAAGGAGCAGGCGCGATGCGATCTGAGCCATCAAGATTTGAGATGGACGGCTAAGATCACGAGATCATGGATGAGCGTTGCATGCATTGAAATCAAGGGAAGAAGAAGAGGCACGGCTGGGGCACGCATGTTGCCCAAGTTCAAGCCTAAATCCATCACTAAAGACCCTGAAATTAATTTTTAAAGTGAAATGACCTTTGTACCCCCTCTAATCTTCACTTATAAATGGCCCTACGACCCCCACACTTTCTTCATCCCTTCCTTCACTTCTCTCCCTCTCCAAAGCTCTAAAGAAGCTAGTCCCAAACCCGGGATGCTCCTCTAGAGTCAAAATCAAAGTTTTCTCTCCCCCATTCTGAAAGTGGATCCCGCGACGACGACAACACCCTGCCTCGTCCCCGGTTCTTCATGCTTCGTTCTTCTTCTTTCGTCTTCATCCTTCGTCCTCCAAGCGTGCTCCATCCGGCTCATCCTCCAAGCAACCATCAAGGAGGATAACATCTCTCTCCACTTTTTATCGCTTTCTAGAATAGAATTTCCTGCTTTCTAGCTGTAATCATTTCCTACTTTCTAGTTGTAAAAACAATATTCAATTACAAAGTGATTGTTCTCTCTCTCTCTCTCTCAGTGTAAATATCAATTTCATTGTCATTATCTTGCCTTCAAAACAAAATACCAAAAAAATATAATCATGGATTTTAGATCGATGTAGCCACCCTATGTTCGACCGGGAATTCTTTCGAGTTTCGGTGTAAATTTATCTGTTAACAGATTTCTTCGCAAATCATACTACGACAACGGGTTTTTCAAAATCCAATCCCATTTGTGTACATTTAGCATTTAAATAGAATGTGTAATCAAAATTTAGCCGTTGATGCGTGCGTGGTCAACGGAGATGAGAGCCACGTGGTGCAATCAGCCACGCCCAAGCACCGACACATTAATAACATATCATGATGGGCATGGGAGCACTGCATGCATTGAGAATTAAGATTGCTTATAAATCAATGTTTAATGGCCATATGTACAAGTGCATGTTGAAACAGGCCTCAGATGAGCTATCGGACCACACGAATGGATTTAGATCGACGAATGAAGCCCAACGAACTTGAAATCACTTAAATCCGACATCTGGAGCAACCTTGAACAACCCAAGAAGTTATGGCCATTGATCATCAGATCAACGGCCCACAAGCGGCCACGTGATGCCATCCGTCATGCCCTCACCCACGTTGCAGCCATGCTCATCACGCAGAGCACTCTAAGCCATCCAAACTAAGGATCAGATGGCTGAGGACCCACAAGCCTCGCCAGCACCACTCCCTCCATCGCGCCAAAGGGACTTCAAATTCTGACTGTTGGATCTCCATCCAATGATCAACTTCAGCCGCACCTAAACACCTTAGCCTCTCCATCATGCCAAGATGCATCTCGACCATCCGATCACCCATCGAACGGTTGAGTGTTCACGCAAAATCGCGACAAAGCACGAGTGCACCACACAAATTAGTGTCCCTCCATGCTCGCCTAGGACGCATGTCCGAGACGCATTGGCTGCATCCATGCGCATGATCAAAATTCAGTCGTTCATGTGCGTGCTGTCGACGGAGATGAGAGCCACGTGGTGCAATCAACCGTGCCCAAGCATTGATGCATGCAATGACGTCGGTGAGGCATGATCCAAGGTGCCTGATCTCGGACGATCGTGGCCGTTGAAGCACGATCAAACGATTGATGCGTGCCCATCACGCGAAGGAACACACACTTGCGAGCAGCTTGGACGATGTGGCATGCCCTCAGCCGTCCGATGGCGATCCATGCCTCGGATCCAATAGCTGAGGATGCACGGGCGCGAATTAAAGGGAGAAAACATGTGCACGTTTAAGGACCGATGGACGAGGGGCTTCACCGACACTTATGGAATGGGTTTAGCAACGTCTCAGACGTCACTAAAACCCTTACTTAGTTTGGAAACCCCTTCTCTATATAAACCTCCTCAACCACCCCATTCAAGGGCATTCAATTCACACACACTCTCCATGCAATACTAGCTCTCTCCTAGCTCCAATAAACACTCCATACCTACCCCAGAGTTGTCAAGCAACCGACGGAGCCCCCCTCCACCGTCATGGCCGCCTTGCCTCCTCCTTGCACTCTCTTTACTTTAGTTTTATGTTACACTTATTTAAGCTTTCATCTATTGTTATAGTTGTAAACAAACTCTAATTGCATGTTATAAGTTGATGTTGTTTCCTATATCATAGCTCACATCCTCTTAAAATGATTGTCATGTTTTAAACATGAGCTCTAACCCTACTCTCTCTCTCTCTCTCTCTCTCGTTTTCTCTCAAGCAAGCAAACCAAACATTCCTGTGACAACTAAAGCAACAAACTAATCTGATTTCACGCCTCCTCGTGTTCGACACTTGGACTCACTAAATCCAAATCTGAAATTAAAACCAACATTGCAAACACATGCTACAATGACATAATTAAACCAACACGTTCCGCGCGCGTCAATTTTTGGCACCATTGCCGGGGAGGCAACGAATTTCTTTTGTTGCTTTCATGGCGCATTCATATTCACATCTCTAACTCATTTTCTCCCTCTACTTGATTGGTTGCAAGAACTCGACGCTTGGGCGGCTGAGGAGAGCGATCAGAGACGGTAGATACAGAGTAAATTGCTACGAAGACCTTTTGTGAGTACCACTTCACCCATTAAGTGTTTGCTTGTTTAAAAAAAAAAATACAAAAAATTATATAAAATCAAAATTGGCGTGGTGAATGGCTACTTGACCCACATTCCAAATTCATCACCCAACCATAAAAAAAATATACACTCTAATATTCTTGAAGAGAATCTTTTTGGAGTGCTCTTCTTTCTTTTGAGTGGTGTTTGTGAAGCCACCATGACTTGACTTGGGCTGCACCACTCATCATAATTAAAATCAAATCACCTAGTAGAACTGCATGAACACTAGGGTGAATACATTAGGGTTGTTTCTCTAGGGCCACATTATTCTAAAGGAAATCGACCTTCGCCTATTGTGTGCAAAACCTTGTGTGCCCACTTGAACATTTTCTGAAAACATTAAGGAACTCTAACCCCAAAAAGTACTAAAGCAAGGATAAATCATTAAAAGACACCACATCCTAAAATCCTTGCTTAAGAACCATGTTTTCTTAAGTGCACACACACGCTCAAATTGGTTAACTAAGAGGCACAACCCCAAACAATGCCTCATCACATATCTTGAGCACAAGCACTAACCTAAACCTCATTAAAATGGAATAGACGTGCCCTAGGTAGGACTAGTCTAAGTCTTGAAAGTGTGATTAGGTTTGCTAGGCACTTGGCCTTCATTCCCTTTGTAGAATCTAGTGTCTAGGCTGCGAGGAAGTGTTAAACAACCGTGGTTGTGGGGTCTACGGAACCGGTGGCGAAAGCCAAAGGAAGAACCTTCCCTTCAATCCCCTCGTAATCAACCTGGCCAGATTAACATCGGGAAGGGTGGTTAAGTGCTTACAAATCTGATCATTCCCTTTGAGGCTTCTAGGTCACCTACAGTATACACTATAAGGACTAGACTTGCTTGCTTGTTTGTGCACACACTTCTCGCAACTGTCTCTCTCCGCATCCCTCCCCATTCTTCTCTAGTGTATGAACGGGAGACGATCACTTCATCCTGAGCTGTTTATTTTAGATAGGGAAATCAAGAGGAGACTTGACTTTTCAAGGGAGATGGCTGACCCAAGAATTGATGAGGTTGAGGACCAACCTCAACCTAATGCTATGGCCATCATTCGGCATAGATCTCCTCAACCTAATGCTATGGCCATCATTCAGGCGCAAATCTTTGCCAACCACCAACTTCAACAAAAAAAAATCCAAATCATCATGCAAACCATACACTGATTGCAAAACCCTCAAGGGCAACCCGCACTGAACCAACCTAACCCACCACAACCTCCTGAGGGCCAACCAAGGCCTCTCCGTGATTTTTACAATCCGTCTGCTATCCGGATCGAGCCACATCTTAGGGTCCCTGAAGGGGGAAATGATTGTGAGCTAAAACCTAATGTCCTGAGCCTAATTAAGAGCCACTTGCTTGGGAGATCAAATGAGGACCCCTTCCAACACCTTGAGGACCTAGACTGGATCGCCTGAACTGTAAAACCCAGGAACATCAGCTTAGACATTGTTTTGATTAAGATGTTCCCTTTCTCCCTAAAAGACAAAGCATCTCAGTGGCTTAGAACCTTAGGGAGACCCATCTCCACCTAGGAGGAATTGAGGCATACATTCTTGAAGAAAATTTTCCCTATAGGCAAGACCAATGCCGTTAGAAGAGACATTACCACATTTACACTACAAGGTGGGGAACAATTCCATGAGGTGTGGGAAAGATTTAATGACTTGTTGAGAAAATGCCCACACCATAAGGTTTCAAGGTGGCAATTGGCCTAAATCTTCTACCATGATTTGGACAGCAATCTGAGGAACTTTGTTGATGCCTCATGTGGAGGCAACTTTTTGAACAAAGATGAGGAGAGCATGTTCGAACTCTTTAAGTCCATGAGTGAGAATTCGCTCAACAATGCCTCCATGACCCAATTTAATCGATCCAGTCAACCCTGTGGTGGGATATATGAAGTGCAAGCCAATTCTGAAACAGTTGACGTGGACATTATAGCCAAAAAGTTGGATCGAGTAGAGTTGGTGGACAAAAAGATTGATGAGCTATTAAACCATACTAGAAACCCGCTACAAACCCTCCCCCTAGCAAAGGGAGCTCACAATGTAGAATTGGTGTAGCCAATGAACCAAATGCACCTAGAACAACCCCTGACCATGTTCGAGGGAGGAACCTAGTATCCCTTAAACCTGATTACTCTCTCCCCTCCCCCTCAGCACCTTTTATCTTTGAAGATGTCCAGGCCATCCAAGGTTACTCCAAACCTGACCCCTTCTCCAACACCTACAACGTCGGATGGTGCAATCACCCGAATTTCACCTGGATGAACCAAAAACCAAACCAATTCCAGAACCAACCCAGGCTAAACCCCCTCTTCTATCAGCAAGGTCCACTGGTTAGACCACCCTATAATCAGAATATGGCAGCCCCTCCCCCACAAAACCAAATGGACACATTGATAAAAATGATGGCTGATATGAATTAGAAACATCAGGAGGAAATGGCATTAGTGAAGGGACAGTTGAGCCAGCTGTTGGATTGCAAACAACAGGGATCCCTTCCTTCTCAGCCACAATCAAACCAGCGAAATGTGATCAACAGAGGCCCCAATTCTCAAGGGTTCCAAGCCAATCCTGGGCATGCCCACATGGTCCAGCAAGCTACACAAACACCCCCTGGGTTTGATGCTTCTTCTTCCTCTTCTTCTCAAGGATCTACCCATGGTCCTAACGCCTCAGCCAACATGGTTACCTTGAGAAGCGGCACTAAAACCTAGGACCCCAAATGGTCGACCCCTCCCGTGACCTCACTTCCTGAGATACCCAATTCTGAGGATGAGCGGGAAGAACCTAAGGACCTAGAGACTGACCCAATTCAAACCCAAATGCCATACCCAGAGGCCTTGGAGAAAAGGAAGAAAAAGAAAGATGTAGTTGAGAGAGAGGAGTGTTGGAGATTTTCAAACAAGTCCAGATTAATATTCCACTCCTTAAAGCAATCAAGCATATCCCAGCTTACGCTAAGTTCTCGAAGGATGTCTATACGCTGAAGCGTAAGCCGAGAACCCAAGCACCTAGGAAGGTTGTGCTCTTAGAACAAGCTAGTTCAGTGCCTACCTCCCAAATGAACTGACCTAGGAGCACCCTTGATTTCTCGTAATATCAGGGACATGACATTTGATAGGGCACTCTTGGACTTAGGTGCTTCGATCAACCTCATCCCAACGACCCTGTATCACAAGTTTGGATTTGGGGAGTTAAAACCCACGCCTGTGACTATCCAACTGGCTGATAGATCTATGAAAACCCTGAAGGGGGTAGTCGAGGACGTAATTGTTCGGGTCAAGGACTTCTACTTCCCAGTCAACTTTTTGGTCCTCGACATGGAAGTCCCCGAATAGCTACAAAACACACCCATCATTTTGGGCAAACCCTTCTTAGCTATGGCTAAGGCGAACATTGATTATGACACAGGATGCATGGAAATCACCTTTGGAGACAAGAAGATGCAATTGGATATCTTTAGGGCGGCTAAGTCTTTTGATTGTGGCTAGGTTGAGGAGCACGATCCTGTGGAAGCTCTGGTTGAAGAATGCCTCACCCTTAGCTCTTCAGCAGACCATCTGACTCAACCAATTGATGACTACCCTGACCCACTCCAGCCTATGGAGGTTGACCTGTGTAGAGCTGATTACCTTCAGCAACCCCCATTCGAGGAGATTGATGCTGATCAACTCCCACCTTTCCCCTACCCATCAAATATTGTCCCACCTGCACCAGAACTAAAGCCTTTGCCCGATAATCTCAAGTATGTCTTCCTAGGACCTGACTAGACCTACCCTGTGATTATCAATGCCATTTAACTAGGGATCAAGAACTTAGTTGACTGCAACCCTCTCTGAACATCGGGCAGACATTGGGTGGATAATTTCTCACTTAAGGGGAATTAGCCCTACCTATTGCACTCACAAGATCTATTTGGAAGATGGGGCTCGACCTTCTCGCCAAATGAAAAGGCGATTGAACCCGAATATGCGAGAGGTCATGAAAAAAGAATAATCAAGTGGCTTGACGCAAACATCATTTACCCAATTTTTGATAGCCCCTAGGTGAGCCCCACTCAAGTGGTACCTAAGAAAGCCAGGCTCACCGTGGTCACCAATGGCCAAGGCGAATCCATCCCCACCCGCACCGCTACCGCATAGCGGGTGTGCATCGACTATAGGAAGCTTAATGAGGCCACCAAGAAAGATCATTTCCCTCTGCCATTCATTGACTAGATTCTCGAGCGATTAGCAGGGAAGAAATATTTTTGCTTCCTGGATGGATATTCAGGACACAACCAAGTTGCTATTACACCTGAGGATCAAGAGAAGACCACATTCACTTGCCTATATGGCACGTTCGCATTCCGTCGTATGCCATTCATGTTATGCAACACACCCTCGACCTTTCAGGGTTGCATGCTAGCCATTTTTTCAGAGATGGTAAATGAATACCTGGAGGTCTTTATGGATGATTTCTCCATGCTTAGGAACTCATTCAACCATTGTCTTAGCAACTTGGAGAAGATCCTGAAGCGATGCATCGAGGTCAACCTAGTTTTAAGCTGGGAAAAGAACCATTTCATGGTTCAGGAAAGGATTGTCATCTATCACATCATCTCGCATAGAGGCATCGAAGTGGATCGAGCTAAGGTTGATTTAATTTCCAAACTTCCACCCCCTAGCTCGGTCAGGCAAATCTGATCGTTCCTAGGACATGTTGGCTTCTATAGAAGATTCATTAAGGATTTTTCCAAACTTTCTAGACCCTTGACTGACCTTCTAGCCAGTGACGCCCTTTTTCACATGACACCCGATTGCATCAAGGCCTACAACACCCATAGGAAAACAATCTCCACTGCACCTATTTTACAACCCCCAGACTAGTCCCAGGACTTTGAGATAATGTGCGATGCATCAAATTTTGCCATCGGCGCAGTCCTAGGACAAAGAAGAGAGAAGAAACCCATAGTGAACTACTACACAATTAAAATATTGGATGAGGCTCAACGGAATTACACCATCACAGAAAAAGAACTACTCATCGTAGTCTTTGGGTTAGAAAAGTTCAAATCATACCTTCTAGGATCCCATGTGACGGTCTACACCGACCACTCGGCTATCCAGCATTTGTTGGCCAAAAAGGACGCTAAACCCAGGCTCATCCGATGGATCCTGCTCTTACAGGAATTTGACCTAGAAATACGCGACAAAGCCGGGTCCAAGAACATCGTAGCTGATCACCTATCTAGACTTCACCCAGACCACATCGGACCCTCATTACCCTTGATTGACACCTTCCCTGATGAACAACTTCTAGCCGTGCAATGAAGAAAGCTACCCTAGTATGCTAACTTAGTCAACTATCTGGTGGTAGGACAGACTTCGCACGGCTAGTCCAGATAGCAACGGGATAAGTTCTTGGCTGAAGCCAAGCACTATTTCTAGGATGATCCTATACTATTTAGACTTTATGCTGACTAGATCATTAGGAGGTGTATTCCTGAAGAGGAAGTCCAAAGTGTGCTATCCTTTTGTCATGACCAAGCCTGTGGTGGCTACTTCTCTAGGAAGCAAATGGCTACAAAGATTTTACAGTCCGATTTTTACTGGTCATCCTTATTCAAGGACGCACACAGCTTTGCGAAGACTCGCTCTCGGTGCCAGACATTAGGGACTATGACTAGAAAGGATATGGTGCCCCTCTAGCCCATTCTGATTGTTGAAATTTTTGATGTTTGGGGCATCGATTTTGTGGGTCCCTTCCCACCATCCAACGGCTACGAGTACATATTAGTCTCAGTGGACTATGTCTCAAAATGGATCGAAGCCGTATCCACTCGAAGATGTGACCATAAGGCTATCATGGACTTTGTTAATCAAAACATCTTCTCTTAGTTTGGGATGCCAAAAGCCATGATCAGTGATGGTGGGAGTCACTTTATTCATGCCCAATTCCATGCCTTAGAAAATACGGGGTTACTCACCGCATTGCCACCCCGTATCACCCGCAAAATAATGGACAAACTGAGGTCGCTAATAGACAAATCAAGAATATTTTCCAAAAGACCATGAGACCTGACCAGAAGGATTGGTCCACACGATTGATGATGCCCTTTAGGCATATAGGACTGCTTTTAAGACCCCGATAGGCATGTCACCTTATCGATTGGTCTTTGGCAAGGCTTGCCACTTTTTGGTCGAGTTGGAACATCGGGCATACTGGGCTGTTAAGCAGTGCAATATGGATTCCCAATTGGCCTAAGCTCAAAGGACACTCCAACTCTCTGAGCTTGAGGAAATCCGTCGGGACGCTTATGAGAACAATCGAATTTACAAAGAAAAGATGAAAGCCATCCACGACAGACACATTCATAGGAAAACCTTTGAGCCCAATCAGCAAATCTGGCTTTTTGATGCAAGGCTTAAACTTTTCCCCAGGAAGCTGAGATCAAAGTGGACAGGACCATATCAGATGGTCAAACCTTATCCCAATGGAGCGGTTGAAATTGCAGATCCTAACACTTGGCAAACCTTCACAATAAACGGCCAGAGATTAAAACATTATCCAGCCTAGGTTCCCACAAAGGAAGTAGTCACCCTCATTAAGGGTTGACATGAAGCTTCGCCAGCTGAAGGCAATAAACTCAGCGCTTCTTGGGAGGCAATCCAAAAGATTCAGATTGATCAGGTACACCACGACACTCAGGTGATTTCTTTCTGTACCCCCTTGCATACATTTATTTGCCCATGAGGACATTGTCCGACTTAAGCATGGGGTGGTGGTAATTCGCATTCTCTGAGTTTATATTATCAGCCTAAATTATATAAAAAAAAGTAGGAAGGAAAACTTAGGCATTAGGAGCTTGTCAATTGTGGGAAATAATACGAGAAGAACCTAAACACTTAGACTTTTCGGGCCTTCAGGGTTAATCAGCCCTGGTGTCCACTAAAATGCGGATTTAACCCCGAGTCCTCGCAACCTTAATTTACATTAATCTGATCAATAAGGAAGGATGATAAGTATATGACTTATCAACCCACCCTCTGACTCAAAGGGACTTTTAGTCTAAGCATCTGCACACATTTTTGCACTGACTCACTCCTAGAAGATTCTAACAGAAATTGGGTAGCTAATGAACCTTCTAGGGTGGTATGGCTGGCAAGTTGTCATGGGTAACAGCTCATTGGCTAGTTGTCCAGAGCCTAGCCACAAGACCATTCTCTTTTATTACCTCTAGGTAAATCTTAGATCAGGGAAGCCACCTACTAAAATAAAAAAAAGGGAGACATCAAAAAAAAAAAATAGAAAAAGAAGAAAAAGAAAAAAAATAAGCCACACTTCACTACATGAGTATGGTTGGCAAGTGGTCGTGGGTAACAGCCCATTGGCCGGTTGTCCAAAACCCAGCTTACTAAATGCACAAAAAAGCCCAAAACACTTAAGGAAGAAGCGAGGAAGTAGAGCAATCCGGGGAGATATACACTGGAAGCACCCTTGTGTTGACCCCACATAAAATAAAAGTAGGGAGGAAGCTACCGATCAAACAGATACACCTTTAGGCAAGTATTTTCTTTTCTGGTCACCTAGGGGGGTAGAAACCCGAAGTCTGTTCTAATTACCGTTAAGTGAGTCTATCGCAATCTTCACACCAAGATGGTTAGCACTTAGAGTCTTTTTCTAGTTATGGGTAGGTTGGGTAGCAGTAAAAAGTTACCTACGCACTCTCAACTCCAAAAATCCAAAAAAATTAGAAAAGATGAAAAAGAAAAAATGCATGTATCTGTATATATGCTTTAAAGCGAGGAATTGGGCGGTTTGCATTTTGGCAGAGACACAGGCACTGTTTAGTCTCTGTGGATTAGGCACTTAGTATATGTTTCCTCCCATTGACAAGCAACATATGTCTAAGCAATCAATTCCTAATTCCTAATTCCAACTAAAAATAACGGCTAGGATAAACCTTGCATGGGACTAGCAAGGGATGAGCATGGAGGTATGATAACTCTGCATTTAATGATGATAATTGCATCAACGAGAGTTTATTTTAGGGGTATATGTGCATTAATAACATACCATGATGAGCATGGGAGCACTACATGCATTACGAATTAAGATTGCTTATAAATCAATGTTTAATGGCCATATGTAAAAGTGCATGTTGAAACAGGCCTCAGATGAGCTATCGGACCACATGAATGGATTCAGATTGACGAATAGAGTCCAACAGACTCGAAATCACTTAAATCCGACATCCGGAGCTCCCTTGACCAGCCCAAGAAGTTATGGTCATTCTGCCACAAGCGACCACGTGGCACCATCCGCCATGCCCTCACCCATGCTGCAGCCATGCTTATCACGCAAAGCGCTCTAAGCCATCTGAACCAAGGATCGGACAGCTAAGGACCCACAAGCCTCACCAGCACCATGCCCTCCATTGCGCCAAAGGGACTTCAAATTCTAATCGTTGGATCTCCATCCAACAGTCGACTGGTGGTCGGACCCGGTTAGGTTGTTAATGTGGTGATTTTATCGTTGAAATGTGTATAGTAGTTAACCTAAATTGAGCCTAACCATCTCTTTACAAATTTTTTTTTTTACCTGGCCTATTTGATTTTATCTTAGTCACTTTTAGGCCCAGGGTCGAACTCGGGGAAGTGGGGTTAGAAGTCAAGTTTCTACGCCTTTCCTACAACGAATCTCTTCCGCTCGTTTATTGTGTTTTTGGTGTTTTTCTATTTAAGATTTTTTTCTGATAATCTTGGTCCTTGAGGCACACCCTCAAAATTAGGTTCTTGGCTTTGAGCCAAATCAGGGTTCCAAAATGGGTCTTGCTATTCGCAAGACGGAGTACCTGCAAGTCAAGACTTATCTTTTCTCTTTTATATATATATATGTATTTTATCTTTTTATTGGCATGCAAGAGAAGCAGAAATAAAGTAAATATAGTATATATATAGGTATATATTATATATGTATAAAGGGGTGGGGGTGGAGGCGGAGATAGAGTGTAGCACGGTGTCGAGTCGGTCGTCGTCTAGAAAGACGCAACCAATAGGATGAGGTGCCACATGTAAGGTGGATTGTGGAAGATGACGAACACGCTTTTTGTATGCGTGTATCGGAGAATATCAGCAACTGGTGCAGATATTCCCGCAATACCACGTATGGTGTGTGATATGAAAATATATATGTATATATATCTATATGTATATATATATGGTTATAACTATATAGGTATATGTGTACTTATATATGTATATATGTATATATATAGGTATGTATAGATAGATATATGTATAGATATATATATATGTATATGTATGTATATGTAACTATATAGATATATATATGTATGTATATGTATATAGTAATATATGTATATATAGATATATGTAGATAGATATGTATATATATATATATATATAGTTATATAGATATATATGTATATATGTATGTTTATATATATATATATATATATATATATATATATATATATATATATGTATGTATGTATATAGACTAATACATTGTTATATAAATACTACTATATATATAGATATAAGTATATATATAGATATGTATATATATATATATATGTATATAAGTATAAGTATATATATCAATATATATATGTATACATATATATATATGTATATAATACTATATAAGTGAGAGTGTGCGTGTGCGAGAGTGTGAGTGTGTGTGCAGAGATAGAGTGAGAGAGTGCTGTGAGAGAGAGAGAGAGACAGAGAGAGCGAGAGAGAGGCTGCTGGAGGGTTAAGGCGTCTGAAGCAGCCAGGCGTCGTCTGGAGTCCACGCGTGCACGCACAGGCGCATAGGCGCGCTGAGAGGAGCGCGCTGGAGGGGAGTGGGTGCAAAGAGGACCGCAGCACATAGCGCTGCGCGGAAGGGTTGGAGCGGGCGCACGCAGGCGCACGCGAGCGACGACACGAAAGCAGGCGGGCGCTGGCAGAGGACTGCACACAAACGCGCAGGCGGGTGCTGGAGCGGACTCGGTGTGGGACGCGGGTGTGGGCACTGGCCGGTTGCGATGCACCGGGTGATCGGATAAGTGAGAAGCTTACCGGTCACCCCACTGTAGCCACAGTGTTCCGCAAACTGGCATGAACAGTGGCTACAGTGTTTGGCCGAGCCGCGCGAACGCCTGCTGTAGGTGCTGTGAGTGTGGACGGCTCAGCGCGCACGGAAGAGTGGCACCGCTACTGGCTTGCGGTGAGGTGGTTTGCGACAGAGCGCGTGGAGAGGGCTGCTGGTGTGCACGGTGGAGGGCGAGGGCAACCTGCTGCTTGCGCGGTGCTTGCAGGTGTTGGCTGACGGGCGTGTTGAAGCTTGTCCGGCCATTGCAGGGGCGTGAAGTGGTCAGCTGCGGGCAGGAAGGCGAGTGCAGAGCGAAGAAACGGGAGGTGAGGGCGCCTGCAGGCGCATGCTGGAGGAGAGGGCGGCCATCTGGCGTGCGCGAAAAGGGCTGGGTGGCTGTTGCTGCTGCTGTGTACGGAGCTTTGAGCTTCAAAGCTTGAAGCTCCCGCTCCAATGGCTGGAAGGGCTGGAAAGTGAAACAGGGAAGAAGGCCACCACGCCCACCGGCTCTTGATGAGCTGGGCGGTGGTGGTTTCATGGTGGTGGGTGTGCACCACAGTGAAGACTCCTACCTGCAGAGTGGCTCCTCTGAGGAGGAGGTCCTGCGTATGGAGGGAGAGGGGAGGGGATGGTGGCCTGGAGAAGAGCTGCTGTGTTGTGTGGCTTTTTTTTGTAAGGACCAGGCTCCCCTTGCAAGAAGGCAGCCGAGCTCTTTTAAAGAAGTAGAAGGCATGCACAGCCATGCCCTGGCTATGCATGCCTCAGCATGGCTGTGTAGGGCAGGCTGCCGTAGGGAAGGGCCTGAGTAGGGAATGGCGCGAAGAAGAAGAGGTTGCCATGCATGCCGTGCAGCCGCAGGAAGAAAATCAAAAAGAAATAAAAAATGAAGATGGAAATTTTGCAAGGCAACACTTAAGGAAAACGTGAATTGCGAGGCCATTTTATTCACTCTCCTCCCCTCTCAATTAAATGCATGCATGCATATATATTCACAAATGCGACTATGTCTACCTAATATGCACTGATAATGCTAGGAAATAGCACAAGACGACACAATTGCAGGTGTATTTTTGGGTGCAATCATACCCCCATGCCTATCTTTTGCTAGTCCCTAGCAAAATAGTATTTAGAAATGATATTTAAGCTGAAGATTTTCTTCTGAGGCGACATAGGTGTGTTTATTGTTGGATATTGTGAGAACCAATTGTAGAGAAGACTACCAGTACTTTAAGTCTCACATGACATAGATCATCTCTCAACTAACCAGGACTCTTGATATTTAAACCTTAAGTACGATTTCCACGACCCAGGAGGTTTTTGCTATACTCGAGAGCTCAAGAGGTTATGGCTTGTGCATAGTGAAGGATCAAGACTAACCAGATGAACACTAAGACTCAAGCCCAGGGTTTCACAAATTTTTAAGTAAAGGTTGGTCCCAGTTTCAGCTCATGTCTTCGGATTGACCCATAAAAAGATGATGGAAAACTCAACTCCCATTTTCTGACATTTGTGGCTCAAAGAAAATAGGGTATTTGCGACTTGCCCTGAAGAACTTTTTGTAGGGCGAAGACTTTACAAACATTTGTGAGATATACTGACTTATTTGCATCTTTTTTTTTTTTGAAACACGTGTCAGTATATCTCTTACAACATTATTTTGGAGGAGCACACACTTTTTTTCTTTTTGGTGGGAGAGTTCCTTTTTGGTGGAAAGAGTCACTCCTAAACATAAGACTAAAGCCTGGCATAAAAAGTCTACCTGCGCGCACAGGTAAGGACTCCACATTCCCTAATGAACACTAGGGTTGGATCTTATGTTCACCTGGTCTTTCTTGATATGTGTAGTGCGAACCAAGATTACTTAGGCTCTTGAGTAGAAGTAAACCAACGGATCCTGTACTAGTGTCTCAGGTACAAGAATACGTCCTTAGTTAGGAGAGATTCCGATCTATCTTGTCAATGCTCAAGTGAATTAAGCCGAGCCTGAGCGAATCAAGCTTCTGTGGCCTGGAAAGTCTTCAAAATAGAGGTTGAATATCCATAAACACTTATTGTATTTTTGTTTCAGCCTTTAGATCATTACTAAACACCATTTTTATTTTTATTTATTTTCTTTTTCTTTTTCTTACATATTTATAAATAGGTGGAAACTGCATGATATCATAAAATACCCAGATCCTATGGATGCCTATCCACCCCCCCATGCCAAATGATGCTATGTCCTCATATGCATGTAGGGAAAGGTAGAGAAAGGACGAAAGATCGGGTAACGAGAGCTGAGGTGTAGGGTATACAGAAGGGTGGTAGGGTGGGTGGTGAAGTGAAAAGTGAAGCGATCGTGATAGTGGCGTGAAAAGTGATGGTGGATGGTGAAAGGTCTGGCATTTCATGGGACGAGAGTGTCCCAGGCGGATTGGAGAACAGGTCAGGAGGAAAAATTTGGCCCTTAGATTGGCCAAGAAGAGGGGCATCTTGGATAGATGGATCCAAAAAGGAATAGCCCTAGTGAGGAGTATACGGGCTCAAGGTCCCAGTGTGGATTTGCAACTCCTCCTGATTTGGCGAGAAAGAAAGGGCAATCCAGTCTTCAAGAATGTGGACCGGTGGTGAGTAGCCCGGATATGACTCAGACCACGAGGTATGGGAAGCAGAGAAAACCTCATCAGAAGTCTGGCCAGGAGAAGGTATGGGACAAGGGAGGGATGGGGGAATGTCACAATATGTTTTAGTCAAGCAATCGTCAGAGTTTACAGGTAATCTGCAACAGTCTGAATAGGTCCCAATTAGTCCGATACATGCGCTAACGGCCATGTCCTCGTCAGACGTGTCATCCTTGATGCAATCACAATCAAAGTTCTTGGCTACCTTGAAGATGTTAAGCTTGAGCTTTTCAGATCCAACGGCAATCTCAATACAGCCCGACTCGCAGCCGATAAGGGCACGAGCTGTGGCCAAGAAAGGTCGACCAAGGATGATCGGACAATTAGAATGTGAGCTAGGAACTTCCATATCTAAAACAAGAAAGTCAACAGGAAAACAGAGACTGTTGACTCTAACCACCACGTCTTCCACCACACCCTTTGGGATTTTGACAGAGCGATCTGCCAGCTGTAACGTGACAAGGGTGGGTTTCAGATTTCCCAAGGAAAATTTTTTGAGCATGATGGTCGGTAGTAGATTGATGGAAGATCCTAGATCAAGCAGGGCACTGTTAAAATTGCAGCCTTGGATGCTACAGGAAATGAGAGGTGTGCCCGGATCTTTCTACTTCGGTGGTAGGTTTGACAGTATAGCACAACTCGCATGAGGTGAGAGGACCACCGGATTTTTAACTTTCTTTGACTGTCGCCTGGGTGTTGTGTAGTCTTTGAAAAATTGGGTGACAGTAGGTATGTGGTCGATAGCCTCGAGCAGGGGTACCTTGATTTCTACATCCCTGAATAAATTACGCAGGTTATCAAAGGCCTGCGTATCTTTCTTTTTGCCTTTTGGCTCCCTTAGTAGAGCCTTAGGGAATGGAACTGATTCTGGCACCAATTTGGGAGTATCGTCCTCTAGCGAATGCAGTGCGCATCCCGAATGAGAGGGTGATGAAGAAGACAGGCCAGGATCAGGTCGAGGCAGATCGACGGTCTGCTTACCGCTCCTCATAGTGATCGCATTGGAAGATGCGGGTCCAGTGGGATCATACGGCGAAGGAGGGTTCGCAATAGGGACATAAGAGTGAGGTGCTGCAACGGGATTAGCCTGAAATCCCAGTGGAATTCTCGGAGCTTACAAAATCTGATTAACCTACCCCTGAGAAGGTCGTACCTGTGGTTGAGGGCCACGGGGTATGAAATTTCGCGGGTTTGGAACAGGTTGGGCGGGAAGAGTGCCCAGAGATCGAGTCGTCATGCATAGTTGACTGATCTCAGCATTCTGCTGTGCCAATTGGTGCTGAAGAGAGGACATGTTCTCTTCATGGCACTTTGACATTTCCGTCATCATTCACATCAATTTATCAAGAGGACTTGATGTGTGTTCGATTTGCGGTACGCAAGGGCCTGATGGTGGTTTAGCCATAGGATTAGACTGGGCCTTTGGTATGATGGGTGCAGACGGTCGCATTGGTCCACCCGCAAGGTTTTGGCACTACAGGTTGTTGGACCATGCGAAATTTGGATGATTTTGCCACCCTGGGTTATAAGTGGCATAGAACGGGTTGTTCCCCAGGGCACAAGTGTCTTCTATGCCAGAAGACGCGTACGCATATAAATATACATCCGAGCACACGGAGGCTTGGTCCTCCGTGTCAAAATACTGGCTCGCAGAAGCCAGTTCCACATGACTTACCAAGTCGCTCGACGCGACACTCGGTAAGGGAGGTCGTACGGGGTTTCTCAGGATAAGCCTGGTGTTGGAAGAATTTGGATTGTGATGAAGTGGTGAAGTGGGGGTGTTTGCCAAAGAACGGGCGGGGTTGGCTAGAAGCTCGTCCAGCTTCTTGTGTACGACGGAGACTTCATCCAATTTATGTGCTATAAGGCTGAGATCAGTGGATGAATGGGAGGGTCCCGTGTCAACTTCGTGGACATTTCGGGGCTGGCTAGTACGATTAAAGGGGACAATGGCGGCATTGTTCATTGTGTTTTCACTCATATTTTCAAACAATTCGAATGCTCCATTCTCATCTTTATTCATAAAGTTCCCTCCGCAAGAAGCATCTGCAATCTGCTGCAAAGTCTCATTTAGCCCATTGTAGAAAATCTGGGCTATATGGCACTTGGGCAGACCGTGGTGCAGACACTTCCTGAGGAGGTCATTATACCTCTCCCATGCCTCATGAAATTGTTCGCCGTTTTGTTGCGTAAATGAAGTGATGCCATGGCAAAGCGCATTGGTTTGCCCGATTGGGAAGAACTTCTTGAGAAACACTGTTCGATCTCTTCCTAAGAGTGGATGGTTCTCCCAATGGTGAGTAACCACTGCGACACTTTATCCCGCAATGAAAATGGGAACATTTTCATGAGGACTATAGGTAACCCGATATTTCTTGGTTTAACAGTTTCAGCTAATCAGGTCAAGTCTTCCAAGTGGAGAAAAGGATCTTCACTTGCAAGACCATGGAAGTGAAAATTTATTAGGACAATTTATGTTCGGTTTCAGTTCAAAGTCATCCCCGTCCATGGGGACCCGAATTTGTCCTATGGTCTCTGTAGCAGCGGGATTCTGATAGGAGCTCAAAGACCTAGGCTCCTCCCATTCGGGAGGGTTCTGCATTTCCTCCAATGTTTCCCTTATGGCTTCAATTTGCTCCTTATACATTTCCATTTGGGCTTGGAGGTAGGTTATGGGATCTAAGGCTCCACCACCTGGTGGGTTCTGAGGGCGGTTTCCTCCCTCGGGATTTGGGGGTGGGCGTGCAGCCATGTTTGTGGAGGAGGAGGACGATTCGACTTCTTTTCTAAATTTATCAGGCAATTCACACAGTTCAGGGTATTGTGACCTCCTCCCAAACATACACTACCGCAGGAAGAATTGGGGAGATGAGAAGGGAAAAGAGATGAGAGAAATGACGCCGCAAAGGTACACTTGATGACAAATCTATTCAATCAAATTCCTAACCTCTACAGTGTGCCCTTAGACCTAAAGATCTAAGTTACCTACTATCACGAACTACGGAACCGAATGCGAGCATCGCGGAACCACCGGGCCAGATTGAAAGGCTGTTTGCCCCAGTCTTAGACACCCGATAGCACGCGGGAACCCTCACCAGCACGTAGACACTACACGCAGGTAGTTAGACCTCCAATCCTTAGTAAGGGTCAAGTTACTACCAATTTTAGTTAGGGGCTTAGGATCAAGTGCTTTTGGAATGTGAAGGGCGTTGTTTACGGGTAATGCCCAAGTGATTGATTTTTCAAGTGTGTAAAATAAGCATGCAATGGGTAAATCTCCCCGAATTGAAGTTTTAATTGGTGAATGGTTTTTAGAATTCAGCCTTAAAGTAGTATGGATTTTAGGATTTCGCTGAAATACCAATTCAACCAATCTCCGGGTTTTGCAAGAATACAAGTTTTCTTCTAAGCCCAACAAACCCTTCTTCAATGTCAATTGGTTAATGCATGCTAAAATGCAATGGGCTTCCCTAAATGGAGATTTCTATGTGTGGATGCACGAATCAGTTTTATATTAGTGTGAAAGGGAGCTAAAGCACTTCAATTCAAGTGCTCCCAATCACCAAAAAGATTTCTACACAAGGCTCAACCAAAAGAAAAGGAAAATCAAATTGTTGGGGTTGAAGTATTCGGGATCGAATCCTAGGCAAGTTGAAAAGTCGTGGTGGGGTTGGAATCAACTCAATTCCAAGCCTCCCCACCAAAAATGTGATCCCGAATTTGCAGATAAGTGAGGCAAAGAGGGGCGGCAATCAATCTTTTTATTTGCCTAAAAAAAAAAAATCTTTACACAGCGAAAACTTCAAGAATCAAGATTCTTGGATTTTCGCTATGCGCAGTTTTACGGGAAATCTCGGGGCGGTGGGAGTAAGCGAAAACAATCAAACAAGTGAATTTTTAATCCACTTGCCCCAAGAGATCCAAGAAGTTTTTCTAGTTTTTAGTTTTTTTTTATTAAGGTGACAAGTTAACCTAGGTTGCTAAGAAAGAAACACCTACTTGTGCAACAACGTGTGCAGAGCTCCAGTGCGGTGTCGGCGTCTTCACGCTCTCGTTCCTGCCTTGGATCTGCCCACGTCTCCAACTTCATCTGCCTGTCTTCTCCTTGCAACAGGTTTACCTGCACACCAAAAACGAGAACACCCGTGAAGAGAGAAGAGAAAATGAAAGGAATGGAGTAAAAACTTACTTGAAGGCGCACTTCCCCGGCAACGGCGCCAGAAAAGGATGGTGGTTAGACCTGGTTAGGTTGTTAATGTGGTGATTTTATCGTTGAAAGGTGTATAGTGATTAACCTAAATCGAGCCTAACCATCTCTTTACAAATTTTTTTTTTACCTGGCCTATTTGATTTTATCTTGGTCACTTTTAGGCCCAGGGTCGAACTCAGGGAAGTGGGGCTAGAAGTCAAGTTTCTACGCCTTTCCTACAACGAATCTCTTCCGTTCATTTATTACGCTTTTGGTGTTTTTCTATTTAAGATTTTTTTTCTGATAATCTTGGTCCTTGAGGCACACCCTCAAAATTAGGTTCTTAGCTTTCAGCCAAATCAAGGTTCCAAAATGGGTCTTGCTATTCGTAAGATGGAGTACCTGCAAGTCAAGGCTTATCTTTTCTCTTTTATATATATATATTTTTTATCTTTTTATTGGCATGAAAGAGAAGCAGAAATAAAGTAAATATAGTATATATATATAGGTATATATTATATATGTATAAAGGGGTCGGGGTGGAGGCGGAGATGGAGTGTAGCACGGTGTCGAGTCGGTCGTCGTCTAGAAAGGCGCAACCAATAGGACGAGGTGCCACGTGTAAGGTGGATTGGTGGAAGATGAATGAGAACATGCTTTTTGTACACGTGTTTCGGGGAATATCAGCAACTGGTGCAGATATTCCAGCAATACCACGTATGGTGTGTGATAAGAAAATATATATGTATATATGTAAATATGTATATATATCTATATGTATATATATATATATATATGGTTATAACTATATAGGTATATGTGTACTTATATATGTATATATATATATATGTATATATATAGGAATGTATAGATAGATATATGTATAGATATATATATATATGTATATGTATGTATATGTAACTATATAGATATATATATGTATGTATATGTATATAGTAATTGATGAGAACCTCATCATGAGCCATAACTAGCTCATTTTGACCTAATACAAAGGATAAAAGCTCCTACATATCTCAAGGAAAGGCTTAACTCAGAGAATCCTGAGTTTGAGAAGAAAACAAGTCATAACGGGTAAAAATGCAATTTTACCAGTATAATCTGCATACAGGGTAATTCAGGGCCCAAACATAGGTCAAAGCAGCTTAATAAGAATAAGAGTGGGATGAAATGATCTAGCAAGGGCTACAGCAATTCCAAGAAACTAAATGATAATCTGTAACCCTAAAACAACCCATTCACAAGGTTCGAGGCAAAGTAAAAATAGAATAAACCCTCTAAAATTCATAGAAAAATAATCTCTAGGGTTTAGAACCTTCAATTTGGCCTTCAGAACCCATTTTGACCTACATTGAGAACCATGCCCAATTAATAACTTAATTTGGGTTTTTGCGTAAATTGACTGGTCAAACAAGGTTTAATATAGAAATGAAATTCACCATCAGATTCCTTAGGTCCTAATTAGTCATGTATAAAAACTTGAGCCTAAGAAGAAACCTCCTTGACCGACTTTACACTTTGGTCCTCATATATTTACTCTTTGGCCCTCAACTTTTGAACCCTCGCATTTTGGCCCCTAACTCTCCTTCGTTCTTTGCGATCAGGTCCCCCCTGCAAAACCTGCCAGCACCATGCTCCGGCGACCTTGCGCGGAGCATGGCGCCGCGCAGGGTGAGGTGGGGGACCTGGCAAGTAAACCGGGGGTGCCCTGCGTCGTCAGCCGTCGCAGGGACACCCCCCTGGTCGTTGTAACCCACCATACCGGCCGTGCGAACGCACGGACGGTATGGGTTCTTGTTTCCGGCCATCCTCCGGCGAGGGAGACACGTCGTCTCCCTCCGCCTTCCTCCCTGTTTGATCCCTATAAATACCCCCCCGTTGCTCCACCAACCGGGGCAGCCTGGATCTGACGGAGAAAATCCCCAACTTTCCTCTCTTCTCCCTCCGGCAGACGCTCACCAGCTCCGGCGGTTTCCTCCCCCTCCACCTCTTCGCTCTGCCGCAATACCAGCAGCAGAGACTTCCTCCCCTACTCTTCCCGCGCCACGCCGCACCCAACTGGCGCCTCTCCGGCTCTCTGCTCGCCGCCGCCCCTTTCCCTGAGCATCGTCTTCTCCGGCGACAGTCGATACGACTGTCGCCCTGTTCCTCCCCCTTCGTCCCTGCAAGTAAGCTAGAACTACTCCCCTTCTTCTCCTCTTTCTTTCCCCGCTTTCAATTTATTCAATTAAGCCCTCGACCGACCCTGACCATCGTCACCCCCTTCGTCTCCGGCCACCCTCCGGCGAGATGCTCCCATCGCTCCACAGCCTCACACACCTCGCCGACCCTCACCGAACCTCCGCCTCATCACACTGAGCTCCCCCCACCCCTTCACTGCCACTCCACACCTCCGTAACGCTTCCCCCAACAAACCCATCCTCCGACCCACAGTCCGACCTAGGGCAGCCCTTGCACGCCGCCCCGCGCCTCGCCACCACCCACACGAGCTTCGCCGCACCCTGGCGAAGCTCCTGGCACTTTCTGATTAGGCCGAGAGGCCGTTTTCTTGTGAACAGGCCACCCGACCTCCGCCGCCATTGCCGTGCAGGAGGAACTGCTTCCGCCTGCAGCTACAGGCGCGCCACGCTCAGCGCCACGCTCGGCGCCACGCCCAGATTCAACTCCCAGGCCTTGCGAGGCGTTTCGACAAAACACCAGGCTCGCAGCTAAGGCAGAAGGCTTCGCGTGACGCCGCAATCTCCCGCTGATTTCCCCGCTGCGGGCGCGCAATTGAGGTGGGACATTTAGTCCCACCTCGGAAAAGCCTGAAGAGTCGCAGTGATATAAGATGCAAAAGTGCTGGAAGCTTACTGCCTCAGCACACGGGGTGAGGTCCCCTTCACCCGCCCGGTTACCCGGTCTCGTCCGCGCTCACGCCCCGCGGACCTGACCCGACCCGACCCGACTTAAGACTGACCTGCACTCCTCGCCCACCACGCACGCCGGTGGGCCTGGACCCGAGCCTGACCCGAACCCGATTACCCGGCAGCTCTGGGAGAGCTTTCCGAAGAGTGGATTCAGAGAGAGAGAGACGCGGGGGGGGAGAGGGTAGAGTAGGTTTTGTTCTCTGACGTAAGCTCTGAAGTGTGCAGGCACAGGTGAAGAAGAAGAACCGCGGAAGAAGAAGGAAGCTGAGGGAGACACTGTAGCACAGGCAGTTTAAGTCGTCTGATTTGGAAATCAGACGACGGCCTGAAGGGAAAAGAAGAAAGAAGGAGGGGTGACGTCCCTGGCTGAAAAGGAAAAGAAGAAAGGAGGGGTGACGTCCCTGGCTGAAAAAGAAAAGAAGAAAGATGGAAGAAGATCTGTAGAACAACAGAAGAAGGCGAAGCAGAGGAGAACACAAAAGAACAAGGGAAGAACTGAAAGAAGAAAAACAAAGAAGAAGAAGGAGATCTAAAGAAAGAAGAAAGAGGAGCATCACCTCTGCAGAACAAAGAAGAAGAAGGAGATCTGAAGAAAGAAAGAAAGAAGAACATCACGAGGAGAAAACAAAGAGAACAACAAATTCTTTCCCTCTCTCTTTCTTTATTTTTTGTAAAAGAAACATGTATATCTCTAGAATACAACTTGCTCCTTGAGTTCGACCTCGGGAACTCTTTTATTCTCCGAGTAAAAAATTTTATATAGTTGAAATGTTGGTAATAACTGGCTATACTACAACGTAATAACAATAAAACCCGGTTGTCCCAACCCCTGTCAACCATTTTGGCGCCGTTGCCGGGGAGCAACGGCTATTCTAGAGGTAAACATTCCTGTTTCTTTTTTTTAATTTCTGATAATCTCCCCTCTTTTGTGCAGCTACAGGAACTCAAGAAGACAAGCAACCACACGACAACCACTCCGAAGACAGGTAAATTTTTCCTCTCACTATTAACCCCTAAACTCTAAAAGAGGAAGAAAAGAAAAGAACAAGCAATATAGAGCTAACCTGTCTTCCATACTTAGTAACCATAAAGAGTTGCATGTTTTCAACTCATCACTCCTGCACACTATTAAGGGTATTTAAGGGCTAACACATTCTTGCTTGAGCCCTAATTGCCCAACAAAGAGTTAAATGGACCAAGTAGAGCCAACATAAGGTCAAACATTAGGATTTCAGTAGAGACACACCCCTTAATCAAGAATTGAGGAAATCCAAAAGAGGTGTGCCCAAGCCATTGATTGAAAATAATTAACGAGAAAAATCCTAAACAATTGGCTCTCTCTAAACACTTGAACCCTAAAAGACAAGACCTGAAAGCTCTCAAAGAAAACAAGAGGTAAAGTTGACCCCTTTGGGTCAACCAACCTTAAATTAGGTCACTCTTTGCACTTAAAAAGGCTAAAGTTCAAGTGAAACCTTAAGCACCCTGATCTTAAAATTGGTAGACTTAAGAGGTCAAGATCCCCATTCTGGTCTACCTGGAACCGCAGTGACAAGAGAGGTCGGGTGGGGGAAACCCTGTAACCCGTGGGGACGCTCTACCGTGTAGGGGTCTTCGCGGGACTCTCCCTCTCTGGCTGCCCAGGTAATTCTCAGGTGGACGATCTTTCTGATCAAGGGGTCCATCTGCCCCGCACCTCTATAGTCACCCAACACATTTTTGGGTGTCTTGATTGGGTCCAGCACCTTCTAAACTTACCTCTTCCAACAGTGCATGTACGGAAGGAGGTCCCTAAGACCACCCTTAAGACCTCCTTTAGAAATTCACTCTCGTCAAGGCCAAGCCTCGACGCCCGTGTTTGTGCAGCAACACCCTCACATTATTCTCTCTTCTGATTCAGAACCAAGTTCTTCTTCTTCCCCCATCATGGCTCAGCCAGTTGAGGAAGAAAATAATCTGTAACACCAGCTCCAGCGACTCAATGACCTCTTCCAAAACTTCGTGCACCCACCACAGCGTCCTATGATGCGGGACCACTACAATCCTGCTGCGGTGGCCATTGAGCCTCGAGTCAGAATCCCGACTGGAGGACCTGATTCCGAATTAAAGCCCAACATGATTCATGCTATACCTAAATTCCATGGGCTTAATTCTGAAGATCCCTTCCAGCACATCAAACAGCTAAAGCATCTGGCCCACACTTTTGGATCAGATGCGCAAAATCGGGATATTCTTCTCATGAAGATGTTCTCCTTTTCTCTTATGGACAAGGCCGCCCATTGGTATCAAACTCAGACCCGGCCGATCAACACTTGGGAAGAACTTCAATCCGAATTTTTGAAAAAGTTTTTTCCCGTTGGTCGGACCAACGCCTTGCGCCATCAGATTACACACTTCACTCAACAATCAGGAGAACCTCTCCATGAGGCATGGGATCGTTTTCAGGATCTCATGAGAAAGTGCCCCCATCACGGAGTTCCTAAATGGGAACAAGTCCAATCTTTTTACCAGGGACTCCGTGAGGACATCCGCCTTTTCGTCAATGCAACTTGCGGAGGAAACATCATGGGTCAACATGAAGACACCATATGGGAGATTCTCGAAAACATGTGCGAGAACTCCATCAACAATGACTCCATGGGATTATTCGACAGGACGAATACCCGCGCAGCGATGAATCCTAAGGGAGCACATGAGACGCAGGGCCTGTCCGCATCAGTCGACCTGGAATTAATGGCCAGTCGATTGGACAAGGTCTCAATCATTGAAAAGAAGGTGGATGAGTTGACTCAGCACTTGCAGCGAGCCACCTCCGCGCGTAACTCCTTTGCACAACCTCCTTCCACACAGGAGACTGTGCAAAACATCCTCCATCGATCTTCCCCTGGGATGGATCCATATCCACCCCCGTCTGATTCTTGGACTGGAAGATCATCCGATCTTTTCTACACCAGCCGAGGGAACTCCATTCCCCCTTTCCCTGACTCTCAGGAGGTTCCTCAGACCTGCGAGGACCTCAACGCCATCCAGAACGACCCATTCTCCAACACTTACAACCCTGGATGGCGAAACCATCCCAATTTTCAGTGGGCAGGAAATTCCCAAACTCAAAGACCACCTTTTCAGTCCCGCCCACAGCCCCCTCGTCATTACCAGCCGCCTCAGCCTCGGCCCAACCCTACTTATCCATCAGGGCCAAATCAGGATCAAATGTCCCTAATCCTTCAGACTCTGGCTGACATTCAAAAAACGAACGCGGCTATTCAAAAACAGCACAAGGACGAGCTTACTGAAGTTAAAACTCAACTGGCCCAGTTGGCAAATTCTCGCCAGCCAGGCACACTCCCTTCCCAACCTCTTCCTAACCCAAATAACGTGCCAACCCAGAAGCGCGTTATGAATCCAAATTTAGGCCACGCTCAATGGATTTATCAGGCCCCTACTGCTCCATCTCCAGACGAGATGGAAGCCTCAACTTCTTATGCGGGATTTCAGCAGCAGCCACCCCTCCTACCAAACCCAAACCAAAATCAGGCCGGATTAAATTCTGTAACAACACGTAGTGGTAAAACAACTCAAGACCCGCATTATCCAAACCACTCCAATCCTGATAACCATGACCCTAGGATAGTTATCCAAGGTACCGCTGTTCCAGATCCACAACCTGGACCTATCCTAGAAGAACCAACCAAGATCCCGTTTCCCGAGGCCCTGACCAAGGGAAAGAAGACCACAAAACCTGTGGCCCCTGAGGAGGACCTGGTCAAGCTCTTTGAGCAGGTCCACATAAACATCCCCTTGATGGATGCAATCCGCCACGTACCAGCTTACGCACGATTCTTAAAGAATATATGTACACCCCAGCGTAAGCCGCGAACCAAGGGAGGGAGCCCAATTGTTCTGTCAGAACAAGCCAGCTCTGTAATCCTCAGTAGACTCCCACCCAAGGCAAAAGATCCTGGAACTCCCCTGATTTCCTGTAAGATAGGTGGTACCCAATTTGATAGAGCTTTGTTAGACTTGGGTGCATCCATAAACCTGATACCCACATCCTTACTCGACCATCTAGAAGAATCTGAGCTAAAACCAACCGAGGTGACATTACAATTAGCAGATCGATCTATAAAGTCACCAAAAGGGATTCTCGAGGATGTTATCGTGAGAGTGCGGGATTTCTATTTTCCAGTGGACTTTATAGTCTTAGATATGGATGCACCTGAGAACCCTAGGGATACACCAATCATTCTAGGGAGACCTTTCTTGGCTACTGCTAGAGCCAACATCAGCTGTGAGGAGGGCCAAATAGAGCTTAAGTTTGGAGATCAAACACTGAAAATTGATATATTTAAGGCCCAACAAGGAATTAATTGCGGCGTCATCGAGCAAATTTGTGACATCAAGACTTTGGTTGATGAATCACACCTCCAGAATGACTCGAGTATGCCTCATCAACCACAGAAGGATCTTGACCCGCAAACAGAGGAGTCAAATCCAGATATGAACAACCCAGTAACTCCCACCCTTAAACCTCACATCTATACTGAACCACCCGCTGCTGCTGAAAACCCCATCCTCGAACTGAAACCCCTTCCTGCTCACTTAAAATACGTCTTTTTGGGTTCTAATCAGACCCTTCCTGTAATTATCAATTCCAACCTCAGTCCTGAACAGGAATCCCGTCTGATTTTTGTCCTCCAGCAACATCGCAGAGCCATCGGATGGACTCTCGATGATCTGACTGGAATAAGTCCCTCTTATTGTACTCATCATATCTATTCATAAGAGGGCACACGACCTTCTCGTGAAATGCAGAGACGCTTAAACCCCAATCTGCAGGAGGTCGTGAAAAAGGAGATCATCAAGTGGTTAGATGCCGGGATCATCTACCCGATCTCCGATAGTCGTTGGGTGAGCCCAATTCAGGTCGTGCCCAAGAAGGCAGGACTCACCACTATAACGACTGAGACCGGAGAAATCATTCCTACCCGATTAGCCAACTCGTGGAGAGTCTGTATAGATTACCGTCGACTCAATTCCTCCACGAAGAAGGATCATTTCCCACTACCCTTCATTGATCAAATTCTCGAAAAACTAGCGGGAAATAGGTTCTTCTGCTTTCTTGACGGGTACTCCAGTTATAACCAGGTGGCAATCCATCCTGAGGACCAAGAAAAGACCACGTTCACCTGCCCCTTCGGAACATACGCTTTCCGAAGGATGCCTTTCGGTCTTTGCAATGCACCCGCTACTTTTCAGCGATGCATGCTTGCCATATTCTCAGATATGGTAGGTGATTATCTGGAAGTCTTCATGGATGACTTTTCAGTTTTCGGAGCATCATTCGACGATTGCCTCCAACACTTGGTCCAGATACTCAGGCGGTGCATCGATGTGAATTTGGTTCTTTCCTGGGAAAAGAGCCATTTCATGGTGCCTGAGGGAATTGTCCTGGGACACTCAATTTCGGAGAAAGGTATCCAAGTGGATCGAGCTAAGGTTAATCTGATCTCTCACCTTCCTATGCCTAGCTCAATCAGGGACATCCGATCCTTTTTAGGGCATGTCAGTTTTTATCGACGATTTATCCCTGATTTTTCAAAAATCGCACGCCCCCTGACCACTCTTCTCTCCAAGGATGTTCCCTTCGAAATCTCCAAGGAATGCACTCAAGCATTTGAAATCCTGCGTGACCGAGTCACCCAAGCCCCGATCCTACAGTCCCCTGATTGGTCTCAACCCTTTGAGATCATGTGTGATGCATCCGACTTCGCTGTAGGAGCGGTTTTGGGACAGAAAAATGACAAGAAACCTGTGGTCATTTACTACGCCAGCAAAACACTCGATGAGGCTCAGCGTAACTATACGGTTACTGAGAAAGAACTGCTAGCTGTAGTATTTGCCCTAGAAAAGTTCAGATCATACCTTCTGGGTTCCCATGTCATCATATACTCGGATCACACAGCTGTGAGGCATCTCCTTGCGAAGAAGGACGCGAAACCTCGATTAATCCGATGGATCTTGCTGTTGCAAGAATTTGACCTTGAGATTCGCGACAAAGCGGGAAAGCAAAACGTGGTAGCTGATCACTTGTCCCGTCTTCCTTCTGAAATAATTGACCCTTCCGGACCCATCACTGAGCATTTTCCCGATGAGCACCTGCTGACTATTGGTACTAGCCTTCCATGGTTTGCTAATATTGTAAATTACTTGGCATCTCATCAGATCCCGTCCGATTGGCCGAAGGCCAGGAAAGACAAATTACGCTCCGATGCCAAGTATTACATTTGGGAAGATCCGTACCTCTTCCGCATAGGTGCCGATCAGATCATCCGAAGATGTGTCCCGGAAGGGGAATTCAACAATATCCTCTCTTTCTGCCATGACCAGGCATGCGGTGGCCATTTTGCCGGGCATAAAACCGCATCAAAAGTCCTCCAGTGCGGCTTTTACTGGCCCACACTGTTCAAAGACGCATACAATCACTGCAAGGCATGCAGTCGTTGCCAGACTTTGGGCAACATGAGCCATCGCAACATGATGCCTATGCAACCGATTCTAGTATGCGAAATCTTTGATGTTTGGGGGATTGATTTTATGGGCCCCTTTCCTGTTTCGGATGGTTTCGAATACATTCTGTTGGCTGTGGACTACGTGTCCAAATGGATCGAAGCCATACCGACCCGAACCTGTGATCACAAAATCGTTCTCAAATTCATTCATCAACACATTTTCTCAAGGTTCGGGATTCCTCGTGCAATAATCTCTGATGGGGGGACCCATTTCACAAATGCTCAGTTTAGGTCACTGATGACCAAATACGGGGTGTCTCACCGAATCTCTACTCCTTACCACCCCCAAACTAATGGTCTAGCTGAGCTGTCTAATTGGGAGATCAAGAAAATCCTGCAAGTCACTGTTCGACCTGACAGGAAGGACTGGTCGTCCCGACTTCCGGAAGCATTGTGGGCCTATAGGACCGCCCACAAGACCCAATTGGGCATGTCCCCCTTTAGACTGGTGTACGGAAAGGCATGCCACCTTCCCGTAGAACTGGAGCATAAAGCCTATTGGGCAGTACGGAACTGTAATCTAGATCTTTCCAAGGCTGGGACCCACAGAAAACTCCAAATCAGCGAGATCGATGAATTACGCATAGACGCGTACGAGAACTCGCAAATCTACAAGGAGCGGGTTAAAGCCTTCCACGACAAACACATCTCGAGAAAGATCTTTCATCCTGGTCAAAAGGTCCTACTCTTTGATGCCCGACTCAAACTCTTCCCAGGAAAACTGAGATCTAAGTGGGTCGGACCATATTTGGTCCGACAGGTTTTTGGAAATGGAGCAATCGAAATCAGTCCACTCAGCCACGATTCTGAACCTTTCATCGTGAACGGTCAGAGACTCAAGCCGTTCATTGATGTAACTTCTACTGATTTGGCTGAGGCATCTTATATCCTCCTTTCCCCTTGAGCTTATTGCGCCCAGCCGATGGCGTAAAACTCAGCGCTTAACGGGAGGCAGCCCGTCATTCTCTTTGTAAACCTGAAACTTGTTCTGACACCTTTTAGCACTCGAAGTTCACCCTTGTAGACAGTCGACCCCAACTCAGATGTTTGCATCTGGGATTTGAAATCGTCCGCAAAAATTCAACCCGACCCATCCACTCATCCAAAATTCTGTCTTAAGGAATGAACTAAGACCCCCTAGGTTACAATGAGGACATTGCAAATCTTAGGCATGGGGGGGTATGAAAGTGCAAAACTTGTAAGAAAAGGTTTCAAACAAAAAAATTCACATATGCCAAAAACACCATAAAAATTAAAAAATTTTTCGAAAAAGAATAAGAGGAAAAGAGGAGAAGGAAATTTTGTGAAGGAGAAAAGAAACAAATTGAAAAAGGAGCACAAAATTATGAGAAAAAGTGATAGTCATTAGTAAGGAACTAAGGAATTAACCTAAGTTCTAGACCTCATTCAAGAAAAGTGCACAATGAGATTAGTAAAGAATGCAAACCTTAGGCATTCTTGAATAGACTCTTAGTATCCATTAAGATCTGGACACTCCTCAAGAGGTTGAGGAAAATGAAAAGCTGAAGTATTAGGTCTAAGGCTTAGGGAGTATTCGGCCTCGTTAACTAATTTTTGGTTTACGGGACTCAGTAACCTAAGCAGCCTAACCTCACACACAGCCTGGTTCAGTAAGCGTAAAAATCAGAATCACGCAGAAGCGTCGCAAAAATCTGAAAAGATCACCTAGAATAGGAGCGGCCGATCAACACAAGTTGATTTGGACGAGTTCCCAGCGCGGAGAGGCGGGAAATCCCCTCGAAGATGCGTAACAAAATATCATCTCCTCGGTGCTTGTCTCTTAGGATATTTACATATCCTACTGGGGGCATGTAAGCACTCTGCTAGTTCAGATTCCATGGATGGCATTATCTCGAAGTGTCAATTGCCAGGGTCTGGATTCGGCCACGGAATACCATGGATGGGATTATCTCGAAATCTCAATAGCCAGGGTTCCGGGGGTTGCCATGGGCGGTGCTATCTCGAAGCATCGATCGCCAGGAACCCTTGAGGATTGATGATGGGAGCAAGGAATCTGATACAGACCATGTTGAAAAGCCAATCCTAGGCTAGAACTAAAAAGAAAAAGAGAGAGAAAACTCTCCAAACAGAAAAACTTTCTATCTCTCTCTTACAAAACGCACTGCGAACTGAGCCAGGGCTAAAATCATTTCAAGCACGGGTGCTTTAACCACGAAGTCCAATAAACCTTAGGTTAGTTCTTGTGGACCTTAAAAACCTTTGCTAAAAGACTGAGGCTAAGGCTAGACAGATTTGGATCTTGATTGGTACTAGAGTACCTTTTAGGCCTATGGTCAGCATTCTAACCTAATCTATGCTCAAATAAAAAAGGCACTTATCTAAAACTATTAAAAACTTCATGGTCTAGAACAAGGGTTGAAACCTTAAGTTTTTGCTAAGGGACTAGCAAAAGCTAGGCATGGGGGTATGATGAGAACCTCATCATGAGCCATAACTAGCTCATTTTGACCTAATACAAAGGATAAAAGCTCCTACATATCTCAAGGAAAGGCTTAACTCAGAGAATCCTGAGTTTGAGAAGAAAACAAGTCATAAGGGGTAAAAATGCAATTTTACCAGTATAATCTGCATACAGGGTAATTCAGGGCCCAAACATAGGTCAAAGCAGCTTAATAAGAATAAGAGTGGGATGAAATGATCTAGCAAGGGCTACAGCAATTCCAAGAAACTAAATGATAATCTGTAACCCTAAAACAACCCATTCACAAGGTTCGAGGCAAAGTAAAAATAGAATAAACCCTCTAAAATTCATAGAAAAATAATCTCTAGGGTTTAGAACCTTCAATTTGGATTTCAGAACCCATTTTGACCTACATTGAGAACCATGCCCAATTAATAACTTAATTTGGGTTTTTGCATAAATTGACCGGTCAAACAAGGTTTAATATAGAAATGAAATTCACCATCAGATTCCTTAGGTCCTAATTAGTCATGTATAAAAACTTGAGCCTAAGAAGAAACCTCCTTGACCGACTTTACACTTTGGTCCTCATATATTTACTCTTTGGCCCTCAACTTTTGAACCCTCGCATTTTGGCCCCTAACTATCCTTCGTTCTTTGCGATCAGGTCCCCCCTGCAAAACCTGCCAGCACCATGCTCCGGCGACCTTGCGCGGAGCATGGCGCCGCGCAGGGTGAGGTGGGGGACCTGGCAAGTAAACCGGGGGTGCCCTGCGTCGTCAGCGTCGCAGGGACACCCCCCTGGTCGTTGTAACCCACCATACCGGCCGTGCGAACGCACGGACGGTATGGGTTCTTGTTTCCGGCCATCCTCCGGCGAGGGAGACACGTCGTCTCCCTCCGCCTTCCTCCCTGTTTGATCCCTATAAATACCCCCCGTTGCTCCACCAACCGGGGCAGCCTGGATCTGACGGAGAAAATCCCCAACTTTCCTCTCTTCTCCCTCCGGCAGACGCTCACCAGCTCCGGCGGTTTCCTCCCCCTCCACCTCTTCTCTCTGCCGCAATACCAGCAGCAGAGACTTCCTCCCCTGCTCTTCCCGCGCCACGTCGCACCCAGCTGCGCCTCTCCGGCTCTCTGCTCGCCGCCGCCCCTTTCCCTGAGCATCGTCTTCTCCGGCGACAGTCGATACGACTGTCGCCCTGTTTCTCCCCCTTCGTCCCTGCAAGTAAGCTAGAACTACTCCCCTTCTTCTCCTCTTTCTTTCCCCGCTTTCAATTTATTCAATTAAGCCCTCGACCGACCCTGACCATCGTCACCCCCTTCGTCTCCGGCCACCCTCCGGCGAGATGCTCCCATCGCTCCACAGCCTCACACACCTCGCCGACCCTCACCGAACCTCCGCCTCATCACACTGAGCTCCCCCCACCCCTTCACTGCCACTCCACACCTCCGTAACGCTTCCCCCAACAAACCCATCCTCCGACCCACAGTCCGACCTAGGGCAGCCCTTGCACGCCGCCCCGCGCCTCGCCACCACCCACACGAGCTTCGCCGCACCCTGGCGAAGCTCCTGGCACTTTCTGATTAGGCCGAGAGGCCGTTTTCTTGTGAACAGGCCACCCGACCTCCGCCGCCATTGCCGTGCAGGAGGAACTGCTTCCGCCTGCAGCTACAGGCGCGCCACGCCCAGATTCAACTCCCAGGCCTTGCGAGGCGTTTCGACAAAACACCAGGCTCGCAGCTAAGGCAGAAGGCTTCGCGTGACGCCGCAATCTCCCGCTGATTTCCCCGCTGCGGGCGCGCAATTGAGGTGGGACATTTAGTCCCACCTCGGAAAAGCCTGAAGAGTCGCAGCGATATAAGATGCAAAAGTGCTGGAAGCTTACTGCCTCAGCACACGGGGTGAGGTCCCCTTCACCCGCCCGGTTACCCGGTCTCGTCCGCGCTCACGCCCCGCGGACCTGACCCGACCCGACCCGACTTAAGACTGACCAGCACTCCTCGCCCACCACGCACGCCGGTGGGCCTGGACCCGGGCCTGACCCGAACCCGATTACCCGGCAGCTCTGGGAGAGCTTTCCGAAGAGTGGATTCAGAGAGAGAGAGACGCGGGGGGGGAGAGGGTAGAGTAGGTTTTGTTCTCTGACGTAAGCTCTGAAGTGTGCAGGCACAGGTGAAGAAGAAGAACCGCGGAAGAAGAAGGAAGCTGAGGGAGACACTGTAGCACAGGCAGTTTAAGTCGTCTGATTTGGAAATCAGACGACGGCCTGAAGGGAAAAGAAGAAAGAAGGAGGGGTGACGTCCCTGGCTGAAAAGGAAAAGAAGAAAGAAGGAGGGGTGACGTCCCTGGCTGAAAAAGAAAAGAAGAAAGATGGAAGAAGATCTGTAGAACAACAGAAGAAGGCGAAGCAGAGGAGAACACAAAAGAACAAGGGAAGAACTGAAAGAAGAAAAACAAAGAAGAAGAAGGAGATCTAAAGAAAGAAGAAAGAGGAGCATCACCTCTGCAGAACAAAGAAGAAGAAGGAGATCTGAAGAAAGAAAGAAAGAAGAACATCACGAGGAGAAAACAAAGAGAACAACAAATTCTTTCCCTCTCTCTTTCTTTATTTTTTGTAAAAGAAACATGTATATCTCTAGAATACAACTTGCTCCCTGAGTTCGACCTCGGGAACTCTTTTATTCTCCGAGTAAAAAATTTTATATAGTTGAAATGTTGGTAATAACTGGCTATACTACAACGTAATAACAATAAAACCCGGTTGTCCCAACCCCTGTCAACCATTTTGGCGCCGTTGCCGGGGAGCAATGGCTATTCTAGAGGTAAACATTCCTGTTTCTTTTTTTTAATTTCTGATAATCTCCCCTCTTTTGTGCAGCTACAGGAACTCAAGAAGACAAGCAACCACACGACAACCACTCCGAAGACAGGTAAATTTTTCCTCTCACTATTAACCCCTAAACTCTAAAAGAGGAAGAAAAGAAAAGAACAAGCAATATAGAGCTAACCTGTCTTCCATACTTAGTAACCATAAAGAGTTGCATGTTTTCAACTCATCACTCCTGCACACTATTAAGGGTATTTAAGGGCTAACACATTCTTGCTTGAGCCCTAATTGCCCAACAAAGAGTTAAATGGACCAAGTAGAGCCAACATAAGGTCAAACATTAGGATTTCAGTAGAGACACACCCCTTAATCAAGAATTGAGGAAATCCAAAAGAGGTGTGCCCAAGCCATTGATTGAAAATAATTAACGAGAAAAATCCTAAACAATTGGCTCTCTCTAAACACTTGAACCCTAAAAGACAAGACCTGAAAGCTCTCAAAGAAAACAAGAGGTAAAGTTGACCCCTTTGGGTCAACCAACCTTAAATTAGGTCACTCTTTGCACTTAAAAAGGCTAAAGTTCAAGTGAAACCTTAAGCACCCTGATCTTAAAATTGGTAGACTTAAGAGGTCAAGATCCCCATTCTGGTCTACCTGGAACCGCAGTGACAAGAGAGGTCGGGTGGGGGAAACCCTGTAACCCGTGGGGACGCTCTACCGTGTAGGGGTCTTCGCGGGACTCTCCCTCTCTGGCTGCCCAGGTAATTCTCAGGTGGACGATCTTTCTGATCAAGGGGTCCATCTGCCCCGCACCTCTATAGTCACCCAACACATTTTTGGGTGTCTTGATTGGGTCCAGCACCTTCTAAACTTACCTCTTCCAACAGTGCATGTACGGAAGGAGGTCCCTAAGACCACCCTTAAGACCTCCTTTAGAAATTCACTCTCGTCAAGGCCAAGCCTCGACGCCCGTGTTTGTGCAGCAACACCCTCACATTATTCTCTCTTCTGATTCAGAACCAAGTTCTTCTTCTTCCCCCATCATGGCTCAGCCAGTTGAGGAAGAAAATAATCTGTAACACCAGCTCCAGCGACTCAATGACCTCTTCCAAAACTTCGTGCACCCACCACAGCGTCCTATGATGCGGGACCACTACAATCCTGCTGCGGTGGCCATTGAGCCTCGAGTCAGAATCCCGACTGGAGGACCTGATTCCGAATTAAAGCCCAACATGATTCATGCTATACCTAAATTCCATGGGCTTAATTCTGAAGATCCCTTCCAGCACATCAAACAGCTAAAGCATCTGGCCCACACTTTTGGATCAGATGCGCAAAATCGGGATATTCTTCTCATGAAGATGTTCTCCTTTTCTCTTATGGACAAGGCCGCCCATTGGTATCAAACTCAGACCCGGCCGATCAACACTTGGGAAGAACTTCAATCCGAATTTTTGAAAAAGTTTTTTCCCGTTGGTCGGACCAACGCCTTGCGCCATCAGATTACACACTTCACTCAACAATCAGGAGAACCTCTCCATGAGGCATGGGATCGTTTTCAGGATCTCATGAGAAAGTGCCCCCATCACGGAGTTCCTAAATGGGAACAAGTCCAATCTTTTTACCAGGGACTCCGTGAGGACATCCGCCTTTTCGTCAATGCAACTTGCGGAGGAAACATCATGGGTCAACATGAAGACACCATATGGGAGATTCTCGAAAACATGTGCGAGAACTCCATCAACAATGACTCCATGGGATTATTCGACAGGACGAATACCCGCGCAGCGATGAATCCTAAGGGAGCACATGAGACGCAGGGCCTGTCCGCATCAGTCGACCTGGAATTAATGGCCAGTCGATTGGACAAGGTCTCAATCATTGAAAAGAAGGTGGATGAGTTGACTCAGCACTTGCAGCGAGCCACCTCCGCGCGTAACTCCTTTGCACAACCTCCTTCCACACAGGAGACTGTGCAAAACATCCTCCATCGATCTTCCCCTGGGATGGATCCATATCCACCCCCGTCTGATTCTTGGACTGGAAGATCATCCGATCTTTTCTACACCAGCCGAGGGAACTCCATTCCCCCTTTCCCTGACTCTCAGGAGGTTCCTCAGACCTGCGAGGACCTCAACGCCATCCAGAACGACCCATTCTCCAACACTTACAACCCTGGATGGCGAAACCATCCCAATTTTCAGTGGGCAGGAAATTCCCAAACTCAAAGACCACCTTTTCAGTCCCGCCCACAGCCCCCTCGTCATTACCAGCCGCCTCAGCCTCGGCCCAACCCTACTTATCCATCAGGGCCAAATCAGGATCAAATGTCCCTAATCCTTCAGACTCTGGCTGACATTCAAAAAACGAACGCGGCTATTCAAAAACAGCACAAGGACGAGCTTACTGAAGTTAAAACTCAACTGGCCCAGTTGGCAAATTCTCGCCAGCCAGGCACACTCCCTTCCCAACCTCTTCCTAACCCAAATAACGTGCCAACCCAGAAGCGCGTTATGAATCCAAATTTAGGCCACGCTCAATGGATTTATCAGGCCCCTACTGCTCCATCTCCAGACGAGATGGAAGCCTCAACTTCTTATGCGGGATTTCAGCAGCAGCCACCCCTCCTACCAAACCCAAACCAAAATCAGGCCGGATTAAATTCTGTAACAACACGTAGTGGTAAAACAACTCAAGACCCGCATTATCCAAACCACTCCAATCCTGATAACCATGACCCTAGGATAGTTATCCAAGGTACCGCTGTTCCAGATCCACAACCTGGACCTATCCTAGAAGAACCAACCAAGATCCCGTTTCCCGAGGCCCTGACCAAGGGAAAGAAGACCACAAAACCTGTGGCCCCTGAGGAGGACCTGGTCAAGCTCTTTGAGCAGGTCCACATAAACATCCCCTTGATGGATGCAATCCGCCACGTACCAGCTTACGCACGATTCTTAAAGAATATATGTACACCCCAGCGTAAGCCGCGAACCAAGGGAGGGAGCCCAATTGTTCTGTCAGAACAAGCCAGCTCTGTAATCCTCAGTAGACTCCCACCCAAGGCAAAAGATCCTGGAACTCCCCTGATTTCCTGTAAGATAGGTGGTACCCAATTTGATAGAGCTTTGTTAGACTTGGGTGCATCCATAAACCTGATACCCACATCCTTACTCGACCATCTAGAAGAATCTGAGCTAAAACCAACCGAAGTGACATTACAATTAGCAGATCGATCTATAAAGTCACCAAAAGGGATTCTCGAGGATGTTATCGTGAGAGTGCGGGATTTCTATTTTCCAGTGGACTTTATAGTCTTAGATATGGATGCACCTGAGAACCCTAGGGATACACCAATCATTCTAGGGAGACCTTTCTTGGCTACTGCTAGAGCCAACATCAGCTGTGAGGAGGGCCAAATAGAGCTTAAGTTTGGAGATCAAACACTGAAAATTGATATATTTAAGGCCCAACAAGGAATTAATTGCGGCGTCATCGAGCAAATTTGTGACATCAAGACTTTGGTTGATGAATCACAC
The DNA here is from genome assembly GCA_037157565.1 of Thalassia testudinum. Classification (NCBI taxonomy): domain Eukaryota; kingdom Viridiplantae; phylum Streptophyta; class Magnoliopsida; order Alismatales; family Hydrocharitaceae; genus Thalassia; species Thalassia testudinum. Next base: position 55,773,945 of record JAZHRO010000056.1, on the reverse strand, counting down.
CTCCAGAATGACTCGAGTATGCCTCATCAACCACAGAAGGATCTTGACCCGCAAACAGAGGAGTCAAATCCAGATATGAACAACCCAGTAACTCCCACCCTTAAACCTCACATCTATACTGAACCACCCGCTGCTGCTGAAAACCCCATCCTCGAACTGAAACCCCTTCCTGCTCACTTAAAATACGTCTTTTTGGGTTCTAATCAGACCCTTCCTGTAATTATCAATTCCAACCTCAGTCCTGAACAGGAATCCCGTCTGATTTTTGTCCTCCAGCAACATCGCAGAGCCATCGGATGGACTCTCGATGATCTGACTGGAATAAGTCCCTCTTATTGTACTCATCATATCTATTCATAAGAGGGCACACGACCTTCTCGTGAAATACAGAGACGCTTAAACCCCAATCTGCAGGAGGTCGTGAAAAAGGAGATCATCAAGTGGTTAGATGCCGGGATCATCTACCCGATCTCCGATAGTCGTTGGGTGAGCCCAATTCAGGTCGTGCCCAAGAAGGCAGGACTCACCACTATAACGACTGAGACCGGAGAAATCATTCCTACCCGATTAGCCAACTCGTGGAGAGTCTGTATAGATTACCGTCGACTCAATTCCTCCACGAAGAAGGATCATTTCCCACTACCCTTCATTGATCAAATTCTCGAAAAACTAGCGGGAAATAGGTTCTTCTGCTTTCTTGACGGGTACTCCAGTTATAACCAGGTGGCAATCCATCCTGAGGACCAAGAAAAGACCACGTTCACCTGCCCCTTCGGAACATACGCTTTCCGAAGGATGCCTTTCGGTCTTTGCAATGCACCCGCTACTTTTCAGCGATGCATGCTTGCCATATTCTCAGATATGGTAGGTGATTATCTGGAAGTCTTCATGGATGACTTTTCAGTTTTCGGAGCATCATTCGACGATTGCCTCCAACACTTGGTCCAGATACTCAGGCGGTGCATCGATGTGAATTTGGTTCTTTCCTGGGAAAAGAGCCATTTCATGGTGCCTGAGGGAATTGTCCTGGGACACTCAATTTCGGAGAAAGGTATCCAAGTGGATCGAGCTAAGGTTAATCTGATCTCTCACCTTCCTATGCCTAGCTCAATCAGGGACATCCGATCCTTTTTAGGGCATGTCAGTTTTTATCGACGATTTATCCCTGATTTTTCAAAAATCGCACGCCCCCTGACCACTCTTCTCTCCAAGGATGTTCCCTTCGAAATCTCCAAGGAATGCACTCAAGCATTTGAAATCCTGCGTGACCGAGTCACCCAAGCCCCGATCCTACAGTCCCCTGATTGGTCTCAACCCTTTGAGATCATGTGTGATGCATCCGACTTCGCTGTAGGAGCGGTTTTGGGACAGAAAAATGACAAGAAACCTGTGGTCATTTACTACGCCAGCAAAACACTCGATGAGGCTCAGCGTAACTATACGGTTACTGAGAAAGAACTGCTAGCTGTAGTATTTGCCCTAGAAAAGTTCAGATCATACCTTCTGGGTTCCCATGTCATCATATACTCGGATCACACAGCTGTGAGGCATCTCCTTGCGAAGAAGGACGCGAAACCTCGATTAATCCGATGGATCTTGCTGTTGCAAGAATTTGACCTTGAGATTCGCGACAAAGCGGGAAAGCAAAACGTGGTAGCTGATCACTTGTCCCGTCTTCCTTCTGAAATAATTGACCCTTCCGGACCCATCACTGAGCATTTTCCCGATGAGCACCTGCTGACTATTGGTACTAGCCTTCCATGGTTTGCTAATATTGTAAATTACTTGGCATCTCATCAGATTTAGGTGCCTTGTTGAATGTGAGAATCGCTACGCTAACGTGTTTGGTTTTGGAAAGCCTATCGTTGTAGTTTGAAAGCGAAGAATTCATGTTCAACAAATAAAATTTATACCGAAATTGAAATTCCGGGTCGAACACAGGGAGGCAGACGTTTGATTTAAAAACTACGCGTTTCTTTTTATTTGTCACGAAGTAATTCAATTTAAAACTATCTAATTATTTACAACAAATAGAAGAGAGAGAGAGGGTACGAGAGAGAGAGAGAATATTACACATGGAAATCAAAATGAGATGTAGAATAAACAAAGAATTTATCATTAATGAGATTGTTCATTACAACTAGAAAGCGATAAATTTACTCTAGAAAGCATTTAAAGAATGGAGGGAGATATGTCCTCCTTGACGATCACTTGGAGGACGAGCAGAACTACACTAGAAAGAAGTAAATCTATATTAGAAAGCAGTAAAAAGAATAAGGAGAGAGAAATCCTCCTCGACGGTCGCTTGGAGGATGAGCCGGACGGGACGACGCCTAGACGAAGGAGAATGAAGTAGGACAAAGGAGGGCGAAGCAGAAGAACGGGAATGGAGAAGCACGCCATCGTCGTCGCGGGATCCACTTCCGAAGGGGGATGAAAATTTGGACTTTATCTCGCGAGAAGCATCCCGGGTGTGGGACAAGCTTCTCTTGAGCTTTGGAGGGGTAGAGAAGAAAAGGAAGGGATGAGAATTTCGTGTGGAGGGGGTCTCCTTTTATAGTTGCAAGGAGTGGGGGAAAAATGGACATTACATCTTTAAAACATTGAAAAAGGGGTCTTTAGTGACGGATAAAACCATTGCTAAAGCCTCCTTCGTGGGCGTCGAGGGCGGCTTGCGCTCGCCTGCTCGCGCATGCAATGCCTGCGCACGTCCTCTGAATCTCAACCGTCCGATCGCGAGATCGGACGGCTTAAGTCACGCCTTCACCCGCTGCGCTGCACGCCCGCCCACGTGCGATGCTGCATATTCGCCATGCGTGTAATAGCGCGTCGGCGCTATCGGGCGCACGTAGCCGTTGGATCGCAATACGATGCTCCACGCGCCTGCTCGCTTGCGCCTGATTTGAGGCTCGCGGGACTTGATCCCGCGACCTCTGCTTCACCCGCAGCTTCGTCTCCGCTGCACTACGCAGTCAAGAAGGTCGCGCGAACGAATCAGCCAGCCGCATCCACAGCCGTTGGATCTTGATCCAACGGCGGAGAATCGACGCTCTGATTGAAGAAGGAAAGGTGCGGCGGTGTTGGGGGCCGGTTGGACAGCTGGGATGACGCCACGTGGCACCATCTTGGCCGTCCATCTTCTGGAAGTTGTAGATGGTGCCACGGATGTCGGATTGACTCAATTTTTGCGTCGTTGGGCTGCGATCGTCTATCCGAGTTCATCCATGTGGTTGGATTTGTCATTTGAAGTGTGGATTTACACCATCCTGGCCCTTGATCTTCTAGGGTTCCCCGATCACTATCTGATGCTACGGATGCCTGATTAGAGCGATCTTGGAGTCGTTGAACTCCAATCGTCGCCCTGATCACATCCATATGGTTGGATCTTTGATCCAAGGCCCCGATAAAATGTTTTCCCTATCCAAGCAAATATAAGGAGACAATTAACCTCCATTTTATTCAAACTACTCTAAATGCAAGATAATGCATGTTATGCAATATTTATATCATGAAATGCAATCCTATGCTTAAGAACATGCATAAATAGACATTTTAAGTAGTGTAAATGTTTTACATCATGCCTCCATAAATTTAATCCCCACTATGTTATACGAAAAATTTAACTTTGGAGAGCTAAAACCTACTGAGGTCACATTACAACTAGCCGATCAATTTGCGACCACACCATGAGGGATTGTTGAGGATATAATTGTCAAGGTCCGTGATTTTTATTTTCCTGTGAATTTCTTGGTCCTTGACATGGAGGTACTAGAGAACTTGAAGAACACCTCAATAATTCTAGGAAGACCACTTTTAGATATTGCCAAGGAAAATATTGACTGTGAATCTAGCAATATGGAAATCAAATTTGGGGATAAGAAGACAAAAATTAACATCTTTAAGGCCATCAAACAATTTGAGGATTGTGGAATGATAGAAGATTCTGAGGACCATACCATTAAATATTGTATGGAATTAGGAATAACCCAATCTAATCCTATAGGCCTTGACACCCAAACCAATCAAGAGGTCAGCCCACCAATCACTGACTTGATTCCAAGACCTCTGAGGATAACTCTGATCCACCACTGGAACCTTTACCCCAAGGACCCAAACCTGAACTTAAACCTCTTCCAGATCATCTAAAATATGTTTTCTTGGGATCTGATCAGATTTATCCATTAATCATTAGCTCTCATCTAACCCAAACTCAAGAAAAATAATCGATTCAATCGTTGGGAAGAAACAGTAGAGCAATCGGTTGGACATTAGATGATCTGAAGGGAATCAGTCCCACTTACTGCACCCACAGAATCTATATTGAGGACGGATCGAGACCCTCCCGAGAAATGCAGAGATTGTTGAATCCTAACATGCGGGAGGTAGTAAAAAGGAAATAATTAAGTGGTTAAACATGGGAATAATCTACCCAATCTCTGATAGCCCATGGATCAGTCCTGTGCAAGTGGTTCCTAAGAAAGCCAGGCTAACTGTGATTACTAATATAATGGGGAATTGATTCCAACCCACACAGCTTCCTCTTGGAGAGTCTGTATCGACTACAGGAAGCTGAATAGTGCAACCAAGAAAGATCACTTTTCACTTCCCTTCATTGATCAAATCCTGGAAAGACTAGCCATCCAACAATTCTTCTATTTCCTGGATGGCTATTCTGGTTACAATCAAGTAGCTATCCACCCCAAGGATCAAGAGAAAGCCACTTTCACATATCCCTGCGGAACATTTGCCTTCCGTAGAATGTCTTTCAGATTATGCAATGCACCAGCAACCATTCAAAGGTGCATGCTTGCAATCTTTTTAGACATGGTGGGTGATTTCATAGAAATCTTCATGGATGATTTTTCTGTGTTCGGGGATACTTTTGAATCATGTCTGATCAATCTTGAAAAGACTTTACAAAATGCATTGAGGTGAATCTTGTTCTATCTTGGGAAAAGAGTCACCTCATGGTCAAGGAGGGCATAATCTTTGGCCATGTTGTGTCTAAAAAAGGAATTGAAGTGGATAAAGCCAAGGTGGACACTATAATCAAACTCCCACCACCCTCGACGGTTAAGTAAGATCGTTTCTCGGACATGTGGGATTTTACCGTTGACTTATTAAGGACTTTTCTAAGGTGGTGAGGCCCTTAAGCAACTTGTAGGTAAAATATCAATCCTTTAATTTTGATTCAAATTGCTTAAAGGCTTTTAAACAACTGAAGGAGGCTATTACACAATCACCCATCTTACAACCTCCTAATTGGGATCATCCTTTCGAAATCATGACCGACGCCTCCGATTATGCCATCGGGGTAGTCCATCGGGGTAGTCTTGGGAAAAAAGGTAGACAAGAAACCATCTATGATTTACTATGCTAGTAAAACTCTGGATGAGGCTCAAAGAAACTACACCACTACAGGAAAAGAGTTGCTAGCTGTAGTGTTTGCTCTGGAGAAGTTTAGACCTTACCTACTGGGATCTCATGTCACAATCTTCACAAATCACACTGCATTAAGGCACCTGATGTCTAAAAAGGATGCAAAACCCAGATTAATCAGATGGATCCTTCTGCTACAAGAATTTGATTTAGAAATCAACGACAAATCTGGTGGCCAAAATGTAGTAGTAGATCATCTCTCTAGAATCCTTGTAGACTCTACAACTCCTCAACTCTGTGATTCTTTTCCCTGGTGAGACTCTCTTGACTATTTGCAATCTACCTTGGTTTGCAAATATTGTCAACTATTTGGCCATTGGAAAACTACCCATGGATTGGACTAAGCATAAGCAGGATAAGTTGATTTCCAATGACAAATACTACTTTTGGGAAGACCCAAAGCTATTCAAAGTTTGCACGGATCAGGTTATCCGCCGTTGTATTCCAGACGAGGAGATCACAAGTGTACTAGAAGTCTACCACACTTTTGCTTGTGGAGGTCACTTCTGAGGAAAAAAGACGGTAGCCAATGTACTGCAGAGTGGATTGCAATGGCCATCTTTATTGCATGACTCGTACAACTTATGTAAGTCATGTATCGATTGCCAAACTCTAGGAAACATGACCAGAAAGGACATGATGCCCCTAAATCCAATCCTTGAAGTCGAAATCTTTGATGTTTGGATCATTGATTTTATGTGACCTTTTACTAATTCATTTGGATATACATTCTGGTGGCAGTAGATTATGTATCCAAATTTATTGAGACCATCCTGACCCAAACCAATGATCATAAAGTGGTCATGGATTTTGTAAAAAAGAACATCTTTAGTTGGTCCGATGTGCCTAAATCTCTAATTAGTGATGGCAAGTCCCATTTCACTCACAACCAATTTAGGACCTTACTAGACAAGTATGGAGTCACTCACAAAATCTCTACTCCATACCATCCGCAAACCAACGGACAAGCTGAAATCTCCAATCAAGAAATTAAAAAGATCCTTCAAAAGATGGTCCGCCCTTATCGGAAGGATTAGTCTGCCAAATTGGATGACGCTCTTTGGGCCTACCGGACTGCATATAAAACTTCAATTGGAATGTCTCCATTCCATATGGTCTACGGAAAATCTTGCCATTTGCCCGTTGAGCTTGAACATAAAGCTTATTGGGCAATCAGAACATTTAACTTGGATCTCGATCGATTTGGATGACAAAGAAAACTCCAATTAACTGAATTGGATGAAATCCAAAACAATGCTTATGAGAGCACGAGAATCTATAAGAACAGGAGAAAAGCTTTACATAATAAGTACATCTCCAGAAAAAGCTATCCCTAATCAAAAGGTTTGGTTATTTGATGCACACTTGAATCTCTTTCCGAAAAAATTAAGATCAAAGTGGATAGGTCCCTTCATTGTAAGAAAAGTCTACCCTCATGGAGCTGTGCTTATCCTGGATACCAAGACTGGCCATGAGACAAAGGTGAATGGTCAGAGATTGAAGCCTTATATCACATAGAACTATGATCCCATTCTTGATGGTCACATCAACCTTCTGGAATCTTCTTAAATCTGAAATGAGTCTGATAAATGATGTTAAACTTAGCACTAGCTGGGAGGCAACCCAGTACTCTATACAGGTAGCTCTGCATTCTCTGTATTCATGCTAACCTAGATCAACAAGCATAGTTGGGTGATATCCCCTCCTCTTGCTTATTATATTTTGATTTTCATGCATACATTTCAATGAGGACATTGTAATGAATAGGCATGGGGGGGTGGACATTTCACGTCTAATTTTTATGTCGAAAAAAAATTGCATTTAGGCATAAAGAATTTTTATTAAGGTTTTATTAGGGATTTATTCTTAAGTTGATTCCTGAGTTTAGAATCCAGTACAATTTCACACTTGCACGTAGAATTTGCAATGGACCTCTGTGAAGACCGATAAACATCTTTAGTTTGTCAAGAAGAAGCAATGCTTCTTCTCCTAAGCCCTTGGACAGTAATTAGGGAGTCAGGCAAACTATCTTCTACCAAATCAACCAAACAAGTGTGAGGTAAGAGTAAAAAGGCTACTGGTGCTCTAAGGCTAGTATGGGGAATCTTAACTTCTGGACAATTAGATAATGATACTCGGAGTAAGACATAATTTTCGCTCTCAGTTTCTACGTACAAGTTCTTATTGTGAATCTCTTGAGAGCCACCAAATAAGGCAAATGCATAAAGAGCGGGTTCTGATAAAACGAGGACTGAGGTGGATGATCATGACCATCTTTTATGGAATCCTTGGCTAAAGGAGGGTATTAATGTCAAGGTCAGAAATATGTTGTCCTATCCATTCCCTTCTCGATGCTGAGAATAGGCACTTCCACCAAATAAGCTACCCGATATCATCTTGAACACCCCTAATCCCGAATAATATCTCGTAAATAAAAGTTTATATGTTATACTGCGTTGCATTAGTAGATATTTGGATGCGAAAAAAAATAGAGAGAAAAAGAAAAAAATAGAGAAAATAAAATATATATATATATATATATATATAGAAAAATAAAGGAAAAGAAAAGAATATATATATATATATACATAGAAAAAATTTAGAAAAAGAAAAGAGCAAAACAAAAAAGAGTTTATGAGTTAGAGTTTATTTCAAATGTAATGAGGCAACAACACCTACCACTCCCACAATCCACCAAATACAGCCTTGACCTACTTTTCTATATTTCTGGTTACTTGAATACGGGTTGAGGAATTCTGACTTAGTCTTAGAGTTATCAGAACCTAATCAAAGTATTAATGCTAGGAGTGACCACCAAATATATTGATAAATCTGGTGAGATTGTGAGCTCAGAAAGAAAGAAAAGAAAAGATAACATAAGAAAAAGAAAAAGAAAGAGAAAAGAAAGAAAGAGAATGAGTACAAAGGAACTAAAGAGAGCACAGTTTCTCCTCCTCTTTTTGAGTTGAATTATTTAATAATCTGGAAATCTAGGTTCTAAAGTACTAATCTATATGTAACACCAGATGAGTGTGAGCCATCAAAAACAAATCCACTTGACTCAAAATCATCTTCTACCTAAGCCAAAAGCTGGGGCTAAATATGTAGATTACTTTATAACCCCGAGGGAAGAAGTTGCCTATCCCAATAGAATTTTACTAAGGGTCAAGTACAAGCTTTGGATGAGGATTGGCTTTTCACTTGGATCCGTTGCATAAGCTACAACAAAACACGTTCACGATTATCTAAATTACTAAAGTTTTGGATGAAAACAAAAGAAATAAATCTCTAGTCAAACTCTTGATAAAAATTAGTCATATAGGACCACTTAGCATTTAGTCTTGCATTTACTAGGGACTAGCAAGATTTAGGCATGGGGGTGTGATTGCACAGCAATCATGCAACCTAAATCACCTGAATTAAGTTAGATTCTAGCATAACTTATGGACAATGCATGCATAAGCATTGTAACTTTCATAATGGTTAGTTTGATTAGTTACATAGATAATATCGTCATTTTATGTACTAATGAGAGATTAAATTAATCACAGATGGTTTGAAGTCGTGGACGACATATCAGACCGTACAGATCTGATCAGAACGACAACAGGAGTCCAACGCTTCCGAAATCATCTTGATCGAAAAACCAGGGAATCTTATGCAGTCCATAGAATAAAAGAGGCCACGGAGCCAGAGGAAAAAGATCTGAGCCTCAGATGAAAAATCCAACTACACGGATGGATCCAGATCAACGATTGTAGTCCAACGACGCAAAAATCAACCCGATCGGAGGCCTACATCACCAAATACAAGGAAAAGATGGACAACCATGATGGCACCACGTGACGCCATCACAGCCGCCCCCACATCACCACCCCATCTGAGAAGGCTACCCTCGCATGCTGTGGGCTGTTGGATCTTCATCCAACTGCCACGAGCGCGCCACGTCACCCATCCAACCATGCCTCATCAAAGGAAAGAAGATCTTGACCGTTGGATTGATGGGAACACCATCATGAGCCATAACTAGCTCAATTTTGTTATTATCAAGGAGTAAATGCTCCTACATAATCGCCAGAGAATTGTAATTCATTGCACAATCATTCTGAGAGAAAGACAAGAAACCAAGGTTAAAACTGTAATTTTTCCATCATATCTTGAATGCAAAATAACCACAAGTTTTCCCAGGGGGCAATTAAGGGTCCAATGGTCTTAGATGTCCAACAAGTGGGTTAAAATGGATAAAAAAGGGTTTTCGTGTGTTTTAAGAATTAAATGACTTCTGAAACACTAAAAATAGACTTGCTTAATTAACTAAGGTTCCGCTCAGGATAAAATTTACCTAAATCCTCTAAAAATTCATATAAAAATATTATTTATGGTTTGGTACCTTCAATTTGACCATTAGAACTCATCTTGACCCAAAACAGGGTCTCAAACTGACATTTGACCTAATTTGGGTTTCTGCATAAATTACCCAGTTAAACAAGGTCAAAACTTAAATCTAACTTCACCATTGGATTCCTTGGGTCCAAATTAGGTTCTTACCAAAGTTTGGGCCCAACCTGAGATCATCTTGACCAAGTTTGCATTTTGGTCCAGTTAGACTCTTTCTATCTCATTCAGACCCTTAACTTTTGAATTCCTTACAAATAGCCCCCCAACTTCTTTGTATTCTTCACAGAAAGGTCCCTCCACCATTATCGCTCAAGAATCTTACTCTGGTGAGCTTCATTTGGAGAGATCTCCTTGATTGATTGATGAAACCTTCCCAAAATCAAACTGAAGATTCTTTAGGAAATTCTCTTTCCAATGGGACCAACCTTGGATCCCAACTCCTTCCTAAAAGCTTGTGCGAACGCTTTGAAGGAATGGGTATCCCGTTTGTGCGAAACCTCCAAGGTTCTCAAGCTTGTTTCCAAGCTTGGAACCCCCTCATGAGCCCAATAAAAGGATCCTCAGGGCACGACCGTGATCTTCAGCTAGTTTTGAGGCCAAAAATCTATTCCTAACCCAACCTCTGGCCTCCTCCGACCTAGCTCCGACGAGCATCCTCCACCTTCCTGCTATAGCCTCCCAACGGCCAAATTGGGAGCATCTCCTTCCTCCCTGACTTCCTCCGCCTCTCGATGGCCAACTCAGAGGTGCCCTAGCCCCTTCTTCCTCGCCGTCTCCCTCATCAGAAAATCCTTCATCTACTGTGCCAGCCAACCACAGCCGATGCTGCCCTACCTCCTTCGTCTGCAATCTAGGTCCTAAAGCTCCCTTCTTCTCTCTTCTTTCTTTTCCTCCACTTAACTTCTCAATTTGACTCACGACCACCTGTCTCCCTCACCGTCTTCTCCACAATCGGTCGAGCTCCGACGAGCCCGCACCACCACCACATATCACCAAACACGTCTGCCCCACCTCTAAAAGCTTCACCATCATCTCACGATCCATGGCCCTAACTCTATTAGGCCGCTCGACCACCCCAGTCACCTGTTGAACAACCCATCATTCTCCACCCAAGACCGACTCCGTCAGCCACCTACACGCACGCACTCACCTCTCCACGTACCCCACCATGTTCGTCGTTACATGGCGAAGCTGAGGAACTATTTGACATGGCCATAAGGCCCCTCTTTTGTATCTCAGGTTCACCGCCACCACTGCCATTAGCGACGAGCTCGAGCGAAGCTCGAAGCTCGCTCTTCAGCACCTACAGCTCCAGGTGACACATCTAGAGAGCGCGGAAAGGCTCCAGGCTTCGAAGCAAGATTTCAATTAGGAGTTCCCCCTATAGTAGCTGCTCTAATTAGAGAAGCAACTTCAGCTGCTGCTGTCGCGCGAAGACATTGGGACATTTTGTCCCACCTCGAAAATCAGTGAGGCTACGACAGCAGATAAATTACAAAAGTAATACTGGTTGTTTGCCTCAAGACCACAGGGGGTGAGGTCCCCACACGTGCCCTCACATGCCTCACCTGCAACACCTTGCACACGGGTCTAGCCGACCCGATAACCCGCCTAACCTAAGCACTCCTCGCTCACCACCCACGTCGATGAGCCTGGTCCCGGGTGCATGTCTGCCCGTTTACCTGACTACCCTAATTGTGGCCCAGGGAGGGTGAAACCTAAGAGGAAGAGAGAGAGAGAGCAAGGGCAAGGAAGGGTTTTGCTTCCTTGTGTATTGGATAACACTTAGCTGAATCTGAGAATTCCCCCCTAAGCATAAAGAAAAGGAAGAAAGCCTTCGTAGAAGAGAAGGAAAGGAAGAAGGACTATAAGAGAAGCAAAGGTAGAGAAGAGGAAGAGAGCTGCTGAAGAAGGAAAGCTAAAGAAGAAGAAAGGAGAAAAGCAAAAGCAAAGAAGAAGAAAAGAGAAGAGAAAGGAGAAGAACAATGCTAAGGAAGCACTGTAGCATTTGCTCGATAAGTCGTCTGATTCAATAACCCGACGACTGATTTAAGGCTTGATACTTGATACTATTGAGATATTGAATGCTTGATATATATGCTTATAGAATAATTGATGATTTAAATCATCATTATTTTAGCTTCTTTACCTTTTTATTGCCCCAAAATACATGAGAATTCATTGAATATCTAATGTGACAGATTAGTATTTATTGAATATCATTTTGTGGTTTAAATTCTTGTGCTCATCTACATTATTAAGATTAGTGTGTGAATTCCTATTTTCTCCCTATGTTCCACCTTGGACTTTCATTCGAGTAATAAATTCTATTTGTTTTCAAGTGATTTCGACCTATACTACGATGCAGCTTTTATAAATATCGATTTCGCTCTATCAACATGGATCTTCATCCAACAACCAAGAATAAGTTGCCTTAAAATAAAAACTGCAACAAACGAAAGGCACAGTGCGGCGATCCATGCCTTCGCTCTTAAGCAAAGGGCACGCATTCGAATGGTGCCTTACGTAAAATTAGGAGGGGCGCACGAGTGGGTGCTATTTGCCATCAAATGTCAAGCGGAGCGCAGAGATGCAACCACGTGGTGAGTCAAGAGCGGATTGCGGCCGAACACCTGATCCAACGCGAGATCCCACACAATTTCTAAAGCACAAAGGTTAGGTGCGCTCGTGCGTAAGCCATTCGATCGTAAGATTGGATGGTTGACAATTAGGCACTAAAACAAGGAGAGTAGGCACACGAAGAAGAGAAGCGGGTGCACGCGGAGGAACGGGAGCCGTGAGATCATGGATCAAGGGCTCTAGGCATGCCACATGTCAGCATCTCGTGCACCTAGAGCGTGGAAGGTGATTTTGAAGGAGTTTTAAGGCCAAATTAGGTCTGTTGATCTCCCAATCAATGAATCTAATTAATCCTAAGGTTGTAGCACGATATAAAGGGCTAAAATACCCACTTTTCCCCTCATTAAAACTATAAAAGAAGGCCCAGAGCCCCCCAATTGAAGGCATCTCTTCCATCAACTCCTGCTATCAACTCCAAACATCTCTTCCACCGTCTTCTCTGCAATTCTCTGCCCCTCTACAACTCTACTCCGACCTTCATCCTGGCACATTGGATCTGAGGTGCTGCTGCATCTCGCACAAGCATCCTACAAGCGGTGTCGTCTCTCTGTCTCCTTTTATCTCTCTCTCTCTCTCTTTCTCTCTTTTTATCTATCCGTCTCTACTTTTTACATAACAATTTCTACTGTGAAAAAGTCTTTATCAATGCAATAAAAATTGATCTTATGGATATCTGATGCCTCTTTATACATATGTACATATATAAATACCTGTTAGAACTAGTTTTATTGAAAAGCTTCTATTAAAATCGAGATTGCCCCCTATGAACGACTCGATACTCACCAATTTTTATAAATTTATTTATCGACGTGTTTTTGCACTATACTACAACTAAATAATCTTTTAAAATGCGATTTACATGCCGAACAGATGATAGTCTCAACTTGCCCAAATAAGTCCAAAAGATCTTGGTGAGAAGGCTATGATTTCTTTTTAGAAGGATTAGATTGCAGTGCTTAAGGGTATTGATTGTGCAGCAATTATAGGCCTTAATTGACCTAAATTAGGCTAGCACTTAGCATAAGTTAGGGTAATTCATGCATGCATAAGCATTATCTACATCTTTACTGCTTTACTTTAGCTATGCATAAAATAATGTTATAATGTGCTGATTAAGTGCATTATGTCGATTGCAGTCAATAAACTGATCAGGAGCTAGATCTAGGGCAGGATTTGAAGCTAGATCAGGAATAACGGGTGTTGCAGCAGAGCTGGAGTAGAAGACTTAGATTAGATGTAGGAATAATGATGTAAAGGAGTTAAGGTTTGCTATTCTATTAAGTAGGAATAAAGCAGTAAAATGTGACGAGCTTAGGTCCATCCTAGCCCTAGGATAGCCTAGAGACTTCCCCAAGCCTTAGCCACCCTTAGATTAGGTCACAGCACCCTAGGAAGGCCCAAAACCCTAGTTCCAACCCTTATCTGGATGTCCAGAACCCTTAGCCAACTCTCGCACACCTTAAACCCACTTCTGCAGTGTTATTGGACGTCCAGACACTTGGTCAGACGTTTAATTTCTGCAGAATACCCAAGACAGAACCTTGAATCCTTCCTGACTCTAATTGGACGTCCAGACAACAAGTTTGGACTTCTGATTTTTGAGTATAGGACATCTGACACTATTATTAGACGTCTGATACTGCTCTCCAGTTTCTGTTTTGAGATTCAAGCCATGATCTTGAATCTCTAGGTCCCTGAACCCAATTCCAACCCCATAGGAACCTAAATTAAGGTGCCCTAACCCTAGTACATCACCTTTAGACCTCCCTAAGGACCTAATTATGTCCTCAATAAACCTAATTGACTTGGATCTTAGTCAATTCCATTAGCCTATTCAATTAGACTCATTGAGTCCAATTGAGCCCTGATCTCAGCACACACTGTCCAATTGGACTCAGTGAGAGTCCAATTGACCTAGATCTAAATTAATTGAGTTGTTTTACTCTCAATTAAGTTTCCATACACCCAATTAAACTTGTATTAAGTTTAATTGCACTTTACCTTAGTGAATTAGGGTTTATAACCCTAATTTGAGACATACCTTGACCTAAACCCACTAGAACCTAACCTAATCAACCTAGCCACCTAAGTTTCGACCCACACACACCCACACACACCATCCACATGAAAATACCTAGCCTAGAGTTCTCTAGAACTCTCTACCATGTGTGGTTGCCTTGGTTGCTAAAATTAGCAACCAAGAGCCATTCAATTTTTAGATCCACATTTGGTGGATCTAAAAACCACCATCCATCCTCTCTCTCTCACTCTCCCATGAGCTCCCACCATAGGCCTCTCTAGAGAATTCCATAATTCTCTAGAGAGCTTCTCTTAGGTCTATAAAAAGACCTAAGGGGTGGTAATTTGCACCCATCCACTTTTGGCCATACATGCTTGGCTCCATCCACCTCCACTTAGGCCAGCCACCACCATCTCCACTCCATCTCCACGAGCTGAGCACCACCATGAAGGACACCATGCCATGATGCTGGATCACTCCTCTAGCCTCTCCCCAAGGGTCAGCCTAAGCTCCATTGGCCACCCCTCTTTCTCCTCTCCACCACTCCAAGGCCATCGGACCCACCTTCGAATGCCCTCACTTCTGATAGATTAGTAGCTAGCTCTTTACATTTACTACTTTTAATTACTGCTTAGTAGCGTAGTCCTTATTCTCCCCAAATGATGCATGCAAAATCCCCCTGTAGATTCTTGTATGTGATTGTTTTCTGATAGCTAGCTTTACATTTTTAAGCATTCATCTACAAGCTTTCCTCTATAAGTTCATGTTGCAAACACTCTCCAAATGAATGAATGAAAAATATATTTTCTATATACATATGTCTATGTGTTGAAAATCACCATGAGCTCATTGCAATATCTTTTGTGTGATTAATGTTGCCTATTTTCAATTCCTGATATACTTGCAACTAAGCATGTTGTACTTCAACACATAATAATCATAAACCGACGTGTGATTTTAAACAGAGTAGAGCGGTAAAAGATCAAATTCAAAAGTAAAACAAATGCCTCCCAGAGACGAGCGATCGGGACTCAAGTCTCATTATCTTTTATTAAAAATCTTTGTTTGACTGTTTTGCGCACTATACTATGATGTTTTCCTATAAAAAATGTGCTCTACGAATGTCAAACAGGTATGAAATAGGATTAGAATCTTGTGTTTTTGGTGTTTCTTTTTCTTCTTCCTGATTGTGGTTAGGAGAGTCAATTTTTATAGGTTGAGAGTGGGTTTCATCAATTTGATTTGAAGGCACTAAATTAGTGGTGGTTTTCCCACTCCTCAATGTATTTACATATGAAGTTTAGTTATCACTGGGAGGAGGTGGGGGGCCTGTTGTTGATAGAAACCAGGTTGGTGCTGAGGTATCGAGTCAATAGGAGGCTGATTAGTGTGGTTTTGATGTTGGTTTCCACCCTGGTGTTGGTTCCTTTGATTAATAGGGTTTGGTGTGGGCTGGGATGGTGAATGTTCTACAAGTCTTTGGGTTAGAGTAACCACAACTTGATCATGGAGATTGTTAATAACACAGGTTACTTCCATTGTTTTGCTTTGCATTTCCCGCAGGGTTTTCATCATCTGGGCCTTGATATCTTCTTGAGATGGCCCAGATTGATAACAAGTCTGATTTGAACCGTACCCTTCAAACAGGTTTTGTTGTTGGTGAGGAGCTAGATTGATCCAAGAGTGAGTCGGGTAATTTCTCCAATTAGAGGAATTTTTAAATTTCTCCTAGAGGGTGGAGATATTTTGAGTGGGGCGATAATTTGGATATGTGTAATTCAATGTTGAACCATAAAAAACCTCAGAATATTGATTATACTCAGCACGAGCAGTATTTAGATTATGCAAATTTTCTTTCTTTGGGGTGTTAGATGGGGTTAGATGTGGAGCCCGTGGAGCTTGGGTAAGTTTGGTAGGTCTCCCTTGGTTGGCTAGGTTTATTATATCCCTAGTCAACTGTTGTTGATTAGCTTGTAGCTGAGCCATCATGGAGTAGAAATGAGGTCAGGCGCTTGATTAGGTAGCTCCAAGGCGAATAGATGGGGGATGGAAAAATCAGCATGAGGGCTAGAGGACCTATTTTGTTTTTCCATTTTTTTTAAAAAGCAAAGAAGAGGAAGAATGCAGGAAAAGAGGTCTTTGGTGCGAGGGACAAAATCAACTATCCCTCCAAGTGCGGAGTTTACGAACATTGCCCATGCAAAAATGGAAGAAACGAGAAGAGGGAGAGATGAGAGAAAGTGTGCAATCAAGCAACAAAATTCTAGACCTAACTTAAATGTGACTCCCTAAAAATTAACCTAAGACTTCATCTATCTAGGAAATAAGAAATCGGTAGTGGATATCTGTTCTCTTAACAAATCAGGTTAGGCTGAATAAAGGGAGGGTTGGGCCTAAGCATGTCCCAGGAAAATCACTGGGGGCTTGTGTAAACCCATGCTTGGTCGTTTGACATGGCCCCTCGACCTAGTACCAAATATAGATGAAAGAATTGATACCAACTAAAGAAAACTTAAAACCTAAGTAGCAAGCCTAAGTTTGATGAAACCTTAGGAGTCAAATTGCTACAAAATTTTAATTAAGTCTAGGAGCTTAAAGTGCACAAGGAATGTGAAGGGCGTTGTTTGGGGTAATGCCTGATTATTTCTTTTTTTTTTGTGCGAACTAGGCGGGAAGTGGTGCCCAAGCTAAATCAAAAGAGGTTTGCAAACAAAGATTTTTGGTTGAAGGATTTTAGGGTTTTAATAAAGATTTAATGTCCTTGATCTCTCTTATTAAATGTTCAAACAAGGTTTTAATGTTCCACAAAATAATGGTAAAGTTGGTGGAGATCAATTCCTTTGAAATTTGATGTGACTAAGAGAGAAAATTAAAAACCTTAAAGTTGGAATTCCTAGTTATGCAACATCTAAAAATCAATCTCTTTTTAAAATCTTTTTTGGTGGTGGTCCAAACAAGACAAACAACACCGCCACCTGATGTAAAATCCAACAAGGAATCCAAAAATGATTTTTTTGAGATTTTAGGAAATTATTTGATATTTTTTCAAAATTTTTCTTCTTACTAGTGTCAAGAGTCAGAAATGATAGATTCGGGGAATTGATTCTACAGAAACCTCAAATGGCCTCAAAAAATTTTGAGAATTTTATATGATATAGATAATTTTTCAAGATTTCCAAAAATATAAAGTTTTCTCAAATTTGACGAGTAGAACAATTTATAAACTTCTCGGACATTAAGAAAACAAGGTCTAACCCCTGTTTAGTTTGTGAATTTTTTAATTTTTTTTGTTTAGCAAAACTACTTGAAAATTGGAGTCAAGGTTCTTGACTTAAAGGGGCTTCCCTGGATGAAATGTGATGATTTTAGGAAGCACCTAAGTACCCGAACCTGATTTTTAAAAATCAAGACAGAAGTTTGGATCTTCAAAAATCAGACACTAATAAGGCAAACAACCAACAAAATGAATTTAGGGTTCCATCACCCTTAATTTTTCTTATTTTTGAAGATTTTTTTAAGATATTTTGCATTTGTTTTTGATAAAAAAAAGGCCTGGGGTACTAACCTGAAGTATGCAGGAAGAAAAGAAACTTGAACCTTCCGCTCCAAGTGCTCCAAATCCTGCTCCCTCTCTTGATTCGCACCTGAAATCAAAACAAACAAAATTTCATGAAGATAAAGCAAACAAGAGAGAGATTAAATATGCAACTAAGCCATGCCTCCCCGACAACGGTGCCAAAAAGTGATGCGAGAAATACGCAGTTTGTTAAAAGCTGGTTTTGATGTCGTAACGCGTATCTTTGCAATCAACTTTTACAATTTATATTCCTAGATAGTAGAGTATCTAGGGTCATCCAAGGAGGCCAATTTGTTAATCACAAAAATGATTCTCTCTCTCGCCTCTTGTTTGCACCTCAAAACACGCCTATAAGAACGCCTTCTTGTGCTATTTTCTAGCATTAACTATGTATATTATAATCCTGTAGTTGCATTTGTAAAAACGCTTGCATGCATGCATTTAATTGAGAGGAGAAGAGAATGGAATAAATGGCTTGCATTTTTACATTTTTCTTCAAGTGTCTCTTTGCAAAAGTCCCCTCTCCATATTTTATTTTCATCTTTCTTTCTTCTTCCAACGGTTTTTCTCATTCCCGCGGCTGCCTTCTTCCCGCGCCCACATCCATGCCATGCTGCATGCAACGCCTCTCCCTGCTGTCCTTCCCACACCTCTCCCTGCAGCTGCCATTCTCCCCCATTCCCCGCATGCTCCACGCCATGCTCTCCTCCTCTATAAAGCCGCAGCTCTTCCTCGCGACGAGAAGGGGGGACGTTGCTGCAATACGCAGCTGCGGCAGCTGCTGAAAAACGCCACGCTGCAGTCCACCACCATCCTCGCCCATTCTCCCCTCCCATACGCCGGCCCTCCGTCGAGGAGGCACCCGACGAGCAGGAGAACCCACTGTGGTGCTCACCACCACAGTGGGAACACCACCGCCCAGCTCTTCAACGAGCAGGTGGGCGTGGTGTTTTCTTTTCTCTTCGTTTTCATCTCCACGCCATTGCTGCCGCTTCAAGGTCCGAAGCTTGAAGCAGCAGCAGCAGCAGCAGCCCAGCGGCGACAGCAGCAGCAGCAGCAGCACCCCCGCCTCCTCCGCGACCTTCCCCGCAGGCGCGCAACCCTCCGCGCGCGCCTGCAGGCCCGTTCCCCGTCTCCGCCTCTGCTCTGTCGCCTCTGCAATTCCACCCGCGACAGGCCGCTGCGCGCACTGCAGCGGCCGGCTACGGCCTCGCGCCGACCCCCGCGAACCTCTGCAACCCTCCGCGACCGACTGCAGACTCCCCGCCGCCCTCTCCGAGCACGCCATCGCCCGCTCTCCTTCCTCGCACCCGGCCTGCAGACGCCTCACCTTCTCCGCGCGAAGACGCGCCTGCATCCGCGATCTTCAGACGTCCGCCTCCTCCTTCAGACGACGCGGCGTCAGACGTCCGCCGCCGCGAGCAGACGCCTTAACTCGCTGCCATCGTCCGCGCTCGCGATCTCTCCCGCCCGCTCTTTCACTCTCTGGCGCTCTCTCTCTCTCCGCCGATCTCTCCCGCCTGCTCCCTCTCTGTCTGCCGCTCTCTCTCTCTCACGTATTCTCTATCTCTCTCTCTCTCTCTCTTTTTCTTCACTTACAGCAACACACACACACCCATTCACCGACACACACACACACACTCATAGTAACATATATACATACATATATATATACATATATATATATATATATACATATATCTATATATATATACTTATATATACATAGTATATCTATATAGTTATGTATACATACATATAATATAATATATATATACATATACATGTATAATATATATATATATATATATACATACTCATATACATATATATATATATACATATCTATATACTTATACATATACACATATATATATACATATATATCTAGATACATATATATATATATATATCTATATAGTATTATATATATATACTTATATACATATATACATAGCTATATACATATATACATAGCTATATACATATATACATACATATATATATATATATATATATATATATATATATACACCTATATATATATATATATATCTATATATATCTATACATATATACTTATACATTTATATACAACATATGTACATATACTTTCATGTTATTTATTATACGCTGTATCGCGGGGATATCTGCACCAGTTGCTGATATTCCCTGATACACGCGTACAAAAAAGCGTGGTCCCATACATCATCCATCCTCCATCCACACTCCACGCGGCACCTAGTCGTGTTGGTTGCGTCTCTCTAGACGTCGGCTGACTCGACATAGTGCTACACTCCATCGTCACCTCCACCCCCACCCCTTTATATATATACTACATATAAATATATATCTATAGCTACTATATTTACTTTCTATCTGTTAGCTTCCTTCTTAGTAAAAAGATAAAAAAAAAAGGTATAAAAGTGAAAAGATAATCTTTGATTTGCAGGTACTTCGTCTTGCGAGTAGCAAGGCGTGTTTTGGAACTCTATTTTGGCTAAAAGCCAAGGACACAATTTTTGAGGGTGTGCCTCAAGAACAAGGATTACCAGAAAAAAAACCTAAATAAGAAAAATACCAAAAACAGAATAAACGAACGGAAGAGACGCGTTTTAAGGAAAACGTAGAAACTCGACTTGAACCCCACTTCCCTGAGTTCGACCCTGGGCCTAAAAGTGACAAGATAAAATCAATTAGGCCAAGTTAAAAATTTTGTAAAGAGATGGTTAGGTCTGAATTAGGTTAACCACTATACACATTTCAACAATAAAAATATCATATTAACAACCTATCCGGGCCGACCATCATAACTTTTCTGGCGCCGTTGCCGGGGAGGTGCACTTTCGAGTAAGTTTCTATCCAATTCCTTTAAATTTGTCTCTTCTCTCTTCACGGGTATTGTTGTTTTTGGTGTGCAGGTGAACCTGGTGGAAGGAGAAGAAGGCTGACGAAGTCGAGGACGTGAGCAGATCCAAGGTGGGAACGAGAGCGTGAAGACGCCGACATCGCATTGGAACTTCGCACACGTTGCCGAACAAGTAGGTTTTCTTTTCTCATCAAATTAGGGTTAACTTGCCACCACACAAAAAAAAAAAAAAAAATTTAAAACTAAAAACTAGAAAAACTTTTTGGGATTTCTTGAGGGCAAGTGGATTAAAATTCACTTGATTGATTGGTTGTCTTCACTCCCACTGCCCCGGGATTTCCTGCCTTACTTCGCATAGCGAAAATCCTAGAATCTTGATTCTTAGATTTTTCGCCGTGGGAAGTATTCTTTGAGGCAAAGAAAAAGATTGCTTGTATCCCTCTTTTGCCTCACTTATCTTTAATTCAGGATCACATTTTTGGTGGGGAGATTTGGAATTGAGTTGATTCCAACCCCACCACGACTTTTCAAACTTGCCTGTGATTCGATCCTGAATACTTCAACCCCAACAATTTTACTTTCTTTATCTGTTGGTTGAAGCCTTGTGTGTGGATATCTTTCTGGTGATTGGGAGCACTTGAATTGAAGTGTTTTGGCTCCCTTTCACATTGGTATAAAATTGATTCGCGCATCCACACATAGAAATCTCCATTTAGGGTAGCCCATTGCATTTTAGCATGCATTAACTAACTGATAATTGAAGAAGGGTTTCTTGGGCTTTAGAAAGAAAACCTGTATTCTTGCAAAACCCGGAGATTGGTTGAATTGGTAATTCAGCAAAATCCTAAAATTCATACTACTTAAGGTTGAACTCTAAAAACCATTCACCAATTAAAATTTCAATTCGGGGAGATTTCCCCGTTGCATGCTTGTTCTTACACACTCTTAAAATCAATCACTTGGGCATTATCCGTAAACAACGCCCTTCATATTCCAAAAGCACTTGACCCTAAGCCTCTAATTAAAACTGGTAGTAACTTGACCCTTACTAAGGATTGGAGGTCTAACTACCTATGTGTAGCGACTACGTGCTGGTGAGAGTTCCCGCGTGCTATCGGGTGTCTAAGACTGGGGCAAACGGCCTTTCAATCTGGCCCGGTGGTTCCGCGGTGCTCGCATTCGGTTCCGTAGTTCGTGATAGTAGGTAACTTAGATCTTTAGGTCTAAGGGCACACTGTAGAGGTTAGGAACTTGACTGTATTGATTTGTAATCAAGTGTACCTTTGCGGCGTCATTTCTCTCATCCCTTTTCCCTTCTCATCTCCCCAATTCTTCCTGCGGTAGTGCATGTTTGGGAGGAGGTCACAAAACCCTGAATTGCTTGTATTGACTGATAAATCTAGAAAAAGAGCCGAATCATCCTCCTCCTCCACAAACATGGCACACACCCCCGCCTCACCACTTCGTCACAATTTCAATTCTTTCAACACCAGGCTTATCCCGGGAAACCCTGCAAGACCTTCCTTATCGAGTGTCGCGCCAAGCGACTCGGTAAGTCATGTGGAACTGGCTTCTGTGAGCCAGTATTTCAACACGGAGGACCAAGCCTCCGTGTACTCGGACACATATGCGGACACGTCTTCTGGCATAGAAGATGCCTGCACCCTGGGGAATAACCCGTTTTCTGCCACGTATAACCCAGGGTGGCACAATCATCCCAATTTTGCATGGTCCAACAACCCGCAGCGTCGAAACCCCGCTGGTGGACCAATGCGAGCGTCTGCACCCGTCATCCCAAGGGCCCAGTCTAATCCTATGGCAACTCTGCCATCAGGCCCTTGTGTACAGAAAACCAAACACGCATCAAAACCTCTTGATAAATTGATGCGAATGATGACGGAAATGTCAAAGCGCCATAAAGAAAACATGACCTCTCTTCAGCATTTGGCGCAGCAGAATGCTGAGATCAGTCAACTAAGCATGGTGACTCGATCTCAGGGCACTTTTCCCGCCCAACCTGTTCCAAACCCGCAAAACTTTGTACCCTGTGGTCCGCAACCACAGGTACAACCTTCTCAGGAACAGGTTCATCAAATTCTGCAAGCTCCGAGTATTCCTTCGGGATTTCAGGTTAATCCCGCTGCAGCACCGCACTCTTATGATGATAGTGATCACATCAAGGATGACACGTCTGACGAGGACGTGACTGTCAGTACGTGTATCGAACTAATTGGAGCCGATTCAGACTGCTGCAAATTACCTGACGACTGCCTGACCAACACAAACTGTGACGTTCCCCAATCCCTCCCTATTCCTGTACCTTCTCCTGACCAGACTTCTGACGAGGTTTTTTCCGCTTCCCATACCTCGTGGTCTGAGTCATTGCCGGGCTGCTCACCGCCGGTCCACACTATGGAAGACCGGATTGCCCTTTCTTTCCCGCTAAATCAGGCGGATTTGCAAATCCACACTGGGACCTTGAGCCCACAGCTTACTCACCGGGGCTATTCCCTTTTGGATCCATCTATCCAAAAAGCCCCCCTTCTTGGCCAATCTAAGGGCCAACTTCCTCTTCCTGATCTGTTTTCTAATCCGCCTGGGACACTCTCGTCCCAGAAAACGCCAAATCTCTCACCATCCACCATTACTTTTCACGCCTCTATCGCGATTACTTCACTTTTCTCTTCACCACCCACCATCCACCCACCCTTCCACCCTGATTTATACCTTGAACCTCAGCTCCTGTTACCCGATCTGTCGTCCGTTCTCTGCCTTTCCCTACATGCATATGAGGACATAGCATTGTTTGGCATGGGGGGGTGGATAGGCATCCATAGGATCCGGGTATTTTATGGTATCAGACAATTACCACCTATTTATAAATATGCAAGAAAAAGAAAAAAGAAAAGAAAAAAAAAATAAAAATATATATATATATATAGTAATAAATGGTGTTTAGTAATGATCTAAAAGCTGAAACAAAAAATACAATAAGTGTTTAT